>CM035093.1:8215542-8793042 GCA_020205505.1 Panax japonicus | reverse complement strand
ATAATTTTTTTGGACGATGGGGTTGTCTCGTTGTCGTTGAGCACTTATATTATGTCTTCTATAATTCTATAGGTTGATATTTCATGTAGAGTTTATTATGAATTGCTTACAACTGAAACTATCACTTCTTTCTTCTTGTGCCAAATCTCCCTCTAATTCATAATTTTGATCCAGGAATCTTCAACTGGGCCATCTGAAAGAGGTTCCATTGTGCAGTGCACCGGAGCTGAGCCAGTGTCTTCTGAAAGCTCTAATGAGGCTGATCATCCAAGTCCAGTTTTGGTTCTGGAAGTTCTTTCAAGAGAAGATGACGTATCATCAGGTCCTGAGAGCTTTGAGCAAGTCAGCGCTGACATTCGAGGTAACTAATAAGCCGCTAACCTTTTCAATTTTCTTGTTAGTGATAGAATTGTGGGAGCTATAATTAGTTGATATAAGCTTTAAAAATAAAATAAGAGAAGTTATTACAGCAAATAGATCTCAATATTATGCTAAGTTGATGTGAGCAGAACACTTAATGGTGAACTGAAACCCAGTTTTTGTGGTCATGTAATCCAGTATGTGTGGTCATATCTTCAAGTTACAAGTCGTTACATGTTTTCCACTTTGTGAAAATCGTTCAAACCTTGTACTTGTCTTTAATGGACTTCAGACTCCATTGTGTAGCTGTTGGCGCACAACTGTTGCATCTCAACCAGACCATTAATCGTTTCCTGAATCACTGCTTTTTGTAGCTTGTTTTGAATGCATTTAAATTGTTGTCTCCTTAAGAATTACAGAAAATCTGTGAAGGTGGGTTTAAAATAAGATTCTTCTAGTGATTTCATCATTCACTTCAGAGTGATGGGGTTGACCAAGTTGTGGAAGATCAATTCAACCGGCAAGTGGTTGTAGCCCAACTGTGTTGGGATGACACATCCCCTCCCCGCCCCGTGGGAAATATACATTGTTTACGTCTATTGTTTAATGTTGTCCACATTTGTTGAGTTACTGAATTAATTTAATTGTCTCGGGTTTGGTTATACTTTTTTACCCTTTTCTCTGCTTTGATTTTGCTTCATCTTTTTGTGCATGTACTAGAACTTCAAAAGCAACTTCAGCTCCTTAAGAGAGAATCAAAAGCATATGCTGAGGCACCCACGCTTCTCAAAAGTGACAATGATGTTGGGCTAGGATTGATCATACCAGTTGAAGACAGAGAGATAGTTAGATCTCAGTGCTGGGAATCATCCTACATAGTTGACGTGCTAATTGAGTTGGATTTTAAAGATACTGACCCTAATATGTTGATGACAACATGGTATTCTCCAGATTGCCCTCTAGGACCGTGGATATTTGACAATCTTGAGAATAAATACTATGATGGCATAACTGTATTGAAATATGAGAGGAGGCTACTGTTCGATCGTATAACTTCAGCATTGTTGGAGATTTTCATGGACCTGTGCCCATGGGTAAGGCCAGCTACAGTTGGATTTGGTTTAAAGTGGCGGAAATGTGAGGTCAGGGATGAGGTGCGTAAGTTGCTAGCAGTACAAGAAAAGGAAGCTAATGATGATATATCGGGAAAGCAGCTTGATAAGGAGATGCACTGGCTGGATTCAAGAGACTCCATTGACATGATAGGTACGGAAATTGAGAAATTGCTGATAACTGACCTTATAACAGAGACTATGTAGAGTTTTCAATCTAGAACTGGGTATAAAAGAGAATGATTAATAAAAATGTTAAAACTAAAGTTTTAAAAATATGGTCAAAAACGTGTTGATCCCTAACTGATGATTGCACATTCTTTAAAGGCATCACAGGGTTGAACCACAATGCATATTTGTAACGGTACCTAAATTTTAATTATGATTTGGTGATGAAACCCAGTTATTTTGAATTGATATTCTACTACCAATTATTGACTGGAGAATATATCTGAATCACTGCTTTTTGTAGCTTGTTTTGAAAACTTCCCGTCTCAAGTTTTTGCCTTTCAGAATTTTGATATAGTCCCCCTCCACATGCAACTACGGGGTTATTTGCAAGCAACTGTCACTTCTTACTTCTTAGGCAGTTGATTGTAATTCTGTAAATTCAGGCAATATATAGTGTTTTCCAGCGACATGTTCTTTTGCAGTTTCAGCATGTTGTGGCCCTCTTTGGCACCAAAATACAACAGCAAAAATAATCCCACTTGAGCCATTCGTCAGAGGGGGACCAAAGATCTGCGTCTGTTTTAGTAATTTTTAAACTTTGAATTTGTCTAAATAATTCATCCAAAAAAGTATGGTTGAATCGGTCAGAAGCAGTGTTTAATGATATTTTCACGTATTTACACACATATATAGACCATTAAAAATTACATTTAATATTCATCCTTTTTTAATATTGTAAACAAATTTTGTTGTTTACAAATTATTATTATTTTTAATTTTTTTTCTTTAACAAATTGGTCAATAATCAATTTAATGAATATTGTTGTAGTCTCTTTTATTTTGGTTTTACAGACTAATAAAATATTAGTAAAAAAAATAGTGTTTATTTTAAAATTATATTAATGCTCCAATGGTATGCCTAGATAATCTCCGGCTGTATACAAGAAGAATGGGGACCGACCTAATCCCCTATTTTTCAGATACTACGCGGTGGACTAGCTCTCTTCCATATTCATACTGATGAGATGAGAAATTGAGAATATATTTCTATTTCAAGGTACAACATGCATTACACATACCTACAAGTTACAACACTAGAATATAAATAAATTCACTAAAACAAGCAAATAAAGCAAGTCAGTAATACCCAACAACAAAGATACTATTTCCAGGAAATATCACCCCAAAAAACCAAACAAATGAAGCAAGCCTTTAATACCCAACTACAAAATACCACCAAATGAAGAAAAACAAACTCAATATCAAAATACAGCATTTACTCTTTAACGACCCCCCCCCACCCCCACCCCCACCCCCACCCCCACCCCCACCCCAAAAAAATAAATTATATATATATATATATAATTTATTATACTTATTTTCTTAATCCCCTACTACAAAATATGCAAATATATTCCCTCTCTCTCAAATTTAAGTTGTATATATAGTTTGGATCAGAGGGAGGAAGGAAAACGTGGATGTATTTTTTATTTGATCAATCATTCCCATGATAATGACTCCACTAAACATCCTTTATATATTTGAGATTTACTGCCAACTCACCACTAAATGCAAATCCAGCAAGGGAAAAACTATAGCTATATTATGTTAAATAATTATATCGCAACGTGCTATTACATAGAATAAAATCAATTAGGTACTTACAAATGAATTGAGAGAAGTCATCTTACGCTTCCGCTGCGCTTAAGGGTGAAAGTTTTTCATTCAATTGTCTCAATCTTGTATAGGTATGTATAAAATTCTTGAGACGATAATTGGGACCAAACCCTGCTTTATTTATATAATAGCTAAGGGTCAAAATCGTACATCAAGATTATGAAACCCTAGGGCCCATTATACCAATTACTATCAGTAATATTATTTATAGGCTACATAATTAATTACTAAATCCATAAATAAAATAATTAAATTAATACAATATGTAAGCTCAATAATTACATAAATAATAGAGGCCATATAAGGAAATAAAATATTCTAACATATTATATTAACAAAAGTGGAAGAGCTTCTCATCTCACTCAATTTACCTTTGGGTTTAACCAACTTTTTGGGGAAGTAGAAAAGCTTTCAAAAATGGCAGGGGGGTCTTTCACTCCGGCCGGCGTTGCAAAGGATAGATCTGAGCTGTACCAAGGAAGAGTCACCTCATACGTGATCATAGCTTGCATTGTTGCAGCCGTAGGTGGTTCAATCTTTGGATACGATGTTGGAATTTCAGGTAATTCACTCCTTTTCCTTGATCAAGTGAAAGAAATATTCAAGATGTTGGTCCGCAATGATGACTAAAAGTAACTGACTGATGACAATTCAGATAAAACCTGAGAGTTGAGTTTCTTATAACAATCATTACTTAACCAAATTTGTTAGTCTGTAATCTATACCGTCTGTCTAATTTGTGCCCGTGATCATAGCTCGTGCTGCTATCAATGCCAACAAATGGAAAAAAGAACGTAAATAATTGGAACTTTGATCCTTTCAACTCTAAATCTTTATCACCAACCATTAAACTCAAATGACAGGACATTCTCCCAAGTAAACTGACACTTCACTCAAACATGTCTCGTCACAGAACAAAATATTCATGCATCAAGATAATGTAATCATATATAATTTTAGTCAGACTTCATAGTAACTTACTTTTTAAACTCTGGATCTGCATGTGTCACCAGGTAAAGTAGATCTTCCCCTATCCAAAGCAAAAAGGGTGAGGGAGAAGAATCAAAAAAAACAAAAAACATATATTGATGCAGAACGTGCATCAAACTTAATAAAGGTTGTCCAACTACTTGGTATCTGCTTACAAATCCTGTGTCACCAATCTGTTAAAACAGAGTCCTAAAAATATGTTGAGAATTCTTACCAATACCCAACTAATTCAAACATACCACATTCCACCACTGAATATGAATAATTTCTCTTATAAGTTACTTATCAAAAAATAACATCTCTTTTAAGTCATTATCCGATAGGGACAGGAAGTATGAATCTTCATTCTCCCATATACAACTTTCTTTTCTCCACTAATGAATATAATAAGGTCAAGAAATCAATGGACTCAAAACGACGTTGATTACTGCAGCAGTTAGAAAGGAAGAAACATACGGCTCCAATATAAAAAGCAATTGACCACTCTTAAGTTGTAACGCCTGTAATGTTCTACAAGAACCAACATTAAGGTTACAATGTTCCCAAGAGAACAGACAGCTTATACAAAACTCCAAGTGCTAACTCTCATAAGAGCTACAAACTCTTCTTCTTTTTCCCCTATTTTGTGGTGATAGTGTAATACATCAAAGAAGCAACCAACTTCAATAACTTTAAGATGATCTTAATTAGGTCTTATGCACCGAAGAGATGAAACTGACGAGAGGATTCCAAATCACAGAGCACACTAATTAGATAAAAGGAGAAACAAAAAAAATGAACAATTTAAGTGATGAGGTCACAAAGAAGGAAGTAGAGGACAAACTTTTCTAAATGTCATTTTGAAAATTCAACAGGTGGAGTGACATCAATGGATTGATTCCTTCGGCAATTCTTCAACAATGTATAAGAAAATAAGATGCACGCCCATGAAAACAACTACTGCAAGTGCAACAACCAAGGGCTCGCAGCATTTACTTCATCTTTGTACCTTGCTGGTTTGGTTGCATCTCTGATAGCATCTCCTGTCACAAGGAAGTACGGACGTCGAACAAGTATAATCTGTGGTGGGATCAGCTTTCTCATTGGAGCAGCTCTTAATGCATCAGCACTCAACCTGGCAATGCTTCTTCTGGGCCGCATCATGCTCGGTGTTGGCGTTGGCTTTGGCAATCAGGTGGAGTTAAGATACACTGTAAATGTACTAAAATTCATCCAAAGCACTGAAGCAGCAGAACAGAAGTAACATACTTATGTTCATAAACTCAATGCTCCATCAAATCATATGCTAACAAGTCATTCTACTTAAAACCTTAGAAGGCTATAATAGACATCAACTCTTTCTGCTGTTTGCAGGCTGTTCCGCTCTATTTGTCAGAGATGGCACCAGCTCATCTCAGAGGAGGCCTCAATATGATGTTTCAATTAGCAACTACTCTAGAGATATTCACAGCAAACATGATCAACTATGGAACGGATAAGCTCTGGCCATGGGGATGGAGACTTTCGTTGGGACTTGCTGCAGCACCAGCTCTATTAATGACAGTGGGGGGAATACTTCTTCCAGAGACACCAAACAGCTTAATTGAACAAGGTTTGAAAGAAAAGGGAAGAAAAATTCTGGAAAGAATAAGAGGAACTAAGGATGTTGACGCAGAGTTTGCAGACATGATAGATGCAAGCGAGTTGGCAAACTCGATCAAACATCCATTCAGAAACATCCTAAAGAAGAGAAACAGACCGCAGTTGGTTATGGCAATCTTCATGCCGATGTTCCAGATCCTCACAGGAATCAATTCATTCCTCTTCTATGCACCAATACTGTTTCAGAGTCTGGGGTTCAAGGGAAATGCCTCTCTCTATTCCTCAGCATTAACTGGAGCCGTTCTTGCTTCCTCTACATTGGTGTCTATAGCCACAGTTGACATATGGGGTCGAAGACCTTTACTGATTGTCGGTGGTATTCAAATGATTATATGCCAGGTAAGAAAACAGTATATCAAGGTGAAAATATGTGGACATCCGAAAATTGTTCAGAAACTTTGTATCATTTTGAACAGCTAAAAATATATTTATCCTTAAAACCCCATTTTCGTCATATAATATTTCATAGTAGTAACAGCTAAATTGGCATGACGAGGAATCTTTTACATTTCTGAAAATCTAATATCTGACACGTGTTTGCAGAATAAGTTTTTATAATGAGATCCTTAAACAATTAGATGATTTAGGGCAAACACAACAGAAACGTATGATCAGTTCATCAAAAACTAAAGCTAATTATGGTTTGCCAACGAATTTGAAACAGATTATTGTTGCCATCATCTTGGGGCTCAAATTCGGGAATGACAAAGAACTCTCAAAAGGTTACTCAATCTTGGTGGTGATTGTCATCTGCCTCTTTGTTGCAGCCTTTGGATGGTCATGGGGCCCACTTGGCTGGACAGTGCCAAGTGAAGTATTCCCATTAGAGACACGTTCTGCTGGGCAAGGAATTACGGTGGCTGTGAACCTCTTCTTCACTTTCATCATAGCCCAGTCTTTCCTTTCCCTCCTAAGCGCTCTGAAGTTCGGATTTTTTCATTTCTTTGCGTGCTGCGTGACCATCATGACAATTTTTGTCTACTCGTTCCTACCAGAAACAAGAGGAATTCCTATTGAAGAGACGATACTACTGTGGAAAAAGCATTGGTTCTGGAAGAAGATTGTGTCTGGGCAGGGCAATGAAAGTAATGTTGGGTCAGCTAATTCATTAGAGCATACTTAACCACATACAACGACAGTTAGCAGTGACTCCAGTAGGTTGTAAATTTGGGAGCATTCACAAGCAATTCATTACCCAGATTGTGCCGTCTCTCAACAAATAAATATGTCCTGGACTGCTAGACCCCCCAGCTTCAAGAAAACTAGGTTACTATAGCCAAGGAAAATCACATTCAAACAAATTTCTTGTGTCACAAAAAATAGAATTTGGAAATCAGAAAAGAGTACAAACGTGATTTATGTTGCACGAGCGCATTTGTGCTCATGGTAATTATTATTTATGGCCAAAGAGTGCAATGCAAGTCAAGGTATGTTTGGCAACTCAACTCAATGCTTTGGAACTGGAATTGAACCAACATTTGCAGTTGCATAGAATTGAAATTTAGTTCAAATTTAGCACTCAATTGCAATTCCAATGCTAGGAATTGAGTTGTCAAACAAAACTTAAGTTCAGATGGTAGGTCTACACCATTGGCATTGTTGTTTCAACTGATAATTAGGTCAGGAAGCAGCTTTTGAAGGATAGGAAGGTGTTTGTGATTTCTGAGGGGTATGGATACCAAAGGATGCTGTATCATTTTAGTACTGCAAACATGAGATGGAGAATGTCCAAAACAAATTAAAAACACATTATTCCTTTTGAGTCCTGACACAGATAGATCTCCCTAAAACCCCATGGCGCGGACCATGTACAGTCTAACTGTGTAAGTGGTCCTATGAACCCAACCTGAAAGAGTTTCACAACTGAATCTCAAATATTATAGGCACTGCAAGTGGACCTCTACATGCTTCTATGGTTTACTAAGTCGCAACCGAGCAGCAGGATTTAGTCGGTATGTTTTCCCTTCACAATACTTGAAAAGTATCAAACATTACTTGTATCTCCTGAAAATGCAATGATAAGGCTTGTTCGAAATAAAGATAAACAAAAAGGTCACCAGTTTAGGAATTTCAAGTGCTCTTAATTCAGACAAGGTCTCTATCAAATTTGTAGGTCGTTCTGTTTTTCTCAGTGAGGAAAAATTGTGTCAGGTTTATCTTATGGCTAGTGTTAAACTGAGAAGTACAACACATTAAACACATTGCAGTGTTCAGGACAAACACAATAGAGCTCCTAGGTCATGCAATCTACACAAACACTAAACACAGAAGAGACGAGTGAGAGTCTAAAACAAAGACCATAAAAGAGGCTGCATTTAATAATGATTGCGGTAGGTGCCCACAGGCAAATACAGATTATCCAAATGCATTAATGCACAGGATCTTTGACAACAGGATCCTCAAAATCAGGCCTCAATATAGAGACAATGCCTGAACAGTGGATCAAATGATCAATTGGACATTAAGGCTTGACAAGAATGAATAATTCAAAGATCCAAAACTCTACATGCTATACCACATATCTCAATATAAAAATATGCTTTAAAAACAAAACAAAAAACAAAAAAATGGGTTTGTTTTTTAAAGGCATAGTAGTAATTAATCTGACACAGAACCACTGGAATAATACTAACCTGGTTACACAATGAGCAATAATAAATGTACTTGTTAAATAACCCTTTATTCAAGAATCATCACAACTACTCTTCAGGCTGTACCTGCAAAGGAACAAAACACAATATTACAGTATAGCCAATAAATACATACCTTAGTTATACGTAGGAAAGATCCACGAGATGTGATTACACATGCTTTTAGGAAGGCACAATCTCATCCTTGCAGAGCAGTTTAGCGAGTTAGATTCAATACGGAAAATGAAGCTCAGGTCTATCTTTGAAATGATATTCACACTGTAAAGATTGCGTCTTTTAACCTAACACTTGAAGCAAAAATTCAACAAATGTTAGGAAAATAGTATAAATAGAAAGGACATCCATTGCAGTTACAATGTTCAGCAACATTTACCTCCAAGGATTCAATGAAAGGAAATTTAAAACTTCTACTTATCAATGCAACTCTGGAAATTTTAACTTAAGATATGAATTTCACAAAAAAAACAGATTCAAAATCTGACTCATAAAATCCAAAAAAACAATCAGATAGTCGCATAGCCACCCGCAAGAGCAACAATTCGGAATCAAGTCAAGCCAACCACACCGTGACTCCAATAACACTTCAGACACATGTCATCTCATTTTAGTTGGAATTCATTTATTTCCAATTCTTTGATTGGCAAACTACCACAATTCCACTCAAGATCTTAATGTAAATGTGTTATTTATAGAAACTCCAAACTGTAAATGAAATGTAACTACAGGCAGGAAATGAAATAACAACTTTTCCCGAAACATCTCAAAGGGCTGTGACCGAATTAGCTTATTTTGAAATCTGAGTATCAACAAATAACCACGCACCGTGTTTGAGCTTAAGATGTCATCAACCAGAAACAAAGAGTCGATGTTCAACATAATAGTTTTGTTTCCTCATTAATCAAGTCATGGTAGACCTGTTTGATTTCATTATATCATCTTCTTATCGTTCTAATCAAAGAGTAAAATAAGTTAAATACTCAAAAAATTAAACAAAGTCATAGCACCTACTACTGTATCTAAATTAAAGGAGGCACATGAAATAAACAAGATATCAAATTTATCCTTAGAAAATTGAATTTTTATTAGATAGAAATTGAAGATTACATGAAAACACTTATAATAAAGGAATCTCCTATAATCTCTACTGCTGGCTAAGGAACAATAAACCTGTAGTAAAACTCAATACCCACACCGACACCAACCCTTTCAATGATTGACCATTTATACAGTGATCATATCGAGATTAACATACTAGAAAATAAAAACTAATCCTAGCAACTTGTAATATATTATATGGGAGAAGGTGAAAGCACCAGACTTCTGCTTCACCCGATCGTTTCATTTGCTTTCTAACTCAAACATCCTGTTGAAAAAATAAAGGAAGTAACTTTGAGCGAAAGCAAACCAACATTTAATAAGGATCATCGACAATTCAAGTTGGAATCACTAATTTCCAAATCGGCGATATTTAGATCAGGTCGAGCCTCAGCAATCGACGCAGATCAATTGTTGCCGCATCGTTACGCTTCTCTTTCTTCTCAAAAAAAGCCGGAATTGGAAGCGAACTTGGCGGGGGAGATGCAAAAAACGATGCCGAACCAGCATAGAGTCCACTAATCTGCTTCTGAACTGTATCTGGATCAGGTCCTAATCGATCCGTTGAAGATAAAACCAAATCTTCATCAACAAAACCTAACTTCAAAGCCTCTAACACTTCGCCGCGTTTAAGAATCTTCACTTGTCCCATTACCAAGTTTTTGACAGGAGATCTCGCTTCCACCATCCGACTCTGAACTTCGCCTCGATCTCCGCTAACTGGGATTCTCTTTCGACGGCGAGATCGCATCTGGTTAGAATTAGGGTTACGGCGAGGGCTGGGTGGAGGAGATTCTAGAGTTTGGACGTGGTACCGATAGTACCGGAGACAATCTTGTGGACGAAGAATAGCAGTGCCCATATCTGTAGGAAAGTTAAAAAATCGAGGGGAAATTCTTCTAAAACGGGAATAATAACGTTTAGGGTTATATGTTAGAACAGCGAGTTTAGTAGTAATATATATAGGCTGCAAGTTTGGTATATATTAGGTGGTTTTTATCTTTTCTTGTTTCGCAATTAAAAATGTATATAATATAAGTATATAATGGGTGTGGTTAGTATAAAATTTAATTTTAATTAATCTATTAATACATTATACAATATCGATATTTATTTAATACTACATGATTTTTTAAAGCCTTAAACTTCCCTTCAATTATTTATTAAAGCAACTCTTTTTCAAGATTAGGCATGTCATTTATTTTATGGTGACTTTTGATTGCTATATGAATATATAAATAAAAAAGAAATCACATGTGTGGATGAAAATTAAAATAGTTATAAATTTGAATGTAATTATTTAACTCGTAATCTTTGAAATAATACAAATAATAATTTTGACTAAACAATCCATTAGATGCACTCCTTATTCTTAAATGGGCCATTTGTTACCTATAAATATATTTAGTAGTCACATAATTTATATTTATTTTTTGTTTGTCCATATGTTTAGTTAATATTATTAACTAAGTAATTCAAAATTAATATTTCGATATTAATTTGATGATTGATGATTACATTTGATTAATTGTTCAACTTAAATTAGTACAATTATATTTAAGTAAAAGATCAACATTATAAAAAATATACTAAATAATTTTTTATTACCGATAATCAAATACTACTTAATAATATGTATTTTAACAAGTGTCCAAATCCGACGTTTGGTTTACAAGGGAACCAGTTTCACTATTTTTCACTTGACTCGGGTGAGAAGGTTTACAACACAACAAATCCCCGCTAGTAACTTGCGTGACAAGTTTTATTAACCCAAAAATGCGGGACATTTATTATTTATGATCTGTGATTAGCAAAAGAATAATACGATAAAAAGAGTGATATTATATACGAGTTGGTTAACGGGTCGATTTTAATTTCTCCTTTTCGTTTCGGTGTCATAAACACAATCAACAATTATCGTCTCTTTCTCTCTCCGGATAAGGTCCGAAGAGATAGAAGTACCCCCAAGAATCAACGATAAGGAAATACTGTGAAATATGGCGTCGCCGGATGTGTTGAAGAAGGCGGGGAGCGAACGAGGATCGTCGGAGAGTGGAGGATCGGAGAGCGGAGTCGATTCTTTCGAGTATTTTGGATGGGTTTATCATTTGGGCGTCAATAAAATTGGTCATGAATTTTGTCACCTTCGCTTCCTCTTCATTCGTGGCAGTTCCGTTCTAATGTACAAACAAGACCCTAATGAAAATCCCGGTATTGTAAGTTTTTCTACTGTCATCTCTGTACTTAGTACTTCACAGGAACTTGCATGATTGTTTAGTACTACTATTAGCTATTTAGTTAATTTCTAAGAAAAAGTACAATCGATTTATGTAATTGTTTTACACAGTTCAGAAAGTGGGATAGAAGTGAAGGAAGGACAATGATGTATTATTATTTTTCCTTAAAATAAAATTGCATCACTGTAAAACAAATACTCCATAAAACATTAATTTTTGTATGATAACTGGTTGTGTTGATTGTAGCACTTATTGTGAAGAGACCTGTTTTTATCCAAACTTCATACTAAATAACTGTTAAAAATTGAACTTGTGACTATCTAGTAGAAGATTTAAGTCTATTTCTCAAAATAAGAATGGCAGAAGCCGCACCCATCCCTTAGTATTATTAACTCTTTTTAGAAAGAATATAATAAAATTTAGTTAGAGTGCCTTGGAGGTAACAATCTTAGCATCTTTCCTCCCTCCAAAACCTCTGAACCGAAAAGTAGCAAATCCTACATCGAAGTGGACATGCCCCACCTTAATTGCCTGCAGTAGACAACTAGACGTTAACAAATATAGGCTTTTCTGAAACAATAATCTTGGAGGCTAGGATCAACTCTTATGATTTAAGCTAGAATTTTTGGGGGAAATTTCATTGAACATAGTCTTTGAGAAATCCAACACTCCTTTTGTTGTCTCATGTGGGAACTGTTCAAGACACATCAACTTGAAAGTTGAAACTTGAGAAAGTATGATAAAATATCATTTAAGATTAAGAAGCCAAAAACTTAAAATGAAGCTTTTATCTAATAAGTGAGCATGGAATAAGAAGTTAATTGGCATGGCACCTCGAGAGAATTCCATCAATTTAATATTAGATTCTTTGAATTATAACACATCTTTGCATACCTGATTGGACATTGTCATTGGCGTCACGACGCCATTAGTTTTAATGGTTGTTGTAAAAGGATTAACGTGGACAGTTGGGACAATGCTGTGGTGAAAGGACCATGAAGAAAAACCATTAGAGCCTCAGTGCACTTTGGGATTGGGTTGAGTAACAATCGGAGGCACAAGGAATTCTTATTATTATTTGTGACTGTGACCACCAAGAATTTGCACCTAGGTAAACCAGGAATCTTTAACTAAGACCAAATTTTGTTATAGGATCTTTGAAACAACTGTAGAATCATCAAAAATGAAAAATGGAGGATAAGATTTTATCTCTTTGCACATCTGAAAAATCTACCCTTCTTAAACCACCTGCCTCGAAAAACCAAATAGATGCAAATAAGCTACTTTATTCTTACCCCATTTTTCTATTGCATTGTATTGTGTGTGTTGTGTGTATATTGTTTTACATTTTTTTTCTGACAAGTAACTAAAAACACAATAAAGGATTGAATGGTTCTTGCACATGGTTATGGAAAAGATGCTCAGATTTGTTAATGTTCATTTACACTATACCATCAAAAGCAATGTTTTATCCTTCACACCTTTTTGATGCAGAAGCCAATCAGGAGAGGTGCTATTGGATACACACTAATGGTGGAGGAGTTGGGACGTCGAAAAGTTAACTATGGTGTAAGACGGTCATTATTGATGTGTTTTTCATCTACCTTCTTCTATTAAAGTGTTTTACATCTGCATTTGCCAATGAAGGAAACTTAGCTTCTTTCCCCTTTCCTGTCTCTCTTGGAAGAAAAAAATAATCAGGAATTGAATTTGTACTTGTCTAAAATCTTATTTCGCTCTTAATTACTATCCCGTGTATTTTTTTCCAACTTCAAAGCATTATTAAATCTAGCATTTTCAATTACTTTATTTGTCATATTTTCCTAGGATGTTTATGTTCTGAGGTTCTACAATCGGTTGGACGAGACGAAAAAGGGTGAAGTAAGTTTAGCTATATCTCCTAATTGTTTGTGTTTCAAATTTTATCTACAAACCTTGACAATACAAACTTTTACCAGTATATTTGTTCTTTGCTTGTTGCATTCCTTGTCCAAAGAAGCAACCTCATCCAAAGAAGTGTCATGATTTTTACTTTGGATTACAGTGGTTTTTGTGCTAATTATCGCAACTTGAG
The DNA here is from genome assembly GCA_020205505.1 of Panax japonicus. NCBI lineage: Eukaryota > Viridiplantae > Streptophyta > Magnoliopsida > Apiales > Araliaceae > Panax > Panax japonicus. The sequence continues at coordinate 8,779,034 of CM035093.1, read as the reverse complement.
GTTGTGTTGGATTTTTAGAATTTGTTTGCAAATGTTTCAATTAGAGCTCAGCATGGATCCAAATGCATGTTTTTCTTATTATTGTTAATACATTGTCAAATTTCTAGAAGCTAAATGAAAGATATGAAAGTTCTATATACGGTTTATTGGAGGTATATATACGTTCTTGTCTGAACAACTGAACTTGTAACTAGATGCAATTCCAGAATTCCTGCATTAGGTAAGCTATTTTATGACTTTTAAGGATTGGTTATGAGACAACATTATAATGGACTAATAATCCATACTTTAGAATGTCTCCTCTGTAAATTCTGTTCCTCTCTGTAAATTCTGATATGTGTGTATGTGCATGTGTGTATATTTATTTGTTTATTTGGAAAATTCCAACTAATGAAAGTTATCAGATGCCAATGATGACATTTCCTCCTTTTTGTTATTTATCCTTTTTTTCTGGAAAGGCAGAGTTAGTTATCTAATTATGTGTCTGTTGAATATGAATATTATTTAACTACAAATTTTTCTTGTGTTAGGACAGCTAGATTTCATCTTAGGAGTTTTCTTCTTCCTTTTGTGTTAAATTTGTTTGCCCTTTTTTTCAAAAGTTGATTTAGCTGGTGTATGGGTTCCTTTTCAATTACTGAGTAATAACATTGTAACTTGTAGAAGAACCATTATCCTTGAGATTGTAGTGATTCTTTTTTTCTCCTTCACACCTGGTTGTTCTTGAGAAAGCTTCAGCTTGTTTGGATTTTTTGTTTGTTTTTTAGTCGTTTTTTGTTTTCTTTTTGCAATATAGTTCGCCCGCCCTTTTGTTATAACTGAAGTATCTCTAAGTTACTAATTTGTTCATTCCATTGTTCTATAGATAAGGTAAGGTTTCATAGTTCTATAGATAAAGTAAAGTTTCGTAATTGTACAAGCAGATTTTTGGCATTCTGTACATTGATTGCGAGGTTCTTGTTCATTGCCAATACATGAAATTTGTCTGTTATCTGATTGATAATGTTCAAATAGTTTTTCATTTTTAAACGTACTCCATAGTAGTCCAATTAGGCATAATCAACATAGGGAAGGATATCCATGGGAATTGGGATCATTTGCTATGCTCCTTTTAGTTTCCGAAGTAGTTCCTCATGCTCAACTCACTGGGTAACTAAATTAGAAAATTGCTAAATTAGGAGGTCTTCATGAGTGATAGACTGATAGTTGAAACAAGTGGTATTATCTTTAAAAACTTAGCTACTCATACATTTATTACTGCAAATTTACACTTTGATGCACAAACAAGCAACAATCCTGACTTGAGTATACTTCCTGGAACAAGTTAAATCACTTAGTAATTAGACTAATATCTAATTCCAACTCCCCTCAGCACCTTGAAGTCATTACAGGCCACATGGGTCTTTTTATTTTATTTTTGGCTGATTGAGAAGACGTCTTGTATAATGAGTGATTCCTGTTTTCTTTTCTTACATGGTATGTTTATCTGTGCACAATCAGTTTTGGCAATCTTGTTACTTTTGTGGAAAGAGTTAGAACTTTATTTTATGGAAGGCAAAAAGCACCATTACCCCTTTGTGGTCGTTGACTTGTAAGCAATTGGCCACTGAACTTTAAAAATATGCAATTGAACAACTGTTTTTTTAAAAAATGAAAATTCAGGTCATTCCGTCCAATTTCTTGGATGGACGTCAAATATTTTCAGACGCGGCATTAAAAAAAATAATCAAAAACCATTATTTTCTTATGTGGCAAAAAATATAATTAAAAGGCCAAATGCCCCGTCTCCTCAACATCAACATCACCTAGGAATTAAGAATACCAACAAGGTGAGCTTCAAGTTCACCTAGGAATTAAGATCTGGACATACCTAGGCTCCAGGTTCACCTCAACATCACCTTCCGCGTCCACCTCTCCATTAAGAATCCCAACAAGGTGAGCTTCAACTACACCAACAGCTCCGCCCTCCTCAAATACAAGGTCGATCAAGTCATTGGACTGGCGCCCATTCCCGCCGGTAAGATCAAGTTCGACGGGACCACTCCTCTGAATCTTACGCTGACGGTGATGGCCGATCGATTGCTCTCAGACTCTAATGTCTATTCTGATGTCATCTCCGGAACGTTGCCCCTCACCACTTACACCCGGATCAAAGGCAACGTTCAGATCTTGAAATTGTTCAACATACACCTTGTCTCATACAGCACCTGCGATTTGAATATCAATGTCATAGGTGGACGAAGTCGATCGAGGCTAGGGTTTTGTTGGGATCGGAGAGGAGGGAATCGATCGAGGAGTCTATTGCTTAGCAATAGGGTTTTTAATTTGAGAATTTTAAGAGGAAGAAGAAACACGCGACTGATCTTTTAAGAGTTTTGATTTTGATTTGCTTTTGTTTTTTATTTTGATTTGTTTTTTGTTTATATGTTTAGTTATTAATAGATTTTAATATTTTTAATTACAGTGTTTCTTTTATGTTTTAAGCCTAAATTTAATAATTTTATTGTACTAATATTAATTTTCAAAATAAAAATAATAATTAAAAAAAAGGAAAAGAGATAAAGGAATAGAAAAATTATAAAAAAATGAATTAAAATATTTATTTTAATTTTATTATTATTTTAATCATTTTTTGCCACATAATCAATGATTTTATTTTATTATTGTTTTGTATTGCCACATACGAAAATAATGATTTTTTGACTTTTTAATGCCAAATCTGAAAATATTTGACGTCTGTCCAAAAAATTGGACGAAATGACCTGAATTTTTATTTTTAAAAAACACAGTGGTCTAATTGCATATTTTTAAAGTTCAGTGGCCAATTACTTACAAGTCGACGACCACAGGGGGGGTAATGGTGCTTTTTGCCTTTTATGGAATGTGTACATGTCTCATGGTTAGTTGTGTATTACATTGCTACTAGATTGCTTGTGCTACAGCTGGAGAAGCCAGAAAATGGATGGAAGCATTTGATCATGCGAAACAACAGGTACAATAGCATTGTTGAATGCCTTTTCACCAGTAATATTTTATTTTTATTGTTTATAGTGTCATGATCAATGTTTTTGTTCGAGTGCTGGTGTAATCCATTTAGCTTGCATGACTATCTTAGACTGTTTCTGCAAAATTGGTTCTGGGTTGTCTTTAGGACTGAGCAAAATACGGATAAAACCGAATAACCGAATTAGCTTAACCGAATTTTTCAGTTATTCGGTTAATTTTAGTAATTCGGTTATATCCGATTTTATTTTCGGTTTTCGATTTCGGGTTTAATTTTTATTTTTTTGTTATTCGGTTAACCGAAAAACCGAAATAAAAAAGGGGCTTAAAAATTATAAGTGTAGTCAATAGTCAGTAAACTCAGTACTTCTCAATTCTCATTCATAGTCCATAGATCTCAGAAGTTTTGTATCTCTCATCTCTCGAAGACTCATCTCATCTCTCACCTCTCGCCCCAAATCGATTTCTCTGCTCTCATCTCTCAGTCTCAGACCAGATCTTAGATCTTTATTCTTTCATCTCTCACCCCTGCCCTGACCCTCGTATCTCTCACTGCCAAAGGCCCAAAACTCCAGTCCGGCAGTCCGCTCCGCCTCCGGACGGACCTCCTCCGATCTCCTCCGACGGCCCAAAACTGTATGATGGGAAGAACTTCTCTAATCCATTCGGAGACAGGGATGAGCCTAAAAGAGCTCACAAAGAGGGAAATATATCTATTCAGATCCCTATCACTTGAGGAGAGCACAAGAAGAAGATGATGATAATAGTGATGGTGTCATTTCTAGCTTTTGAAGAAAGAGATGATGCTAGCTGGGAAATAAGCTATCTCCTGGGAAGAATTCTCAGGGGACTTCACTGTTAAGTTCATCGAAGTGGGTCAGGACAATGTGTTAGAACAATTTAAATTGCTAAATAAACTACTACTGGCTTCTGCTGTTCTGTTGTTATACTTGTGCTTCACTGCTAGCCTTCAGTGTCTACTGCCTAGAATTTGTGAAATTATGGATTATGTACTGAAAATTTGAATCGCTTGGGCTTGGCTGGCTACATGTTGTTGACAGTTAGACATTTGATTCAGTGATTGCTTACAAACTATTAAATTCGGTTATTATCCAAATAACCGAATAACTAATTCGGTTATTCGGTTTCGGTTAGTAGTTCGGATACCTAAAACAGTTGAATTTCGGTTTTCGGTTATAACCGAAAAGCTAATTCGGTTCGGGTAAAAACGAATGCTCACCCCTAGTTGTCTTTACTGGACATTCCCTGTAGTATGTTATACTCCTTCCATCCTTAAATGAGGGTCCAATATCAGAATCAGTTGTCCAAATTTGTTAAATGTAATTAAGTAGACAGTAGTTATATTGACCGTTGATTATGTAAAAATTAAAACTTCTTTGTTTAGTTATAACATTTGAAAGTGCACTATCATGTTGGATCAAAGGGATCAGTACTGTTTTTTTACCCTCCCTCTCTCTCTATACACACACACACACACACACACTAATATATAGCACGAGTTATGTCTTTTGTCTCACTATTTAATGCTATAAGTTTCTTCATATGTCTAACTTTGACCGTATTTATGGACAGGCTGAATATGAGCTTTCAAGAGGTCGTAGTACCAGAAATAAACTGAACAAGGAGACTGAGTATGCTAACACTTAATTTGATGAATTTGTTTCATAAATAGTTGTATGTGTGATTTAATGATCCACTTTGGTATTCATTTAAGTTTTGCAGTATTCAACAGATTGGTTGGGTCCTCCCACCTCCACATGGGCGAAGAAAATAGAGGGGATTAAGTTTAAGAGAGAGGGGGGGGTATTTTTACTAGAATCTCAAAAATAAAGGTTTTGTACCAGAATGCAAAGTTTTTGTTAGTTTCTAACTAGGCTACTACGAAGAAGGTTTCATGATTTATCTATGTTAATGATAAATTTTGTTTGGGTTGGTTGTTAAAGATAACAAATAATTGCCTACTCTAATTTTCCTTTTCCTTTGTTGAAGGATTGATCTTGAAGGGCATCGACCATGGGTAAGGCGATATGCACATGGTTTAAAAAATCTTATAAGAATAGGGCAAGGTGAGCAACATTGTCTTGATGTGGTGATATTTTAATTGTTAATTGAAATTTATTGTTACTTTCGGCGGAGTAGATTTCCACCTCTGATGTTTCATTTTTCTTCCTAATAAATTTCTTCTTTACTCTAAATGAAATTGAAATTTATTAAATATTAGGGGACAATATATATATATATATATATATATATATATATATATATATATATATATATATATATATATAGGGAAAAGGGAATACGTGTCTTAGACACACATAAGCTTGTGTGTTCTGCACCTAATATGACGTAATTTTAATTGACAAATTGGTGAAATGTCCATTATTGAAAATGGTGAAATACCAAAAATATCATTAATAAAATCTCTTAAAATAATTGTGCACACACAAGCTTGTGTCTAAAAAACACACACACATATATAAATGAAAAGGTGGTGTTGTCACTTATTGAGTATCTGTTTGGTAACCGTTTTGTTTCATGTTTTTCTATTTTTGTTTTAACTTATTTTGGAAACTAACAATAAAACACGGTTTCATGACTTGTTATCATTTTCTTTTTATTGAAGTTCTTTGCTTAAAATTGATATATGTGTATGTATATATGGATTCAATCCCTAGTTTAGGGAGGCGAAGCTTTATATATATTAATGTTATGTTACAAAAAAATTAAACCACAATGTTGCCACTTTCTTTTAAAATGAGGTATAAACATCAGACTGCAACATCACCATAACTACTATCACCGCCACCTTATCACCAAATTGTGACGACCATGGCTAACATCAGTGAACTTTTGCCCCTGCATCGCAGACAACACTACCAATCTAGCGCTACCACTGTTGCACGTTCACCACCACCACACTATACCACACCACCACCACCGCCACCACCACCACACTATACCACACCACCACCACCACCACCACATTGCCATCACCGTTAGCGTTGTGAGTTTGCGACCACCTTGTCACACCAACATAACTACTATTGTTACCAACATTACTGGAATTGGGAAGAAAAAAGTAGTTAGTATATTCTAGAGTTAGATATTTTGAATGCACATGTAAGCACATGGGTGGTTAGTTATCATGTGTGTGTATGAAAAGAGAATGGTGTAGGTTAGGAGTATTTACACTTCTCATCATTTTAGTAGTTATATATATACTTGTAATGGGTGGAGTAACCCCCAAGCTTTTAAATATTATGCAATTTGTGAATGGAATGAGAAAAGCTTGTTCAAGCTCTCTCTTTATCTCTCTCAGTCTCACGAACTCAGTGATAAACTTCTCCTTCTTCCCTTATTCTCTCTTATTTCTATCTCTATCTTTGTTTCTCCCTTATTTTCTGGTTAGGCTTCAACAAGGGCCTAAAAAATTTGTATCAGAGCTCAAGTTCTATCCAAACTCATCATCTTTTTCCTCTACATCCTCTGTTCTTCTCGATCTTCAGCCTTCCTCTATACACTTGTATCTAAATTCTACCTTTTTTATCTTCTTCCATCCTTTAAACACTACCTAGAACCTACACAAACTATTGGCAACAACTGCAGATCTCTTCCCTATAGCAACATAAAATAAGCCTCAAAGACTCTGTTTTCCAGTATACTTGCAACTCAATAAATGCAAGTGCTAATTCACTTGTTTCAGGTATTAAACACTTCCATCTCACTCATTCCTATCATATATACCCATTTCATAAAACTCATTTACAACATCACCCACATATATTTTAATCCATATTTTGCTTGATCTTCTCAATCGGTGAAATTTTTTCTGATTCTATGAATTAGTTTTGTTTGATATGTTTTGGTTTGTGTTAGGCGATTCATATTAAGTTGTTTCGATCGTAGAGTCTTGTAAGTTGTTCTAGTCTTATAAGTTGTTCCGGTCTACGATCGTAGAGCCTTCCAATAAATAACTACTCAAGCTCACTTACTTTTACTCAAGTAGTGTTGCTACTGCTTGAATTCATTTTCAAACATGGAATCACAATTATTATGTCTTTTTTTCTCTCTACTCTATAAATATGGCTGGTCTTTCACAATGTTGTAACATGATTTCATAAACTATAGAGAGTACACTAATGAGAAATTACAACTCATTGATGAGAAAATGGACCACTTCATGGAAGGTATGAATTGAACTGTAGAGACATAAGAACCTAGATAATGATGACATGTTTGAAAATCCTTTTGGGGATAATGGAAGGAGCAAGAGGCCTTTCATAGGGGCAAATAAGGGATAAGGGTTTCTTTAGAGACCTTAGGCATGCTGAGCAGGAAGAGCAAAGAAACACGAAGAAGATGATGCTTAATGGAGGAGGAGGAATCAAAATGATGATGATGGTGGTGAAGAGGAGCGAGAATTTAAACATCTTAAATTGGTGTTCCCATTATTTATCGAGGGTGATGATGTTAAGAGCTGGATACAAGATTGCGAGGAGTATTTTGGCATATATGGAATTCATTCTCATATATGAAGGATTGTCATAGCTGGGATGCACCTCTATGGTTCTCTAAAATATTGGTACAAGTCTTATGTCAATGGTAAAGAGGGGTTTACTTGGAGGGAGTTTGCAAATGATTTTACTGTGAGGTTCACTGAGACAGGTGTGGAAAACATATATGAACAATTCAATTTGTTAAAGCAAGTAGGAACTATGAATGTTATCTCACTTGACTGAGGACTTCTTTGTGGGGAGCTTTGTTGGTGGATTAAAAGATGAAACAAAAAAAAATGGTAAAGTTGTTTAACCCAGAAACTCTATCTTAAGCCTTCAAACAAGCCAGTTCTTTGAGAGTCCTATTCCTAAACTTGTCTACACGCACAACTATTCTAAACCATAACCCAACCATACCAACACTCAACCCAGTTACAAACAAGAACTCCCTGCACCACCAACAACCAAAACTCCTATGCTCATTTATCCTAGAAATGACTTTAACAAGCCTAAACCTATTATTGCAACTCAAAGAAATGAGAGAAAAGCCAAGTGTTTATGTTTTTATTGTGATGAGAAATACACCATGGGACACCAATGCAAGGCTCCTTAGAATTTCATGATCACTTGTGAGGATTTTCAGAACTATAAGGACTCTCAAAAGTTTGTAGAATACTCTGGACCTCCCTAATATGATGAAGAACCAACCTATGAGATTACAGAAAATTCACCAACCAAAGAGAATATTAAGGTATCCATTAATGCCCTTGAAGGCCAAGTTAGTTCCCAAACCATAAAAATGACTGGTTATTTTGGAAAAAGTTTATATCAATCCTCATTGATGGGGGCATTACCAATAATTTCTTTCATCCTAGAGCAGCACTGAGGCTCAAATGTGCCTTAGAGCCCACTGCACCTATGATGGTTTCTGTGGCAGATGGTAGTCAACTATTTAGCTGCCAACAATGCTCAGAGTTTAGATGGAAAATGAGATTTTTTTGAAATATGCAGTAAGAGTTCAGTGGTTAAAACAACTGGGCCTAGTCACCTTTGAGTATGAGAAGCTAACGTTACAATTCAACTATGGAGGAGAAATGGTACAACTACAGGGACATAATAAAAATACATGCTTAGAACTGAAAATGATCACACTAGAAGGTCTAGTCCAACATATTAATGAGGAAGAAAATGGGTTCCTAGTGATTGTGTAGTCACTCCCAACCAATGACTTTACAATAAGTATGCCACCCCAAACCAACTCCAATTGTAATTCCTTAAACTCTACCACTACAAACCCAAAAATACTGTCCTTGCTTGAAGAATACTCTTATATTTTTCAAGAACCTCAAGGTATGTGCCACCAAAAAGATCTCTGGACCGTAGCATTCCTCTTAAAGCCAACTCTTCACCTTTCTCCATCAGACCCTACAAGTGCTCTTACGACCAGAAAAATGAAATAAAGAGACTGGTGCTGGAAATGCTACACACAGGTATCATAAGACCAAGCTAGAGTCCATATGCTTTTACCTTACTCTAGTTAAGAAAAAAGATGGCAGTTGGATATTTTGTGTTGACTACAAACACCTCTACTCTCTAACTATCAAAATGAAATACCATATCCCCCTTATTGATGAGCTAATAAATGAATTACATGGGTCTAAATATTTTACTAAGCTGGACTTAAGGGCTGGGTATCATCAAGTCAGAATGAGAGAAGAGGACATTGAAAAGACAACATTTAAGACACATCAAGGGCTATTCGAATTCACAGTCATGCCATTTGGGATAACTAATGCCCCTGCGACATTCCAAAATTTGATGAATCAAGTGTTTCAACCCTTTCTTAGGAAAAATGTTTTGATGTTTTTTGATGACATCTTAATCTACTCCAAGTATTTGGATGGACACTACAAACATCTTCAAGATATATTTCAGATTCTAAGGAATAATCAGTTGTATACTAAAGGGAGCAAGTGTACCTTTGCACAACCTCGGGTGGTTTATTTAGGACATGTAATTTCTAACACATGAGTGACAATGGACCTAACAAAAATCCAGGATGTACTGGATTGTCTTGAACTAAGAACCATCAAGCAACTAAGGGGTTTCCTTGGACTTACATGATACTATAGGAAATTTATAAGGGGCTATGGAATCCTAGCTAAATCCCTGACTTCTTTGCAACAAAAAGGAAAATTTTGGTGGAATCCAGAGGCTCAACTTGCTTTCACAACTCTTAAAAAAGCTCTCACTACTTCAGTTTTGGCGTTACCGGACTTCACCAAGGTCTTTGAAATTGAGACCGATGCATTAGGAATAGGGATTAGGGCCATTCCAATGCAAGAAGGCAAGCCCCTTGTGTGTAAGACAAATTTAAGATGAAGAATTAATAGAAAATAAAATAGAATTTAAACTACACGTTTAAACCACTAGGATCTCTCAAGTGTATCAACACCAAGATGGATAAAATACCTCTACGGTATGAATTATGAATAAAATAATCAACTTCAATATCATATTATGTAGTCTAAATAACTTGAGGATTACATCACTAGTTAAAGATACTCAAAACCCTAATATTACTTGGTGAATAATAAAAGTACTAAAGGGAGCAAGTGCACCTTTGTACAACCTCAAGTGGTTTATATAGGACATGCAATTTCTAACATAGGAGTGGCAATGGACCCAACAAAAAATCAAGGATGTACTGGATTGGCTTGAACCAAGAACCATCAAGCAACTAAGGGGTTTCCCTTGGACTTACAAGATACTATAAAAAATTCATAAGGGGCTATGGAATCCTAGCTAAGCCCCTGATTTCTCTGCTACAAAAAGGAAAATTTAGGTGTAATCCAGATGCTCAACTTGCTTTCATAACTCTTAAAAAAGCTCTCACTACTTCAGTTTTGGCGTTACCAGACTTCACCAAGGTCTTTGAAATTGACAATGCAAGAAGGCAAACCCCTTGTGATGTAAGACAGATTTAGGATGAAGAATTAATAGAAAATAAAGTAGGATTTAAACTCCACGTTTAAACCACTAGGATCTCTCAAGTGTATCAACTCCACGTATCAACACCAAGATGGATAAAATACCTCTACGATATGAATAAAATAATCAACTTAAATATCAATATCATGTAGTCTAAATAACTTGAGGATTACTTCACTAGTTAAGAGACTCAAAATTCTAATATTACTTGGTGAATAATAAAAGTACTAAACGACTAAAATATTCTTATTAATAATTCATAATCACTAATTAATGTCCTAAATCCTCACTAATAAATAAAATACATAAATCACATCAACTACTTTTATATTAAGCATAATAAAAACTCCAAATAATAAATATAATTTTTTTTTGTTCTTGACTTGGAGTCCGCATCATTCTTCTCTTGTTGGAGAAAACTCGACCTCAAGTTTTATGATATGATAGAATAAGCTGTAACGGAAGAACATGTTGGAACACCTATGATAACATCATTACACGGTAAGGCTCAAGATTTTTTGAAAAGAGAATTTATGTGAGCATCGCTTTTGTTTTCAACGAGCTTTCCGGAACAATGAAGTCAACAATGTTAACTTGGATTGGATCAACTTCTCGAATCGTCCTTTCTTCGGTAACGAACAACTCAAAAACAACGTTGGAGGTTTTCTCAATTTGTTCCTCATACATAATCTTTGGTTCAACTTTTGGAACTTTAAGAATCTCCATGGACACATCACAAATGTATGTAGTCCTAAATTTTTGAACATCATCTTTTTCTTTCTCTTGTTCTGCTTAAAGATGTGCCTGCAAGTCAATAATGCCTTCTTTTATAGAAGATGTCGATAAGGTTTGTATTGACTAGGCGCGGAGCCAATTTTTGGTTAAGTGGCAAGGCAAGCCTAGCAGTTATTACACGTGGATTGGTAGGGACGAGTTTTATCGCATTGATCCTGCATTGTTGGAGCGTTACAAAGATTTCATTTCGCCAGAGCCAAAAATTTCCTAGCCGAGGAGAAATGATGGGGATCGATGATTTAATTATTTATTTTGTTAATTTCGTTATTATGGAATTGTTTAAATTAGTTAGGGTATTTTTGTCTTTATTTATTTTTTATTTAGGGTTGTTTTGTTTAAATACTGATGTAATCCTCACACGAAGGACACTATTCTGGATATTGAGATTATTATCGGTTTCTTAAAGAAAAAGTTTCATTTTATTTATTTATTTTATAACCCATTATCCCAAACACCCAATGTCTCAAGCCACTAAAGAATTGATTGCCAAAGTAGAAGAGTATATTTGGTTTCTTGACAATGAAAGTGACCGAATATACTTCCTTATTAATACATAAATCACATCAACTACTTTTATATTAAACATAATAAAAATTCCAAATAATAAATATAAAAATCTCTTTTTGTTCTTGACATGGAGTATCCATCACCTTGCCTATTTTAGTAAAGCTTTGGGTTCTAAAGCTCAGAATTAGTTTACCTATGAGAAGTAACTAATTGTTGTAGCTGAAGCTATTAAGAGATGGTCTTCTTATTTAGGGCAGAGACAGTTCATTATCAAAACAGACCACCAGTCCTTGAAGTACTTTTTAGGACAAAAGGTGGTGATCTGTCTGCAACAAAGATGAATGAGCAAGCTTTTGGGATATGTCATGATTACATCATTACCTACAAAAAGGGAAAGGATAATACTGCTGCAGATGGGTTGTTCAGGAAATTTGAAGAGGGAATAAACTCAGAACTCATTCATAAGACATGAATGTTCTAAAGGAGGAGGAATGTCAGGCCAGGGGTAAATTGGGAAGAAAAAAGTAGTTAGTATATTCTAGATATTTTGTACACATGTAAGCACATGGGTGATTAGTTAGCATGTGTGTGTAGGATAAGAGAATGGTGTAGTTTAGGAGTATTTTCACTTTTTCAGCATTTTAGTAACTATATATATGCGTGTAATGGGTGGAGTAACCCCCAAACTTTTGAATATTATGCAATTTGTGAATGAAATGGAAAAAGCTTGTTCAAGCTTTATTCCTCCCTTATTCTCTCTTATTTCTATCACTATCTCTATTTCTCTGTTATTTTTTCGTTAGGCTTCAACAAGGGCTTGACAATTCCACATTCCCCCACAACCATTATCGCTACCACCACATGCTATTTTGTGATTTTTTTTTATAAATATAAAGTATAAATAGCAAATCAAAACAAACATGTTTAAGGAAAACGTTTTACCTATTTATAGAATTCTTTTTCTTGCAACAATGGAAAGTTTTACTTTTTCCGCTTAAATGGCAAAACATTACAATCATTGTTTTTTTTCTTTCATTCTTTTCATAACAAATTACACGTAATGTTAATAAACGGGCCTTGAGTTTTATGTCAATGGATATCTTTGTCTGCTTTTACATAGATATCGGAGGTGTGTTCCCAATTTAGGGTTTTGTTTGTTATATTCACTTCTTGTCGTTTGTATGCGTGTATGGTGGAATTCTGGTAAGACTCTTAACAGCTACATGTTCTTGTCTATTGTTCTTATAGTGTGATGTATAATGCCACACAGGCAGTAATTCCAAACTTGAAGCTTTTGTGTTTGTCATATATAGGTCCAGAAACACTTTTGCGCCAATCCTCGTTGAATGTTAACTTAAGACCGTCTGGGTACTTTGAAGGAGATGCTGGAGATGTCGTTGAAGCTCATGAGTGGAAGTGTGTCCGTACAGAAAATGGTACTTTTGCTTCTTTTTGCCTTTTAAGTTTTAAAGCATTACCTTGTGATATTTTTTGTGTTTTGGGTATCACAAGTAATATGCCCCCCCCCCCTACAACAAAATAAACCCTGGACCTTGACTCAGTGGCAGGATGTTTACTAGGCTAGGCTAGCTTATGGATAAATTTTTTATTGTAGATCACACTGTTTAGTGGTGATTAATCAGTGTCAACAAGTGATACAAATATGCTCTTAGCATTTCTTCCTCGCTCTTTTTAAGCTATGAAATATTAGGAATGCTTATTATGTAGTCACAACCTTGTATAATTTGAGGGTTTTGTTTCGAAATGACTTCTTCATAAAAAGGCTATTATGGTTATACTATATAGTTTTCGTTTGTAATTGGAAGAACATCTTAAGATCCTAGGAAGTTATATGTGGTCAAAACTTTCATTTTAAGAACAAATGACTTTTTCAACTTTTATGGTTGGAGTAGACAGTCAAAGGAAAGGTCATCCTTGATTTATGAAACTCCAGAGGTTAACTCTTTACTATAGTGCTCGATGCATATAAGTGACACAATACTTCTTTTTCATGGTAAGAAGGTTAGTTGTGCTCACATTTTCATTTTCCTGTAATAATTCTATGGTCCTCCTCTTTGGATTTCAGGCGTCAGAATCTTTGAGGATGTAGCTGGCTCTAAGGTATCAACTATCAAACTATTGCATTAATGTTACCAGCCACTGTTCAACAATCTTTCCCCCATTCCTCACTCAACTTTTTCTCCATCAACTTAGAGTGTAACTGAAGAAACCCTCTAAAAAAGAAACGACCGAATTTCGCTTGTAAAAGAACAATGGGAAGAAGATAATTCATTGTTGCATGTGCATCTATGCATCATAATTACAGTGCCACGGTGAGTTATGGCGGTAGGCAACTGCCTGGATGCCTAGGTGACAAGGCGACAACCATGGCGTCCGTATAGCGACAAGTCGTTTACAATGTACAATTTATATATTATTTATTTTAATTAACAAGTATATTGGTAATAAAATTTTATATACATTAAAACTCAATACATAACACTATGAAATAATATTAAAAGCATAATTATGTAAATCTTGGTAATAACAATCCAAAAACAAAACTTGATATTAAAAATGAAGTATATAAGACAAACATATATAAATTTACAGTTCGTAAAGGTTTTGATGTCTTGGTATTCTTAACGTATTAAGTTTATCAGTTCCTAGTCGTTTGGAGCTTTGAACTTTGTTGTCTGATGGTTACTTTGTCATTATACAATATAAAAGAAATTGAGCATATAAAGTAATGCAAAGAGTGAAAGAGCAAAATAATATATTTTACTTAGTTTATGCTCTCCCAAGTGCAGACAAGTGGGCAGCAAAATCGGAAGCTAGTGGAAGGGCAACAACTAATGGAGCACAGGGATGTGTGTATATATATATAAAATATATATACACATATACGCGTATGTATATATATATATATATATATATATATATGTGGAGCATGAGGATGTGTGTATATATACACATATGTGTGTGTGTATATATATATATATGAACTTTGCTACCCACTAAGGTTTGTCTCCACCAAGTATCACCAGTATCCAAAAATTTGCTCAATCACAAAGTCGTCCAAGTCGCTCGACTTTCTCCCCTCCCACCAAGTCGCCCAGACGCCTTCCCAATATGCACCGACTGGACGCCTATTCGTCGCCTAGGCGACGCCTTGATAACTATGCTATGCATAGGCACTGATAATGAAAAGTTCAACTCTTTTTTAAAATTTCTGATCCTGTTCTATTTATGGAAACGAGAGGGGGGAAAGATGTGCGATGGGAATGAGAAGCATTCAAATATTTATCCCAGTCACAATTTAAGATTAAAGCCCTTGCATGCTTATTAGCACAAGCTTTGTAGTTTGCAGTCACAACGTAAAATCTATTTGCTTTTATTATACGATATTTTCATCTATTTTTGTGATATATATTACTCCCTCCGCTCTTCAAAAAGAGTCCCATTCGTATAATTTGTTAATATAAGGTTATATTTTTATTCCATGTATACCATTAAAGATAATTATAATGAAATTATAATGGAAACTTGAGGATATTGTGTCATTGTGTACTACTATAACTAAATAGTGGACTCTTTTTGTGGATCAATTTAGTTTTGCAAATGGGAATTTTTTTTTGTGGAATGGAGGGAGTAATTTTTTCCCCTTCCCTTTTTCCCCTTTTCTTGATCGTAACTTCATTTTCATTTTCCCCCTTCCCTATGAACATTAATTTAAGTTCCGCTAAATCAACTTTTGTAGAATGGTAAAGGAGTTCTTGTCAAGGCTGTTGGTGTTGTTGATGCGAGTGCAGATGATGTTTTTGAAGTGGTTTTGAACCTTGATCGACTACGAAGATATGAGTATGTAGCTCATATGATATATTTGGTATGTACTTTTACTACTTGTATCTGTCTAACTAATAATCTTTACAGGTGGGATACATTGACAGGAGACTTGGAGTTTGTTGATTCTTTAAATGGACACTATGATATTATCTATGGCAAGTATGATCCTAGATATTTAACCAGGTAAACTTGCTTAAAAAGGTTATTTATTGATTGGTACTTAAATGGCTCTCATTTGGATATTTCATTTTTGTAAAACTCAATATAATTACTGTACCCTATCACAACTACTTGGGAAGATGTATTTGTTCTGTTTGGCCGTGCTGGTCTGTCTAGAAAGATATCCTTACTTAGTCATACTGTACCTAAAGTTCTTCCTGCCTATAGTATCTTCTATTTATATGGGGAAAAATGATTATTTTTGCATTTCTTTTTGAATATCTTGCTTGAATCTCATAGTTTGTTTGAGTAGTTGTTTTTCTCAATTTTGAGCATCTTCTTTGTTATTTCTTTTTACATTATTTCACAAGAACATATTCCTAATTAAAGTTATTTTTTTTTTGATAATTTTCCTTATTGTCACAAGTTATTAATGATTTGACTCTTTTATCTAGTTTTAGATTTACAGTTCCACATCTTCTTGACGAGAAAAAAAACTAAATTTAGGAAAGAAAAAAATAGACAAAATTACAAGTTGCATCCTATAGTTTTAGCTCAAAAGCGATTTGAATCCAAACTTTTATTTTCAATTAAAAGTACCCTAAAGTCTAAGCGAAAAATAATTTGCACCCTCTGCTCTATCTTCGGTTCATTTAGTTGACTGAACCGATAAAATGAGGGGTAAAAGTGGTTAAACATTAAAATTTATTAATATAACTTACAGACGGAACACTGAAGTACGATTTGCACTTCATATTTTTTAAGTAATTAGTCTACTACCTTGAACTATAGGAACTTGTAAAAATTAAAAAAACAAAAAAACAAAAAAATAAATATAAAATTATAAAAAGTCATTTAAGAAGTTGAGAAAAACAAAACAAAACAAAACAACACCCCAAAAAAAGAAAGGAATAAAAAACATATCGAGGAACAAAGACAAATAAAAAATAAAATAAAATAAAATAAAAACCAAAATAAAACTGAAATATTTGGTTAGAATTTATACTTATATTTTTGATAATTTTAATTTTTAAATACTTTTCCTTTTCCATGTTTTTATTGTTTCTTTTCATTTTTTTTTTCTATCTCATCTTTGTATATTTCTTTGTCTTTTTGGTCTTTGTTTTTTTTTCATTTTGTTATTGTTGTTTTTGTCCTACTTCTTCAGTAAAATTTTTATAAATTGTATTAATGTCTATATAATTTTTTAAAAAAATTATTTTTTATCATTTATATTTTTTTTGTTTTAGCTTTTTGTCTTTGTTTTTGATTTTTTTTTTGTTTTGTAAAGTTTCTACTTCCTAAATTATTTTTTAGAATTTGTGGTTGTATATTTAAGTTTAATTTTTTCATTTTGCATGATTTTATATTTTATATTTTGCTCTCTCATCTTTTTTTTATCTTTATTTTGTTTTGTTTGACTTCTCCTCTTTCCTTTGATTTATTTTACTTTAAATAATTTTTCAGAATTTCTTTATTATTTTGTGTAATTTTATTTGTTATTTTTTTATAGTTATAGTTGTAGTTTTTATTTTTTATTTTTGTCCTTTGTCTTCTATATGTTTTCCTTTTTGTCTTTCTTTATTATTTTACCCTTATTGTTTTTGTTTTTATCTTTGTTTTAATTTTTAATTTTTTTTTGTCATATTTTTCATTTTTTCCTACTTCTTAAATAATGAATTAAAATTTATACTTAAATATTTTATTTATTTTTATTTCTCTCTGTCGTCTTCCTTTTTTTTGTTATTCCTTTTTATATGTTGTTTTTAGTTTTATTCTACATCTCAAATATTTTTTTAGAATTTATATTTATTTGAAAATTTTATTTTTTATGACGTTAATAATAGTTTTTTCACTTTTAATTAGTTCTAATATTTATTTATTACTTTTGATTTCTCGTTCTTATGTTCTTTTTAATTTTTTTTTTCTAATTTAGTTTGTTTTTTCGTTGTTTTGTTGTGTTTTTTCCTATTATTTAAATATTTTTTTTACAATTTATACTTTTTCATAATTAGTATTTAAATTTTACATTTTCCCAATATATCCTTTCACATAATTAGTATATAAATTTTATAGTTTGTTGTCTCATCTTTTTTTTATTTGTCTTTTGTGTTTTTCCCCTAGTTCTTAAACATGTTCAAAATTCATATTTATGTTAGATTTTTTTTTTATTTTCTCTTTCATCTTCTTCATTTTTTTGGTTTTTTTCTACTTAAAATATTTTTAATAATTTTTATTTATATTTCTAACCTTTTATTTCTTTGTCATCTTCTTTTTATTTTTGGTTTGTTTTTATATTCGTTTTTCTTTTCCTTATCCTTTTTTTCTTTTCTTTTGTTGTTGTATTTTTATATTTCTTAAATAATATTTCAAAATTTATATTTATATGAGGGAATATTTATTTTTTTTGTTTTTATATTACTTTTCAGTGTTTTATTTTTCTCTCTCATCTTCTTTGTATATATTTATTTTTTTTGGTCTTTTTATTTATTTTATTTTTTTTGGAATTTTCCTTTTGTTAAATTTATATATATCTATGTATATATATATATATTCATTTAAATGTATTTTTTATCTTTTATTTTTGTTTATAATTTTGTTTTGTTTAGTTTAGTTTAATTTCTTTGTCTTTGCTTTTGATTTAGTTTTGTTTTTTTTTTCTTTTATGTTGTAAAGTTTCTACTTCATAAATTATTTTTTGGAATTTTTACTTATATATTTAAGTTGAATCTTTTCATATTGCATGGTTTTATTTTTATATTTCTTAATTTGCTCTCTCGTCTATTTTTATTTTATTTATTTATTTTGTTTTGTTTGTTTTTCTCCTTTTTCTTTTCGGTTTTTTTACTTCTTAAATAATTTTGTAGAATTTATTTTTATCATAATTTCTTTATTATTTTCTATAATTTATATTTATATTGTTTAATAGTTTTAATTTTTTATATTTATTGTTCTAATTTTTATTCGTCTCTTTAGTCTTCTTTATGTTTTGTTTTCTTCTTACTTCTTAAATATTTTTTATATATAGTATGCTCATTTTTATTATCTATTTTCCTTTTAAATTTTCTAGAAGGTCTTAACGTTAGGGTACTCAATTTTTTAAAAACTAGAGGGTTGGAAATTGTGCTTCATTGTGATTTTTGCAACTTATATTAATAACTTTATAATGTTTTTTTAACCTTCATTTTAACAGTTCAGTCAACTAAATGGGTAGAAAATACAGTGAAGGGTGCATAGTGCAAATTGTCTCTTTTTTTTTTAAAGTTTCTGGTGCTTGTAATCAAAAATAAAGTTTGAGGTGCAACTTGTAATTTAGTCAAAAAATATGTATGATGAAATGGAGGACTTTACCTAAGTTTAGAAAGATGCACAAGTTAATTCACCTGGCACAGAGAAACCAATCCTTGTAAGCCTCAAGGGGGGAGTCGAAACGGCCCATTAAAACATCCCAATATTTGCTAATTAAAGAAACCCATCACGTAACTGGTTATTATGACTATGAATTCAGAATCTCCCAACCAAGCTTATAGGATGACAGTCCTTAACACTATTTGCCCATCCTTTTTCTTGGTCTAACTATATAAATGTAGAATTAAAACTCCTCTCAAATCTTCAGTGCTGATGAATTGCCTAATTGCTCTCCAGAATCATTATTTTAAAGATGGTTTCGCTACTGATGCTAATATCTTGGAATGTTAGGAATGCCATCTGCCAAACTTTGAGAACTCCAACCTATCCCTGGTTAATCTATCACTCCTTTCCTCTTGAAATCTCACAATGTTGAAGTCAACCCAATGCACCAGCGCAACCGGCACATTGCTCTTTGCTAACCTGTTAATGAGCAATTTCATTTCCTGTCCTATCAAGTCTAATTGCAATTATGGTTATAATTGGAATGCAACATTTATCTTGTGCAAGTTTTGCCAAATCCATGTCAAAATTCCCTATCCATTGTGCTTTGGTAGGAACAATGCTGTTAAAGGAATTTCAAACAGTTTCTCAAATTTGACTTTATAATCTGATGTAGCAAATCAACTTCTTTTGGATGAGGTGTGAATGGCATATTACATGTGTAGAAGATGAGGATAATGTCCCATCTGGATTTGTATGGGCATTTTGGCAACTCGACCGTAAATGTTATCTATATGGATCCCAAATATAATCCATATATCTACAATCTTTTACTTTTTTCGTTAAACTGAACAAGACCTAAAGATTATGCCAGATAACTACAGATTAAAATTTAACCAATTAAAAAAAATAAAAATAATCTACGGATTAGATGTTCTAGAGAAATGACTCAAACTGTTAGTGCAACTACAATGAATTTGGTTGAGTTTCTAAATATTTATTTTTTTTCTCTCTGTATGGTGGTGCTCAGTGTGTGAATATGTATTTTTCATAATCTTACTTCTCTTGTCATATTTTATAGGTTTACATCGAAGAGAGATTTTGTCTTCTCTAGGCAATGGTTTCGCGGACAAGATGGAACATATAGTAAGCAACTTTAGCTTCCAGATTTAACTAAGCTGTGGTTAAAATGTTATCAACAGTTTTTTGGGAAAACCTTGTTGGCATAGTGATTAAGTGATGAAATCAAATTTGGAAAGGGCGGACGGCTCGGGTCATTGCATATGGATGCCAGTAAAATAAATAGTCAATTTCATCTGCATGTGAATGTAGTCATGGTACACAGCAAAGTTTAATTATATTTGTCATTCATGCTAGGCATCTTATGCATCATACAGTGAGGGTGATGAAATCTCGAGTCTAGTGAATGTACTTGGGAGAAGTATGTAAAGTTGTTGCAGTGGTATGTCTACCATGACTAAGAATACAAATGCTATGCGTTATATGACTAAAATGTATTGTAATTTATATAGCAAAAACGGTGTAAAAAAGCTAACCAAAAGTTCAGCTGTAGCCTTATTTCTAGTAAGTTGGTATAGTTTTGAAGGTTATTTATTTACTTATTGCAGTAAGAAATATACAAGGTCACCTTATTTGGGAATGTAATAAGAAACCATGTGGCTTATGTTAGCATATGGGTAGAGAGTATATTTTAAGAATAATGAGGTCACTTTATTTTTGAAGTAAAGAGAAATATATGAAAACTGAGTGTGTGTTCATCTTCTTCTTCAGGTTATCTTTCCTTTCCCAGTTTTTCTTTCCCATCTTCCTCCCCCCTACTCTGATTCAGTATGTTAACTATCTAAATCTATCCATAATCACTTGTTCAAGTCCTTGGTATCTTGACAGATTCTTATAAAAGAAGGGTCCTACTAGTGTCTCAAATATGTAAGAAAGATGTAGAAAGCATAATAAAATTTCTAGTGTTTGAGAGAGAGGCCAATATCTTGAAAGGGGCTTGTGAGAGGATACATGGATCTTTGGATTTGGTTTGCTGATAACCACAGAGGCATAGCCATGGTTTGACAGTTTGTACCATAAGTTCCCCCCTCCTCTTCTTGATAAGTATTTGTACCATAAGTTCTTTAAGTCTAGTTCATGTCAAAAAAAAAAAACTGTTAAAGTTTTCTGGAGTTGATTCTCTCTGTTGATGTAGGCAGGTTTGGTCGAATCATGTTAAATTGCTTTTTAATGGTTTTGTCGTGTTCTTCGTTTTCATCCTATATTGTAGGTTTCTTATTTTTTTGGTCATATATCTTGTGGGTACCTTGCACACTGTTAGATCTGGCTTCCACATGTCTGAAAGTGTTCAAAACCCTAACAATAGAGTTCTTATCAGGGAAAAAGAGATGAGAAAGTTCATTAGATTATTGCAGAAAATGAAAGAGTTTCAGTAAAGATGCTTCCTACACACTTAACCAATCCTTTTGGTTAAATTTTGAACACTCTAGTAGAGCATGTACTAGTGTCTATGTTTTTGTTGAAAGATAGAGCTAAAGGTTTAACGTTATAGAATTCCCTAATATTTTAATTCTAAAAACTGCACAATCTAAATAGTTTTCTATGACTAATAGAATTTGTTCATTTGTTGATGTAGCAATCTTGCAGTTCCCAGCTGTGCATAAGAAGTGTCCCCCAAACTCGGGTTATCGACGTACAAAAATCATCCGTAAGAAACTCCAGCCGCTGATCAGAAATTTTGGGTAGCTTTTTATTAGATTATTAGTCACACAGCTTTTAAAAACTTTCCTACCTTTCCTTCGTGATGTTATATGGAGATACTGTTATGAGCAGCTGTTTCTGCGAAAACATTTTTCTTATTCTTGAACTTGAAAGGATAAATTACTCTTAAGGTTTAACACATGGGATGGTGAACCAGTTAATTCAGCAGACTGAAAGATATCCCACCTTTCCCAAGTAACACTTTTGGAATAATTTATTTATTTATATTTATTATTATTATTATTTTATAATTCTATTCTAATCTAAGAGTCTGTTTCAAACGATGAATGATTGTTCAAAATGATTGATAGACAGACGGAATATTTGGACATTGATACAAGCAACAGGTGGGAACAAGGAAGGACCCCACCGATATCTGTATATTGTTTTCTATTATTCTATATCTTCCTCTTATATTACAATTTTCTTCCTTTTACATGGATTCATTAGCTTTAAGGATCCATGTTTTATGTTTGAACTTTGAATTACCTTTTTAGGTTGCCATTAGTCTTACGTATTGAATGCCTAATTGGCCGTCCGTCTCAAGTACTGAATGCCTATTAGGTATGATTTACCATGCTATTTTGGGTGCCTAGCAAAATTCAGCGGAACACCTTTACTTGAAATGATAATGCTTAATGTAAAGTATATGTGGTATGTACTGCAATATAGATATTAAAAACTGGTGTTAACTTGATTGTTCTTGAACTTCTCTAAATATTTATTGTAGCATGTACTTGGGAGATCAGAAATTTAAACACATCCGATGATACCGGATGTCTTGTGACACAAATGTTAGAGATACATGCTGAAGGCTGGTTTGGGTGGAAGAAAAATCAAAGCTCAAAGTTTGGAAAAACTATTCCTTATGCTTTGCTGAGCCAAGTTGCAGGTTGATTATGCATATCATTTTAACACATTGATTTGTTTATTGTCATGAAGTTTTGGGAAATCAAAGGGATGTTTTTGCTAATGAATTCAATTTATAATCTCAGAAAACCTGAACTACTTCTAGGCACAAATTTGCTTGGCCACTATAACTTTCAAAATGGTGGTGGGTTGCATCTGGTTTATTGTCATTGTATTGTCACTTATATGTACTTCCTAGCGGAAGAATGGGAAATTTAGCCTTCGAATTGAATCGAAATAGGTACAATTTACTGCAACTAAACTTGATAGATTTTATCGGGTAACATTTTAGATCTCCTAATAACAGTGGGAAGTGAAAGTACACCAAAATTTATTGTTATCACCCAGAACAGCACAAAAGTCATCAAGAAGAACGTGATTTGACTGATTGGTATTAAGTATTAACATTCTTATGTGCAACTGGTCAGGGATCCATTAAATTTTTAGGAAACATTGGGTTTTCCAAATTTGTTATGGAAGGTAGACCTGGAATTGTACTTAAATCTGACGAACACATTGATTTTGTTGACCATAAGATCAAAATTTTAAATATGGGAGTTCCTTTGGGAATATATGTACTGTATTTAAGTCTTTTTTTGTTTCTTCACAAAATTGGTTGTTGGTAAAATGAGTAAATATTAGGAAGTATGTGGAATTGCAATTTGATTTACAGATAAAAGTATCTACACAAAATACATGAAGTTATTATTGGACTTGATGCACGTTAAAGATTGACAACATCTAGATTGTGTTGCATTAAGCTCGCCGTTAAATTTTGATTGCACCGGAAATGATCCTTTTATATGTGATATTTTTCAGGCCTCAGGGCATATATTGGAGCAAACCCTGCATTCACACATAAATCAGCCACAGATGTTGCCTGTTCAAAAGTTTCTGGTTTCTCTGGATCAAATGGTGAATTTGTGGATGCAGGAGCAACGGACGAATTCTATGACGCTCTTTCTGCTGATTCATCATCAGAAGATGACGATAGTGACAATGAAGTAGAACTTGACAATAAGGTATGCGTCTTTTTAGTTATTTACCTGTCGATAGTGGCAAATGTTGCTTTTTGAATAAGTGGATATGGTACATGTGCGATGCACACGATTTTCATGGTTGTAACTGTCTATATTTGAGATAAAAATAGAGTGGAAATTTGGAAACATGGGAGCAGAACTAAAGTTGGTAAAGGTTTAAAATGTTGCCATATGATGTGGCAAATCTAGTTCTATACCAAAATAGTGTCTCACCTCTTGAAATAAGATGCATTGTTGGTTTGGAAATAGCATGAACTATTGTTATTATTCAATGCTGCTCTTTTTTCTGCCTGTTTTTAACAGATAATTGCATGGATATGTCAGGATATATATC
This sequence comes from Panax japonicus, assembly GCA_020205505.1. Lineage (NCBI taxonomy): Eukaryota > Viridiplantae > Streptophyta > Magnoliopsida > Apiales > Araliaceae > Panax > Panax japonicus. The sequence continues at coordinate 8,754,798 of CM035093.1, read as the reverse complement.
ATTTTAGGAACCACTTCCTAAGGGGAAATTCTCTTTAGATTGGCGATAAGTTCTGTAATTTTATATCACCAATTGAATTCTTTGGAATGTGAACTTGTTACACAACTTCTAGCAGGGCAAAAAAGTGAAGCTGAAGAATGTTTCATGGGCTATTGCAAGCTTGGCACTAAAGCGAACAAAAGGTTTCTACTATAATCGAGTCCAGAATTTTGCTACCTATACACTACCATCACTAGCAGATACCATTTGTTGCAGTTAGTTTATCTGTTATTTCTTGTGCTTCTTTAAGTAATTGTACCGAATGTTTCAATTTATTGCTCGGTGCAGATCCAGATGCCAATAAGGAATTTGATACAAGTGTTCATCCGATTTCTCTTGATCCTAACCACTATCATGGTTCCATGCACCAAGGGAAGAGTGATGCTGACACTAACTGTTGGACATCTCCAGATGGTATGGGGTTTAAGATCAGAGGGAAGACATATCTGAAAGATAATACTAAGGTGGGATTTTCTTTGTCTAACAATTACCCTCACTTGAGCCATTCATATTAATAATGATTTTCAGTTATTTTGGAAAATTGCACGTGTAGAAGTAAGTTTATCTAAAATTTTAACAAATTGGTGGGGGGGGGGGGGATGTTTCTCTGAGAAGTCTATCAAAAATAGTTGTCTTACCTATGAAGGTCAAAGGTTTCTTGGTTCTTAGTTTGAAGATGCGGCTCCTTGGATTTTATTAATTTTCATACAAGTTATGCAACCTCTTTCCAGGTATCTGGAGGAGATCCTCTTCTCAAGCTTATAGCAGTTGACTGGTTCAAGGTTGATAGTTGCATCGGTAACATTGCACTGCATCCTAGTGTTCTTGTTCAGGTAATTAAAATGTTCATGCCTACATTTCTACAATATGATGTTAAATTTTACAAGGTTTCCATGAATATGTTAATTATGAAAGGAAATATAGGAACTTTCAGCTTGGCCTTTCCCCTTTCTCTGATATTGTCATGCTTAAAATAGTTTTTCTTACTGCACGACTTCTTTTGCCATTGTTATAGCAGATTTATGGCATACATGTTTTTTGATGTATCTACTAGGTCCACATGGGTAGAGTGATTTGGTTCAGGGTAATGATAAACTTTGAACTGAACCAATCTTTAGCCGGTTATTCACTTCTCAACTCAGAGCTGTTTCAAAGATAATTTATTCTTTTCTTCTTTTATTTGGTTCTAACGCGGCTTTGTCCTCACGCATCCCAGTACAGTCAATGGCAGGCCTTTCCATGTCGGTACTAGGGGATTTACAAGTAATACTAGTCGTTTAGGCCCAAGGGTACTTGAACCGGTGACCTCAAGGATTTTCTTCTAGGAACCATTGGGGTTCTTTAAAGGATTCATATTTTAATTCCTTGAATTGATTTGGCTTGTTTTGTGTATCATTCTCAAATTAACTATGATTAAAGTACACTATTGGAACTAACCAAACAAAAGCAAAATTCTTTGGGTTGATTTGAATTAGTTTGGGTTGTAAACAGTTATTTCCAAATATATTACTAATTTTGCCATTACATACATCCATAAGCCACCCTTCATCCTCATGGAAACTCGGCTAGTCCCAGAAAATCTTTGGTGTTTAGTCCAAGAGAATTGTGTTCCTTGTATGGTATAGAATGGAAGAATCACTCTTCTAGCCAATGTGGGACACTATTGCAATCATTTTACATGCTAAGAGAGACTTTTCATGTTGGGTTATTTTACTCCACTGCCCAACCAAATATTGTCTTGTAATCTCTTTTTTGAATATTTCCTTGATCTCCTAACAGCTGTACTCTCTTTACTCATTTATAAATTCTACCTTTAGTTTTTTTTTGTGAAGAAGGAAAGAAATGTAACTAAAGGAACTCTGACCCCTTGACTTTGTTATCAAGTACTTGATTTGCTTACTTCTAAATATTGACTGCATCTCTTTATCGTAACAATGTTATATTGTTGCATTCTTTTACTTTTGAATTAACTTTTGGTTTGTTAAAATTTGGCGCCACAAGTACAACTATGGACAAATTTCTTTATAGAACATGTTGAATGCATATTTTGCTTTTGACAAATTTTCAATTATCTTATCCTTTTCTTAGTTTGTGTCATATGTTGTATCTTACGTTATTTTCCCTATTTGCAGTCAGAAGCTGGGAAAAAAATTCCATTCATCCTTGTTTTCAATCTTCAGGTAAGTATAGCAATTTATCAGTCTCCTTTCAGTTATTTAAGAAGTCCTACATGTTCCTCAGATTTATTCTTTTATAGATATATTGAACCATGGTTTTAGTTATGGTCGTCATCATAATCACAGTAATGCGGGTGAAACATACACTGTAATACCAGGGGTGAATCTGAGTCTTTAATTGGCACCTCGTCTGGACATGTGATATCCGCTATCTAATTATAGGATGATAAAATTTTGGTTTCTTATTGGTCTTTATTGACTTCTATTTAATTTTTAACATGGTTTAGCATGCTTTACGAATTTTTCTTAATTTCTGATTCACTAAGATAAACAAACACTTTTTATTCAATATTTGCAATATTTTTATGATGATTAAAGTTGCATCTAATGATAAAAGTAGAAGATTTTTTTTAGAATAGAGAAGTCATACAGAAAAGGCAGAGGAAAATTCCTCCAAAAAAGCAAAGGTGGAAAAATAGAAAACCCTCATAAAAGGGAAGACGGGTTACAATAATTGGTCAATGAAGATTCGAGTAAATGCTCCATCCAAATGCCTCAAAAACTGCAAAGCAGCCACAATACCAAAGCACCTTCCATTCTTCCTCCTTTCAAACTCTGGAAGCCTGGTAAGGAGATACTCCTAAAGTATACCCAACTCTGACCCAGCACCCTAAACAACGAACACCAAGCCCACAGGACAATTGAGAAACAAGTAGGAACTGGTGAATGGTCTCCCGTGAACACATTGCACACACATCCAGGTACAGAGCTTGGTAGGCATGAGTTGCTAAAGCAAATCATTAGTTTCGAGCCTCTGTCTAGGACCAACAACCAAACAAAAATATTTATCCGAGAAGGAGCTTTTGCCTTCCAAATAAACTTAAGAGGTAACCTTCCCAAAGGATTGATTCCTTCAGTATAAGAGAAATAGGACTTTCAAGAGAAACTGCCAGAGAGTTAGGATCTCTTATCCTAAGAGGTGGATAGGGACAATGAGTCGAGCTATTGGAGGGAGACTGCTCCTGAACCTCGTAATCAGTAAATTATTGAAAAAATAATGTTTCCCATGCATGATAGCTCGTATGAGAAGTAAAGTTTGCCACTGTAGCATAATCATCAAAAAAGTTAGCAACCATAGCATTGTAGTGAGAGGAGAGACAGAATAGATAGGGAAAAGCTACTACTGGAAAAGGTAGATCACCCAGCTAAACATCCTCTAAAAAATGATTGACTGCAACATCCCCAACTTTTGTGAACGTTGAAAGAAAGGGAAAACCCCTCAAAATAGATTTCAGCCACAAATATTTTGATGAAACTCCAAATGTAATTTTTAATTATGTTATCACGAATTAATTTATAAATTAAAAGAAAACATCTAGATGCGATTTTCAAAATGAAACTTGAGCTAGATTCAAAACCTTGATCCTATAGTATTTTCGAATCACGATTACAGCAAAGATTCTTGTTAGTTTTCTCTCACTATCTTAAGATTTTGAGTGGTTTTGGTAACAGGTAACAATCATAACTTGCTTTGTTCTAAAAATCGGCCTAGGCGCTAGGCGGGGGCCTGGTGCCGCGCCTAAGGCCAAATCGGTGAAAAAAGCGGGCTAGGCGGCGCCTAGGCGGGAAGGCGGGGCCTAGGCGGAGTTTTTTTTTTTTAAATTACTACCAAAACCAAATCTTGATATATTTATTTTTCTAATGATTTACCATATTCTTAATGCAAGTTGTAGCATATCAAATCACAACAAGAAGTGAACAAGATCAAGTCAAAATGGATAATTTTATTATAGTTGTAATTTTTTGAACTTGTACCAACTTGAAATTCTATAAATGATGATACATTTGTAATATTTAGTTTAATTCAATATAATTCTTAAATTTATGTTTAGTTTTTTAAGTTTTAATATTGAATTGAATTCTTAAAATTTTAAATTTTATTATTTAATACCAATTTTTTTTATGAATAAAAATAATACGTCAAAGATATGTTAGTCATACTTAGTATATTATATATTTCATTTTCTTCAAGTCCTCAATTTTGAAAATTACACAAATTAAAATAATTTCATAATTAATAGTATCAAATGTCTCATTCAATAAACTTCACACTAATTTTTAAAAATACCATTTATTTAAATTTTTGAGAGAGAAGAAGTACGTATATAATTATATATATCAAGATATCAAGATACTTCTTACTGATTACTACTTACTAGTAACATTATTTCTATAATTTAATTATTTCAAGCAATGGATATATAGTAAGTGCAATTACTACTAATTATATAATTTAATTTTTATCTTTATTATAGATTATTTTGCTTTATATTATTGTTTTGTTAGATTAATGTAAGATAAAATATTAAAATTGTCTTAAAATAAAAAATTCCGCCTAGGCCTCCCACCTAGCGCCTTTTAGAACATTGATAACTTGTGAGAGAGAACTCTCTCTCTCTCTTCCCAAAAAAAGTAGTAGGGGAAATTTTACTGAATATTACCGTAAGCATCCATGCTTGTGTTTACAAGTATTTTATAGTCAACTTATTAGAAGAATCCAGTCAAGTTGCAAAATAGTTGGTAGCCAGAAATTTGTCTGAGTTTGTTCATTCGTGGAATTTTGATTTGAAACCAAAATCATTCTTAAAGAGTGCAAATAATCTTGAAAGGTTATGCATGTTTATGTTGGAGCTTTTAAGAAGAGATAAACTTGTAATTTCTACTTTTCCTTTATGTAGCATTTTTTTTCAACATATGAACAGTGCACTCGTTGGTCCAGTAAGAAATTATATTCTGATTTCTTTTTCAGGTTCCTGCTAGTCCAAACTACAGTCTGGTTCTCTACTATGCCGCTGACAGGCCTGTAAAGGAAAACTCGTTGCTGGGTCAATTTGTCAATGGGACTGACATGTTTCGTGATTCAAGATTAAAATTGATTCCAAGTATAAAAGAGGTAACAGAAGTTGTATTAAGATGCAGTTACATGTTTACTTTTTTATTATTATCTTTCTGATAAATAAAGCTGTAAAGCGTAGCTGATGAACTCAGGGATCTCTCCTTGAACCAGGAAGGAGAGTCTGGACTGATGATTAGTCACAGCTATTTCTAATGTTCCTTGAATAATCAACATTTCAAATAGAACAAAAACACTACCCACTACTCCATGATAAAGCCAAACCACGGTTCAAATTTCCAACAATTTTCTTGGGTTTTTGAGGATTGTCTATTGTGTTCGCTTTTACAGCTTAATTTATTGTACATTCAGTGGTATTGAGTATTTAATGGTATTGACAGGGATATTGGATGGTCAAGCGAGCAGTTGGGACAAAAGCTTGTCTGTTGGGGAAAGCAGTAACATGCAAATACCTTAGACAAGACAATTTTCTAGAGGTAGTAATCTTTACCATTGTTGGCCCTTGTGTTAGACAAGCTGTTTATCAATAATGCATGGTTAACTTATAATATCAATTGTATTACTTGGGATGTCAAATATGATAGCTAGTGCTAAATTCAGTTGTTATGTACTTATGTAACACGTTAACCAACATATTATATTTTTTAGGTTTGCTTGGTTTTCAAAAAGGCTGTGAGATTTGAATTAGTTGTGGTCTGTACTTCTATGTTTAGGACATGAGATTCATACCTTACTTTACCTTTTAGTCTATGTTTGGAACTTGAAAACACGAGGGAAGGTAAAATAAAATGGATGTAGAAACAGAAAACTACTCTCTTAATAACCATAAAGATAAGTATCTGTACTTCTGAAAAATCTTGCATCATGTTTAATTTAAATATGTAGCGTAATGGAGCTTAATAAAGTTTGAAAAGATATTGTAAAACAAATTAATGAACAGTCCAGGGTCAGCGAAGCTTCTCTTTCCCATTACCCGATCTTTTAAGGTTAAGTCCAAGATATATATACACATACGAACACATGCAAACCAATATACTCACACAATTTGATATACTTTATCAAAGTAACCTTGAATGTTTTTATAGAGCAGGTTTCGACATATATTGTTGGCTATAATTGTTTTTGAGTTGGGGTAATACAGTACTTAATTAATTCGTACATTCTTTAGGATTTTCAGATCTTAATGTTTCACAGTACATAATGAATGGTGCATACTAACATTTTAAAAACAACAAAATTATGTTCTTCATTTTGTTATCTCTATCGTCCATCTTTAGAGGGAAGAATACATACAATGTTTGGAAGGAGTAAAAATTTAAGCAACTTTATTAGATAAAGTTCAGTTCTTCATCAAAATATAATTTTGCAATGCATCTTTATTGCATGTCAAGATGGTTCTAATCCACAGCTTTAATCAATCTGAAGAAGAAGAAGCCTTCCTCTTGTATTTATGTTAGCCCACTTGAGTATGCTATTTACATAATATCTTTCTTTTGAGTATGTTATTTACATAATTTCTTTCTCTCTCTATAATTTGTCAAACTAATGTTTGAGTTACCTTAAAGTTACATTTGCTGTAACATTGTTGAAATTTATACTATATTGTGTATTTGGGTATGTAATTATAGTTATATTTCTTTCATGATCATCTGTGGTTGGGTAAAGTGTTTCAAGAATCTGTTGGCTTCAGTGATTGATCTAAACATCAGAACTATTAATTTCAAGTCTAGTTCAAAATTTAATTTTGAAAAGTTAAATTATTACCTACATTCTTATCAAGTGCATTAGATGGTTGTTGCTATTTGATCTTGCAATTTATTAAGATACTGACATCTCATCTGCAGATTGATGTAGATATCGGTTCATCATCAGTAGCAAGGAGTGTCGTTGGTCTTGTCCTTGGATATGTTACAAGTATCGTTGTTGATCTTGCAATCTTGATAGAGGTCCATGTCCTGTTCTCGGTTTCTTTTTTTCTCATCCAGTATGTTATTGTTGTTTTTCTGCTTGATGAAATTCTTGAAGAAGGAATATATGACTAAAGAAGAAAGGAACCATAAATAGTAGTGCCTCGTTTTTTCTGAAGTAACATGATTTTTGAAGTTGAACCCTATTAGCATATAATCTTCTGGATTTGAACAACATGAGAAAATTTAGTATATATGTATATTATTTTTGGTAAAAGAAGAAGATTCTTCACCATTAGTATAAATAGATCGAAATTGCCAAAGTAAGAAATATGTGCATAAGATGGGAGTAGCTGGAAATGAGTATTTTTGAAAAAGCCATTTGAGGAGAAAATTAAGGAATATTGGTGGAGATGGTTTGGACATATTCAACATCGACTGTGAGAGTACCGAGTCTTCTATTAGAGAAGATATATGAAGAGGGAGGAGTAAGCTTAAATTACTTGAAAATTGAAATGAAGTAGTACTATTAGAGACTTAAAATAACAGAATATAACCGAGGACATGAAGACTCTAGTACTCATCCTATATGTTTCTTCATACTTGTTGATCTAATAGATTTTGTGGGTTGAATTCATTACATGAAGACTCTAGTACTCCTCCTATATGTTTCTTCATACTTGTTGATCTAATAGATCTTGTGGGTTGAATTCATTACATTACGAGATAATATCGGAAAGGAGAAAAAATGATGTTACTTGAGCTTGATATAAAATACCATGTACTTAGTAAACATAAGCTGCATGTTGCTTCAAAGCAGACCTACCTCCTTTCGGTATGATGAATTAATTCCTTTCATTTCCACTTTAATCTTTCCGTGTCAATTACTGTAGGAAGTGTGCCTTTAGTTATTTATATTTCAATTTATAAACGTTAGGAGGATGATACTCAGACGTGCATAATAAGATCTTTAATATTATTTTCAGTGCTCAAAATTATGTGACGTAATACAAGACATACTAAATTCATGGTATAGTTGTTGGAAATACTTTCTACATATAGGAAACATCTCGGATCTCTGTTGCAGCGAACTGAACTATCATTTTTGAAGCAGCAGTAGGATTAAAAAGAATTCCCATGTTTTTCTCTTCCTCGGTAGTGTGTCAGTTACTTCACAGGGATTGTACACTTGTTGGGCCATGAAAAATATGCATGTCCTAACTAACTAACTAACTCCTACATGAGTAGATAGATAGATATTCACAACGACTACTTACTGTTTTGCAGGGAAGAGAAGAGCCAGAACTCCCAGAGTATATTCTTGGCACTGTTAGGCTGAATCGAGTGAAACTCGACTCTGCCGTGCGTCTCTCAAGTCTTAATTAAGGTTTGAGGTTAAATATGTCCATTACTTGCATCTCCAGGATAGTAGTAGTATTGTATTCACTATTGATTGTGTGATTAATGTGTATGAGAAACAGCCCTTCTTTCATTGGAACTGATGGCTTTCACTTTGTAAATTAATTAATCATGTCATGGATTTTTTTATTGTCTATTTGTTTATTAGTATTGTGGACATGAATTATAATGGGTTCCATCCACATTTATCTGGTGTGGAAATAACAATAACAATTTCCTTGAATAAGTTTGATTAATTTTGAAACGGATGGAATCTCTTTTTTTATGGTGTAGAGTTTTATTTTATTTTATTTATATATATATAAAAAAACATCTTCATACATACTAAACAATTAAACTTTCATGTTAAAAAACAAATGAAATAGAAGAAAAGTCAAATCTTTAATTCTCATTCTTTCTTTAATAACCTTGCTAAGTGCGCATGCAAAGCACGGATTTATATTTTAAATGAAATTATTTTTAATTCGTATTTATGGTATATTATGATTATAATAAATTATATTTTTAAATTTCAAGTTACTTCAAATATTGCTCAAACAATTAATTATCAAAGTATTCAAAAAAATTAAAGGCTCACACCGAGTGTGTGTTATGTGTTTTCTTTTTAATGTAATGTACACTTTTTATATATATAAGCGAGTAGTTTGCTGCTGCTTTTTTTTTTTTTACATTTTAGATCTCTTGATTGAAATAAAATTGGTAACTAAAGTTTAATTATTGATATATTTTATAATATATATTATGCTTTTTAAGATTAGTTATTATTTTCTTATAATTTTATTTTTATTTTAAATATATTGTTTTTTTAAAATAAAATTGTTACTATATGACTTCTATTTTTCTAAAATAATTAAATTTTAGTTACTAATATATATGTCATAATTATTTTTAACATTAAATGACCAAATATCTCCTATATAAAATAAAATTAGTAATTACAATTTAATCATTAATATATTTTATAACACATAATATAATTTAAAATATTAATTATTATGTAACCATAATATTTACATAACTATTATTATATATTAACAACAATTTAACTACAAAGTTAAAATATAAACTTAGTTTCCCATACATATTAGTTATAATGATTCTTTAATATATATATATATATATAATTTGGTTTTTAGTTAATACGTTATTAATTAATTATATTGCAAATTAATTATAAAATACTAAAAGTGTTTTTAAATAGTAATTTTTTTTTGTGGTGGTTTTTTTACTCTATGCTCTCTCTATCGTTTTTTTTTATTTTTGTTTGGAGTCAATTAGAGAGGTTAATTGTCTACATATTTTTGCATAGATATGACTTTATCTCTTTGAATTAATTTAAAATAAATAAAATAAAATTAAAGAGATTTTAATAGTAGTCAAATTTTAGTCACATACTAAAAATTTTAGTCACATAAATTCGTATAATTTGTTCCATCTAAATAAATAACAAAATCTCACTGTTTCGGAGGGGAATGATCAAACATCATTAATGACCGATTTTCCCTCCAATGGAGACTCGAGTCCACGGCTCACGGGTCCAACTGTCGGACCCCACAATTAAACCCACTTCGCACCCAATTTTAGATCTCTCTCTTCCCTCCTCTTTCTCCTTCTGTGTCAGTGTGTGTGAAGGTTACATTACAATCTGCAGTTGGCAGCATCAACGGCAGTCAAATATCTTGAAAACTCCGACCGCCGCAATGGACGACGGTGACCACCTTGACAATGCCGGAGAGACTTCCTCTGAAGTTCTGATGATAAATGAGGAGTTCTCAACTCTTTCGATTGACGGTGGGGAGGAATCAAGTGGTGAAGCTCAGAGGAAAGAGAAGGACCCGAGGACTATTGCGAGAAAGTATGGGTTTCTTGCTGTTTTCAGTCTTCTATTTATTGTATGTTTTGTTTTGCTTCAATTAATTGTTTGTACGCATGTGATTTTGGTATCTCTCTGTTTGGTTTGTCAAGTAATGTAGGAAAACGGAGAGTTGATTTTGTTTTAAGTATGTGTTTTCTTGTTTTGTAGTTCTTTTATGTTTTAAAAAATCATTATTTTAGATGTTGGGAAAAGGGTTGAAAAGGTTATTTGAACTATCAAGCCTATTTGTTGCTCTGAGAAAACTAAGGGAAGTAGCGAAATTAGAGCTATATGTTGCAATTTTTTTGCTAAGAATGTTATCAAACATTGTTATTCTCTATTTTTCTTTATAGGCATGGCGTCATATTTCAGAAGGTGAATTTAAAATTCGATGCTTCCAAATATCTTTTTTTCCCCTCTTTATGCAGATATTTTAACCCTAAGCCAGAGTTCTATTTCTTCGATGATGCGGACGGAACAATCTGCCAAGTAATTCTCCCGTCCAATTCTCCAATTCATCATATTTCCAGTTCACCGCAATCTTCCAGAGAAGCAGCTAAAAAAGACTTGTGTTTGCAAGCATGCAAAGAATTACATCAGTTGGGTGCCTTGACCAACTATCTCTTGCCAGAAGTAAATGAGGAATCAATGGAGTACTCTTCAGATTCCGATTGTTCAGATGGTTAGGGCATGGAAACATATTAATAAACTCTGCCGACTAACTTTTCTTCTTTTGGTTGCAACTTATGATAATATCTTAGTAATAATTCTGTTTATTTTGCAGATGAGGATTCAAGAAGAGAACTTCATGAGATGCTTGTTCCTGCTGCCCTTAAAGAGTAATGGAGTAACTCGGAGAATTCTGTTTATCTTAGCTCTTACTTTGTAAAGTTCAGCCCTCGTCCAGTGGATAGGGAGTATAAAACATTTGGTCTGTTCTTAAAAGTACCTCTCCCAGAAGAGGTTCAGCGAATGAAACTAGATCTTCATTTGGCTCGTGGTAGATCTGTAATGACAGAGCTTGTGCCATCCACAGTTACGAGATTTGAAAAGGCTGAGGTAAACAGTATAGTCAAATTAGAGATTTAATATTGATATATCTATTCAATATTCATTCTTCGTAATTACACAGATAGTTCTGGTAGAGAAGTTACAAGAAATGTTCCTCAGGGTCATCATCGACAGATCAAAGTTCATTCCCGAATTTGTTTCCTTGGGGGAAAATGGTTATGATAACTCAAGCTCTAGAACATTTTACCTTATGCTACCTGTCATTTGGTATGAATACAATGACACAATGATTATAGACTGGAAGCTTATCAGAAGATGTTTATCATCACCGATATTCAGGATGCCAGAAGATACTAGAACTAATGGATTTCCTCATCTGAGCAACCAATTGCATCTTGCTAATGGTCCTAAAAGCATAGACGATGTTGTAAATAGTTTAGTATATGCACCATGCAAGGGTATATTTTTCTTTGTTTCCGATGTTTTGGGGAAGACTGCATATAGTGCATTTAAAGAATCAAGAAATTATGTAGAGCACTACTTTGAAAAGTAAGTAGCTTACAATTCCTTATTTGTTACATTTTTTGCATTCTTTTTGTGTGCATTTTTTACATATTTGGTTTTGTATCACGTCATGGCAGTCTTGTGTCTTAAGTTTTTGCGTTTCAAATAATTTGTTGTCAATTTCTAGTGGACGTAAAAGCTTATAATTGTGGGATAATACAATGAATTCAGTAAAAGAAAGAAAAGACGAGATATTTTTCTTTTGCAGAAAGAATGAGAGTCTGGTTGTTTATAACTGAAGTTAGGGTTGTAGTAAAGCGAATGGGAGATAATAACAAGATTGTCCCTGTTGAGTTTAAGATATTTGTGTATAGGTCAGCATTGGTGCATTTTTAAATGAAAGCTATTTGAAGATCAATGACCCCAAAAGAATTGTATATTCTATTCACAAGGTATTATGGAATTCTATTTTGAACAAGAACAATTTTTTGAGGAAAAATAATGTCAGTAGAGTGTTAGTCATTTATTGCTTCTCTATATGGTTGCAAAGGAGCTATGAAATCTCTTCGCTATAGAGAGGAATGGGTGATGGCTGATTTGTGTAGGCTTTTGTTGAGGGTTAGCATTGCCACTGGTTCTATAGAAAGGAGTATTATAACACATGGAGGCCAGCACAACTGGCACAACTGAGCTTGAATTGGTTTATTAGGTGAAATCTAGTACTTTTAAGAGAGTTGAATGGACCGTTTTGATTTTTGAAACTCTTAAAAGTATTCATTTAAGTACTCTCTTCTCTAATTTCTGTAGGCATATACCTGGATTTTGCTACATTCTTCATTTTTGGAGAAAACTTTCCTGCTACAGTTTGTTTCTTAATTACCTGTATACATGTCCATAAACCTAGTCTTCATATATTTTCAAAAATATATGGTCTCTATGTTGAGACTCTTGTGGGTATAGGTTCCATTTTCTATAGATGACTCATGTTAGCTTTATATGGAGCTTTCCTTGCTGCAGTCATCAATCTCAGTTTGATGGTTTTATTCTTTTAGCAACTCAACTTAGACATGAAGTAGTTTCTGAGAAGTACATGAAAGATTGCGTTGTTAAATTTACGCGAGGCTCTGGTAGTCTTATGTGGTATCTGATTTTTGATGACATGATATTCTGCTGAAGTACTCTTTATTTTCATTTTGTGTGGGGTAACTATCCATATACTATCTTAACAGTATTTATACTGTTTACGATTGATATATTGCGTCATTTATAATGCGCTTATCTTATATTGAGATAATTTGCTAATTTATTGGATTAATGCGGTCTTTGTGCAGTAATTTTTGTTCTATTTTCAAAAATAGGTTTGGTATTCAGCTTTCACACCCTAATCTACCTCTTTTGAAAGCGAAGCAGCTTTTTTGTTTGGAAAACTTATTACGAAAGAAAGGGCATTCAGGTATGCATTTAGTTGGTTAATGCTATAACCTTTTTACTACCACTTGTTAGACTAATTTTTTTCTGTAAATCAGATATCTTATTTTAGACTGTAGAACATTTCAGGCAGTTTTATAACTTAGGTAGATTATTTTTTAACCTCTTATCTTAATAAATTATTGAAAAAAATCATGTTTTAATATTATGTTTACAATTGCTAATACGGCTAATTGATTGTATTAATATCTAGTATTCTGATGCATGCGGCGTCAAAAATATTTGTGCTAAATTTGATTTCCTCTCCTTTTAACCATATATTAATAGGAGGAGGATGGGAATACGGGACTAACTTTTAGGACTGTATACATGATGCAAGGCAGGGTTGGACAGCAAGGTAAAAAAAAATCAATGATACACATTGATACATGCTAGTGATTAATAAAGCAATGTACAAGGCTCGGATAATAGATGAATCTGGAAGACACAGTTTCAAGACATTTTATAATAGCAAATACATAATTTAGAAACAAAGATGGACATTAATAACATTATAAGTGGATCGAACATGAAATTAATAGACTTTTTTCCCCTGCTGGAAGGGTAAACTGAATGACATGCAAAGATTGTGCTTTTCCTCACAACATAAGTTATGACATCCAAAGCCAAGACAATCAAGATCAAGAAAAGAGAATTAAAAACCTAATAAATAGGTTGTGGAACGTAAAATAGCTCATTTTCTTGTACATCCCTCGTGCCTCCTTGCCCATTTTCCATTATGTTTTTCTCTGAACTCTGAATGGTAATGTGTTGGAAATTTTGATTCTTAATGGTGGTGCATAATTCTTTCTTTTTTGGGCTAAAAGTTATAATCACAATATTGGCCTCTACTAACTTCTCAAAGCAGAATCACGTCAAAAGGAGGAGCACTTTGTAGAATTACCTCCCGAGATTTGTCAGTTGAAGATAATTGGGTTTTCGAAAGATATTGGAAGTTCATTGTCTTTGTTACCATCAATTATGCATCGTCTGGAAGGCTTGCTTGTCGCTTTTGAACTAAAGCACAGGTTATCTGAATCATTTCCTGAGGGAGCTGAAGTTACTGCTTCTCGTGTAAGGCTATTTATCTTGCACTTCTGTTCGATTATTTATTTATTATGATGATGTTTATAAAACTAAATAATAGCTCCATCATGCAAACAAGTTATTCCTTTGGTTCTTGTATTGTCCCTTCTTCAATGAACTTGATAGGCTGATAATTTTGTTCAGGTTCTTGAAGCACTCACGACAGAGAAATGCAATGAGCACTTTTCACTTGAAAGGCTTGAAGTTCTTGGCGATGCTTTCCTCAAATTTGCAGTTGGCAGGCATCTTTTTCTTTTGTATGATGCCCTAGATGAAGGACAGCTTACTAGAAAGCGTTCTAATACTGTAAATAATTCCAACTTATTTAAGCTAGCGACAGCAAACAGTTTACAGGTAACTGGTGTGCTATCTTAATGAATCCTGAATCAGTGCTGGTGATAATTGTAGTAAGATAATATTATAGTTTCCAATCTCAAGCTGTTAGAACTTGTCTGATGTGAATATTATTCCACGTGCCATCTGTGCCGACTTATAGCTATTCCAGTTGTTTCAGTTCTAAACATTAATTGTCTCACCAACAGTCATTGGCTTAGTTGGAATCACCATGCCCTTGCTATGCAAGAGGTCATGGGTTCAATCCCCCTCTCCCAAATGTTCTGACCTTGTGATAACAAGGACTTAAAAATTCCCAAAAAAAAAAACATTAGTTGTATCTGTTCTGAAAACAAAATCTTGCATCAAATGCGTGACAAAAAAATTCTAGACATGTTTTAACTATAAATAAAAAACAAGAGTTGTTAGACATGCCTACAAGCAAAATCCATAGCAATGCAGATAACTGATGTCAGTTTGGGATATTTATATGGTAACTTAAGCAATTTACCGTTTGAAATACAATGTCACGCAAACTGCTATTGCAAAATAAAAATTAAATACTTGAATAATAAAGGTTTCTGGATGGATTGATGGAACTAAAGTGGTTAAATTCGGATTATCCTTTTTACTAGTTTCCATCTCCTTTGTCCACAGTAGCCGACCCGAGTATCTTCACTAAGTTGAAGTTTTTTTTTCGTTTTCTTTTTCTCTAATTCGGAGTTTTGGGGTAACCTAGTAACAATCTGATAAAGTTTTGGTTGGTGTTTCCTTGCAATCAACATTAATTTTGTACTTTGCTCTACTGGGAAAGTTGTGGCAAGATGAGTTAATGCCTTTCAAATGTGTTGTGTTCTTTCTTTTGTATTACTTCATTACCACAATACTATTGTTTACATTTCAGATATACATACGAGACCAATCATTTGACCCTTACCAATTCTTTGCATTGGGCCGTCCTTGCTCAGTAATATGTAGTAAGGAAACAGAAAAGAGCATTCATTCTTTGCATGACAGTAGCACGACAGGTTGTGCAAATGTAGTAGTTAGATGCAATAAATCTCACCATTGGTTGCGTAAGAAAACCATTGCGGATGTGGTTGAAGCTCTTGTGGGAGCATTCATTGTTGACAGTGGCTTCAAAGCTGCAACCGCTTTTCTTAATTGGATTGGCATACAAGTGGGCTTTGAAGCGTCAAGAGTTACCAAGATCTGTTCAGCAAGCAAAATTTATATGCCACTTGATGCTCAAATAGATATAGCTGCTCTAGAAAATTTGATAGGGTATCCATTTGTCCATAAAGGTTTGCTTGTACAGGCATTTATCCATCCTTCTTACAATAATCATTGTGGAGGCTGCTACCAGGTATGCATTCATTTTCCTCCAGATTAACTCAAGCTTGTCATTGAAGCTTTTTTTTTCGTGGTCATACAATTTCTAACACTTTAATGGCTCAAGCAGAGGCTGGAGTTTCTAGGAGATGCTGTATTGGATTATCTAATTACATCCTATCTGTATTCTGTGTATCTGAAGCTGAAGCCTGGTCAGTTGACAGATTTGAGATCCATGTCCGTAAATAATAATTGCTTTGCTGGCATTTCCATAAATCAATCCTTCCACAAGTTTATTATCAGCGACTCTAGTAGTCTCTGCAAGTCTATGGATAAATATATTGATTTCACTAGAACATCTTCATTGGATGAGAATCTAGTTGAAGCACCCAAATGCCCTAAGGTAGTCACTTTAAACTCTTTACTTTTCTATATTTGTTTATTTGGAAAATGGTTGATACTCTTTTAGTTTTTCTTGTTCATTGTTGAACGAGTACTCATGAATGTTGTCGGGTCGGACAAGTCAATAACTCGAATGTGTTCAGTCTTTAGGTAGTTTTCGTTTACCAGCGTATAGGTGGTTTAAGTTCCAATGACCGAGTCTTTATGGCCCCTGTCTGCTAAATTAAGTTCTCGTTTAGGTGAAGGAAGTATGACTGCTTTACTAATAGTTGAAACTCAATCCGGAGATGTCAAGATTTGGATGTTGATGTTGATGTTGATCTTTATGTTTGCTTTTAACTAGATCCGTTTTTCTAATAGTTATTTAAGATACACGTGCAATTGATAGTATGACTATGAGAATTCTATCTTGACAAAGGACTAATCTGTGTTGTTGGCATACATACTTAGTAAGCATGCATGATATGCCTTTAAACTAAGCAAATAACATTCTATACTGTTTCTGTATTTACCATTACCAAGGTTTATCAAAAATATAGCGCAAGGTTGTTGTTAGCAGTATGGAATTAGGGATAGGGTTGTATGATGAATGATTAAGGTTGCATTAAAAATGTCAAGTAAGAAAACGTCAAAGGGAGGAGGAAGAAAACAAAAGCGAAAAGGCAAAGTTTTGAGATGGAATAAATTGCTTTTTGTTTTTTTCTGTAACCCCTATTACCTAATAACTTAAACTTCAACTGTGCAACATATAATTTTTTCTAATGTTTTCAGAAAAAAAAAAAACATTTTTTCTACTGACTGCGGGTAACATCAGTTCATAAACATAAAGAAGACCCCCCCTTCCCCCCAAATGATAAATCACTTATGCTTACCCTTTAAGTTTCAATTGTAAAGTTTTCTTGTTTTTCCATCCTAAGCTTATATGGCGTATCCAATTAAAGAATAGAACAGAATCTGATTGATATAGAATTTCCATTCCATCAAAAGAAAACTTAATTTTTTCTTTTTCAGAGTAATGACACGCGCATTGAGTAATTCATATAGTATACTTTTACAATTTGTGGAAGGGTTTCTGTCAAGCTTCAGAGGTTTCTAGAAGTAGGAGTTATTTTTGGTAGGTTAAATAAAGTAACACGTGAGTATATTCATGTGGATCACTAAAGGCATGAAATGTTGTTGAATCAAAACTGGAATTCTGGTTTGTGTATGACTTCACTTTTTTTATCAGGCTCTTGGTGACTTGGTAGAGTCTTGTATTGGTGCGATTCTTCTGGACACAGGATTTGATTTGAATCAAGTTTGGAAAACAGTGTTCTCCTTTCTCGCTCCTGTTCTGAGCTTTTCTAGACTACATCTTAATCCCATTAGAAGAACTTCAGGAACTTTGCCAATCTCATAACTGGAATTTGGATTTTGTATCATCAAAGAAGGATAAAAATTTTCTAGTTGAAGTTAAAGTGAATGGAAAAGATATTTCTGGCTGTGCTACCAACCTCAGCAGAAAAGCTGCAGAACGAATGGCTGCCAAACAAGTAATTTCAACACTGAAGGTAAACTTTGCATGTTTTCCTTACATTCTTCACTCTCCTGCAATTACTATTATATATTTGCTGTTCTTTTTCTTTCCCTTCCAGGGGATTCCTGTTGTTGGATAAGCAAGGGGTTAGCCCTCTTGCTAAGATGTAAATCCCACCACCCTGATGTTCCAGGTTTTGTTACGGGGTCTCTAACTATGGTGTTCACTTTCACATAAATACATCAAGCTGGAATTTTTTTAGAATTCCTTTGTATAGCAGGTATTAAAGCTTTCATATTTCCTCTTAGAAGCATGATTAGAATAAAAAAGAATGGAATTGCCGTCAAGTCCCTAGCTACCTGCTAAACCACCAGTAGATCTGGCAATTTAGATTTTAGATTGAGAACCATATAGTTAACTAAAACCACTTGGTTTTATTGGGTTGGTTTACTAATTTTTATGTTATGGGTTGGATTGGTTTTGGACCCATATATGAATTAAAAATATAGGTCGAAACTAGTTTTGAACCATATTAATCAACAATAAAGAAGAGTTGAGTGATGTGTGTGAATTTTAGAGAGAGGGAGTACTACTGACACAGAGGGAGTAATTTATATGAATGATCATTATATAAATTACTATCACTATCAGTACTATATATATACATACCTACTATTGGTAAATTATAAGAATAACTTGATGTGTATGCACTCCACAATATATATATATATATATATATAGGAAAAAATGTGTGTACACAGCTGTGTATTACACAGTAGGCTATAGCGACGATTTTTTGGGCTATAGCGACGGTTTCACCCGTCGTCCTAGCTATTCTGGGCTATGGCGACAGTTTACCGTCGCTATAACCCAAAAAATCTATCGTCCAAGGCCTACTGTGTATATACATATAGCCCATATATATATATATATATATATATATATATATATATATATATATTGCTCTTATTATAATTCTTTAAGAAAATATTCCCTTCGTTGCAAAAAAAATATTGTTTAGATTTAAATAATTAATTTGAAAAACTCTAATAAAAGTATCAATATTTTTTTCATTTTAATTAATATAAAATTACTAATGTAAATTATTTTGAAAATGCTTCTAATAAGAAAATTTAAATTTTTTTAATACTTAATCTAATCACATCAATGCTAAACTTTTTAACCTTGACTTTAAAAATTAAAATGAGACTCTTTTTGTATAACAGAGAGGAATATTTTTACAAATTTCTTTTTTTATTTTCACAATTCTATTTTATATGAACATGAAAATTCTTTATTATAAAATTAATTTTATTGCATAACACTAGTCACAAACTTAAATAAAATTTCACATTGTAAAAAAAAAGTCCAAAAATGCCCCTGACGTTTACACGGATGTCCCACTTACACCCTAAACTAATTTTTTTTCCCCAAAAATACCTTAACGTTACAAAAATCAGGTCATCCGTGCCCCTGCTATCAACGGACCAGCCACCTAGACTAACTTTGTTTACACGTGGACAATTATTGCTGATTAGGCACGTAGGGAGAGACAGAACAAAAGTCGGTCTATTTTCAAAAGGGGCAAAAAAGCTCTAATCAGTTTTCTTCAAGAGAGATACGAAATCGAAGAGGAGAAGAAGACGCGAGAAGAAGATGAAGCCCAGTTCGACGAGAAGAAGGTGCAGCCCCATTCCTGCCATATCGTCGAAATGGTCGTAGAAAGGAGAAGAAATTAAGCACCAAGTCATCTCCATCCTTTCTAAAAGTGGACGAAGAATCGACATGGCTCACTATTTGTCGTCATCTTCATCATTTGCTCGAAGACGCGCCATTGATGTTGATTACGAAGCTATGCCATTGTGTTATTGTGGGTTAAGGGCTCCTTTGTGGACCTCATGGAGTGAAACAAATCTTGGCAGGAGGTTTTTCTCATGCTCGAAATTCAGAGTAAGTCCTTATAATTTACTTTGGTTTTGTGTTTGAAACAAATCCTGGCAGCTAGTATGCTTGGAATTTTTTTACCAACAGTTGAATAATTTTTAATATTTTTGATTCAGGAAAGGGGATGTGGGTTCTTTGTATGGCATGACCCACAGATGTGTGAGAGGGCAAAAGTTGTCATAAATAATCTGAAGAGGGAGAACAAAATTTTGCTGAATAAGGAGCTGAATAAATTTTATCAGGTTGAAGGGGCATCTGAATTGAAAGAATTGGTTCATGAGTTGAAGAATTTGAAGTCAAATGGAGATGAAGTTTCTGTGAAACAAATTGGTTCATGAGTTGAAGAATTTGAAGTCAAATGGAGATGAAGTTTCTGTGAAACAAATTAAAGAAGTAGACTATTTGAATAGGAAGTGCATTGGTGTGTTCTACTTAGGTAGATAAATGGTTAGATGAATTGGTAGTGTTGCGAATTGTAATGTATTGCAGTTTGAAATATGCAGTTAACTTAATGTAATTGGTAAAAATGGTTAATGGAAATCATTGTTTTGTAAGCATTAGGAAATCCTTGTCTGAGCAGTCCTTTAGTGAGTTATGCAAGTTTAATACGTGTTTTGAGGCGTATGGGATAGTAAGTGATAGTAGGAATGCTATTTTCTCCATAATGATGTTATTCTTTCAACATTATACCGAAATATTGGTATGGATTTTATTGTAGAATTTCTACCTTTTTGAGTCGGGGTTACTATTCACGAGTTAATATTCATGAGTTATTATTCACGAATTACTATTCATGAGTTATTATTCACGAGTTACTATTCACGAGTACTATTCACGACAAAGTTGGTTTCTTTTTCTGACCAAATTATCGTTGATTTATGAATATTGCTCTTGAGATTAAGTGCAATTGTTGATCATATTATTTTATTATAATATATAACATTTTTATAACCCTGATGTTGAAATTCTTTTTCACTTGAGTATAAAGATGGGTAGATTATTGGTATGATCGTGAGTATGGGTTCTCTTTAGCCAGTAGTGAAAAGTTGAATCGTTGACTGGTATGATCATGACCATTGAATTTATAATTGAATAATGTTTCTTTTACCTAAATGTCAAATAATTGATTAATGAACTTGGTTAATGGAAGTCTTATTTGTGTGTATAATTGTGAATGAGTAGTGTAAGTGACATATGATCAGTAAATGTACATTACAAGATAGTGCCAATGAGTTGAGCACTTGTTACTCAATGTAATTTTCTTAACTTAATCTGGTTGTCAATGAGTTGAGCAAGTTTAATATAATGAACAAAATATGAATCCAAAAGATAGTGCCAAATTATATTTGTCAAAATATAGGCTGGAGAAGCATGTTCATTATATTTCTTTTAACTGAGCATAAACACTTCAACATAGTCCAAAATATATTCCCAAAATGAATTGCTCAGTTCCAAAAACATAACTGGAAGAAGTACAATTACTAAGTAGGCTTTAATTACAAAATAAGTCTAATGGTCAATTTCTCAAACACATGCAACAGTTAGAAGTTCAGTTATCTCCACTACAATTGAGAGGAATTCCTTGTGACTTGCTTGCATTGCTGCTCATACCAATCCTTTCATCCCTTTCATGTTGGACATGTTTATAGGGTCACCATCAACTCTATGGTTTATTTTTCTATTGCCAACTGAAGAGGATGCTTTGTTTTTAGCTTTGTCTGCTCTTAGTTGAGCTTCATTAGGGATTGAAAATTTGGTGTTAGGGTCAACCAAAGGTGGTTGTGTCTGACTTCCTTCATTGAGAATTGTTGATGATGTGTCATTCTGCATGTACATAACACAACATTAAGAATTGTAATTAGAATCTTGCACATCATATTATATCAATCATAATTGAAACGTATAAATTACCTTGAATGTCAGTGAACCAGTGTTGTATCATATAACGACCCAAAACCTTCACCATGATTGGATTGCTTCCTAGAATGAGCTTTTGCAGCAGATCGAACTTGTAATTTTGATTGCCTTGATCTTGAAGTAGGAGATGCACTCATGGCTGAACTTGCATTAAGCCCTGGGCAATAAGAAGAAGTATATTATATATTTTGTACTCAATTACCCTATCCCAACCACTAAACATTTAAAATAAACTAAAAAATGCAAAAGTAGAACTTATATAACTGACCACACCCATAAAGTACCATTATCTGCACCAAGACATTAACCCTTAACATATACTGTATCAAATATCTCAACAAAATCTAACACAGGTGGGAAGGATTCACTCAACATATATTGTATCAATTTCAAACATGTTCATTGATGATAATTTGTTTCTACACAGGTGGGAAGGATTCACTCATGTTGTAAACCTAATGCATATTTCTACAAAATGATGCTTGAGAAGTGCAGGATGGCTAGAATTCAATACATGAATGGGATGCTTTCACTGCATTGTGATTGACAGTTGATAGAAATTACCTTGTTCTGTATTAATGACCATTATCTTGTCAGTTACTTTCCAAGTTATAGTGGCCTTGCTTCACTATTTTCCTCTGAAACACAATCACTTACTCGTTTTTGTTGACAATCCTTTTTTGCAAAGTCAAGTGGTGAATAAACTCTTTGAAGACTTAAATATGTTACAATTATACAAATATAGTATTTTCTTCAACATGTATATTTAAAATACCTGGTTCAGCTTGACTTGGAGGTGAGATTGATGGGCCACCTTGTGCTTGAGTTTGCACTGAAGATTCTGTTTGGGATTGAGGTGGGACTGAACTTCCTGTTTGTGATTGGCATGCATTACTAGGTTTAGATTTCCTTTTCCTTATTTGAGACTGAGCTGAGACTAAACTTCCTCCTTCACCTTGGCTTTGATTCTGATATAGACTAAAATGTCAATATGTATACATTATATTGTAAAACACATAATTAAATAATTGAATTACCTTTGAACAGCTACCTTTGTTGTGTCCTTGTTGCTTACACAGACTGCATGTGATACCTTTGCCTTTTCTGGATAGCTTTGTGACTTTATTTGTAGGTCTGGCCTCAGTTTCCTCTCTTCTTCTCTTAATCTTAGGCCTTCCCCTATTCTTTTCAACCTTTGGTGCCTCGACATGTTGATATTTGTCCATTTCATAGAATCTCTTCCCTCTCACTGGCATAATTTTGTACTTACAAGCAGTTTGGTATACATCTTTAAGATACAACTTTGAAATATGGTTCATTGGGTTTTGTTTGTTGTGAACTAGAGCACATATAGCATGTTGGCAAGGGATTCCAGTGAGATCCCATGCCCTACATGTACAAGAGTTCTTGTCCAAGAACACAATGTGGGTGTCCTCACCCTCCCTGATTTCATAACCTGTGTCTCCATTAAAAAGCACAGTGCATCCAACTGCTATGCTTTTATTTGTCTGAAAAATGTCATTGCAATAAGGACTAAAACAATTGATCCACTTCTCACATGTTGACCCAAAAGTTCCCATGTCCATGGTTTTTTGCCTAATGTATTCCGTCATAGTCCTAATGGGCTTGTGCCTAGCTTCAAGAATCCAAGAAATGAAACTTTCCACCATGTTGTTATCTACTGCCCATGATTTGCTTCTGCTACTAACGTAAGCTCTGCACCATGTATGAGGTGGATAATTCATGAGTCAATTGCTCCCTTTGAACTCATGTCACCAAGCAACTTCATGTTGTCCTTAAATTCTTCCTCAAAGGTAGATCAGGCTGCATTCCAAAATTTCTTCTTCAACTCTCCACCTCTATGTTTCTTACACCAATTTGCATATATATGGCGAGCACACCATCTGTGTTCAGCCTCAGGAAGTACATCAATAACAGCTTGTATTAAACCCTACAAGTAAAAGTTGCACAAAGCTATGAAGGTGTACTAACTACACAAAGTTACATTCAAAGTTGCACAAATAATTTGACATAAAAAACATTAAATATTAAAATTCAAAAACATTCATACCTTTTGCATATCAGATATGATGGTGTACTGACTGCCATCTCCCAAATCAAGTTGTTCTTGCAACAAAGTCAGAAACCAGGTCCAGTTGACCTTAGTTTCACTCTTCACACATGCCCAAGCTATGGGAAAATTTTGCTCATCCTCGTCTCTTCCTTTGCTGAAACCCTAGGGTTGCTGAAAATCCTATAACACTTGTGGTCTTTATTTAATGTCTTGATAGCCAACCCAGGGTTACAACCGTCCTTTGACACATACAAGACAAAAGGACACCCAGCCTCACATTGGACCCTTATTCTATATGGTTCACTTTTCACATATTTCAATGCCTGATATGGATTCTCTAACTTTAGCTGCACTAGCAAATGTCATTCCCAAGCTGAAATAGGGTGTCTGGTCATTTACATTGAAACGGACAGGATGTCTTCTCTCACATGGCACCTGACCCTCATCCCCTTCCTCACTATCATCATTGTCATCACTATCATCACCTTCCTCACTCTCCTCTTCATATGTAACATCTTGACTGTCCTCACTACTATCTTCCTCACCAACCCTGCTACCCTGTGTGCTTAATACCACATTAGGATCATCCCTTCTTTCATGTGTTCTATTAATGCTATCAAAAGCATTAAGTACTTCATCACTTTCCATGAAAGTGTCATCACAATCAGGAGGAACAGCAGGAGGTGATTCATCATTCATTATAAGTTCATCTATCTCATGTTTTGCAAAGAAATCTAGGACAGTTGTGTCTGACTTTATTTTACTCAGGAGTCTCCTAATCCTATGGTCACCCTCAAGTATAAAAAGTCCTTCAATACTCAGTCCAGGTTCCAGATAATATATTTCGGATACATTGGCATAATTTAATTCCTTTTTATATGTATTCTTAATGCAAATAATAGACAAGTAATCAACATCAAAATTCTTACATATATAAACATCTCCTCCCACATATCTCCAAACAGAATCCTTTATCCATATGCCCCCATAGTGTAAATGAACATCTACACGCCCAGCCATTCTGTCAAGTAAAAAAACCCAGACTTCACATAACAATAAACAATAAAGAACAAGACAAATGCAAACTACAAAGTATTAAGAATCTATAAAGAATAATATAGGGGACCACATGTCCCCTATCAGTCAACACCCAACTTAAACATGGACCACATGTGATGTTCCCTACCACATGCACTTTATTAATCAAAAGCGGTGATGAAAGTTCCTGAGAAATTCCTTTTCTTCTTCTTAAAAGCTTCCTTCAACTTCGATTAAACTCAAGTTCGTTCGACGAACTGATTGCAGAGCACACACAGAGAAATGACTTCCTCAATACAAAGCAATAGATTCCTCAATACAAATTAGACTTCTCTAAAGAAAAGAAATGGCAGGAACTGGGCTTCACCTTCTTCTCGCGTCTTCTTCTCCTCTTGATCTCCTCTTCGATTTCGTATCTCTCTTTTGAAGAAAACTGATTAGGGCTTTTTTGCCCCTTTTGAAAATAGACTCTGGCTTTTGTTCTGTCTCTCCCATCATGCTGCCTAATCAGCAATAATTGTTCACGTGTAAACAGAGTTAGTCTAGTTGGCTGGTCCGTTGACAGCAGGGGCACGGGTGACCTGATTTTTGTAACGTTAAGGGTACTTTTGGAAAAAAAATTAGTTTAGGGTGTAAGTAAGACATCCGTGTAAACGTCAGGAGCATTTTTAGACCTTTGCCCAAATTAGAAATAATATATGTATATAATTTTGTTTTAGTTTTGTTTATATTTTCACGTAAAAAGTATTAGTATATTATTATCAATGTTTTATTAATCTATTTTAGAAAGATGATGTATTAGAAAAATTAGAGAGATAATTATTTAATGGAAGATGGAAAGAGAGAAAGTACATAAATCTCAAAAAGTAAAATATGGGTCGACCTATATGAAAACTATATCCATTTGGGTTCACACATACAAACCATATTAAAAATGGATAATGTGGTTTTAGTTCTAATTAGGACCCATAATCATTTTATGTAAACCAAAACCAAACCAACCCATATTTTGCTAGGTCTAACCACAAGTAACCCACTCCCTTCCCTTGCCTGTGGCAACAGTGTCATGGAAATCCTTGAGAAGCTACATCATTAGGTTTATTGAAATCAGCGGTGGGCTTAAATATGAATTAGTACCCTAAACTATAGGCCATATTCCACTTCGGTGATCCACTTTTCAATTTTGTCAAATAGATGATTGAACTATTAATTTTTTCTAATTGCAACAAATTGATCATGCCACGTCAGAAATTACTGATGTGGCAATGCAGTACTTATGTGTTAAAAGAAAGCTGATTTTTAAATTATTTTATTGACTTTAAAGGACAAAAGAGTAATATAACATTTTAAATTAACTTTAACTAAATTTAAACAAAAATAAAACCTAAATCAGATCTAGCATTTCATCTTCCCCCATCAAACTTCTCCATCATCACCACATAACCCATTCTCGGTACCGCCATCATCAACATCACACCAACAAAAAAGCTTTTAGTCCAAACAAAACAATTCTCAGTTCAAACAAAACAATATATGTTCCTTTCGCAATCAATTCTCTTAAACAAAAAAGCTTTTAGTTCAAACAAAACAATTATCAGTCCAAAAAAGCTTTCTCCCTCCTCCTTTGACTGTGTGTATGTATATCTGTTTGTATATATACCACCATCATTATCAGTTCCTTTTGCAATCAATTCTCTGAAACAATTTCTACATTAATGAAAAATCACAATACTTTTATAGATTTACCAACTGGAGAAGAATCACGCAAAACTCTATCCTTTCGCGATCTCCAGATCCGTACCGATTCGCTCAACGACAGACCCGACAAGACCTCTTCTACTGGACTTCGATGTCGGCGAAGGCAAGGCTATGGAAGTGTATGTTTGGGTCGGTGAAGTTCAAGTCGGAGATGGAGCTTAGCGCGATTAGGGTATGGTGGAGGTGGTAGCTATGGAGGTCGCCGGAAAAGTGAGAGAGAGGATGGATTTAGTTATGTTTTGTTTATTGTTTTGTTTTATTATTAATTTACTATTTTGCCCTTATTACTTGTATATAATGATAAAAGAAAAATTTAAAAATGACTCAATTTTAACACATAAGCACTAACATGCCATGTATTCAAGCCATGTCAGCAATATCTGACGTGGCAGACCTAATTAGATGAAAGTGGAAAAAATTAATAGTTCAATCATCTAATTGACAAAATTGAAAGGTCAATAATCGAAGTGGAATATGGTCTATAGTTTAAGGTAGTAATTTATATTTAAGCCATCAGCGGTGGGTGTTTTTTTTATATATGTAAAAATTCTCGGCTGATTACAGCACACGAGCTTATCTGATACGTGTTTAATTTTCCCCTCAAGTGAAGGTGCATAGCCAGAAAAAAATAGTATAACCAAAAATGTATCTACAAATGGAGTTCCTGGATCCCTCTGCCTTGTATTTATAAGTCCTACCTGCATTAGTTTTCAAAATTTTGGAAAGATAATGGTGTATTGGTGTTTTCACTTCTTTTCTTGTATAATATAGTTTAACGGTACCTGTTGTGGTAGCAATCACAAAACCTGTGAAGGAAATATTTAGCTGTTTTCACTGCTCATCAACCTAATGTATTAGAAAATATATTGATGCTCGAATCTTTGGTTACATGGAGAAAGATATGACCAGGAGGAAGTGAGGACATAGAAATTGCATGGATAAGAAACTATGAGCAAGAAAGCATGAGTATCACAGCAAACTGCATACTTTCAGTTTACCTACAAGTGAAATTGCTAACATATTTTCTAATACATCAGGTTGCTGAGCAGTGAAAACAGCTAAATAATTGTTAGCATATTGACTCTTAACAAGTGAAACTTTTAGCATATTTTCTAGGGGATGTTAGATACCACATTGCTATTTATAATACTATTATTTTGCAGCTTAACAAGTGAAAGTATGCAGTTTACTGTCATACTCGTTCATTAGGAATAACTTTTAGCATATTTAATATTAAATGATGATGGCATTGTATGACTTTTTAACCAAAAATATGGTTATATACTGATTGCTCGAATAGTAAGGAATTGGAAGCAACTAGAGATCATGTAGTGTTCTTTGTTATTATAAAGTAAGTCATTTCGTTGTTATTTTTCAATGCTCATTGACACTGTGCGCAGGAGCAAGGTTACAAACTCAAGCACAAATCGCTGGAGGACGTTGTGAAGTTGACCCAAAAGATGGAAGCCATACTGATTGGTTATGATGAAACACCAACAAATGGTATAGCTTTGTATGCCACTGAGTTTGATAACATGAAGGCCCAGGAACCCTCTAGAAGTGGTGGTTCATCCAAAGTGCATCCCATCACTGTAGAGCCCACGAAACTTTGCAACTCAAGGTTCAAACACACAAGACAGGCCCCATCTCTCTGCACCCCTCCAGAATGCCAGTCGATAGATAGTAATAAATTATATAGCTGCCATGCTGATTCTCAAATCAGAGGTAATGAATTGGCAAACTCTAAATGGTTGTATTTAATTTATATCATATATTCTGACCGCAGAGTAATACCTTAGGTGGTTCAAGCAAGAAAACAGCAAAATCGCTTTTGTAATTAATCTGTGCTGCCAACTGTTGGAAGCCACCAATATTTGAATGGCTCAAGGAGACAGGACCTAGTCACCTTAAAGAGTGAGTTTCTGAAATTCTTCCACTTATATATTTAAAGAATGTTCCAATTTTACATTAACACCTCTAAATAGATGCTTGCACCTAGAAATTTGATTCAACTTTTTTGTTGCTCCTTGGCACACCCAATATTAAGAAACACATAATGTTTAATTTTTTTCAACTTATTATCTCATTTGCATTCTGTAAAAGTCAATCTATACTTGTGGTGTCAGTTGCCATAAAAACAAGCTGGTTACTTTTAAATTTAGCTTAAATTGTATTGGCAAGTTAGTAATTTATCTGCCTTGAAAATCATCCCGTGTGATTTTAGCTGAAGTTGCTTCTCTTTAATCACAAATTGACTGTTTAGCATTAAAATCCCATAACTTCCACAAGTTCACTTTCATGGTGGTTGTGGAAATTGATGAACAGGAACATACTATTATTGAGATTATTGGAGGGCCATCAGCCAAAAAGAAGGATGCGGCGGAGCATGCTGCTGAAGGGGCTCTTTGGTACTTGAAATGTAATTTTACCCTTGCAATGAATGAGGAGGTATATAAATAAATGCAGGCTTCAAATTGTTGGAATTATTTATTTAAGTCAAACACCCAAGTTTAATATTTTCTTCATAAAATAAAATAAAAATGAAAATGCAAGGGGGAGTTGTGTTTTTAGATTATCTTGCTTCAGCCTATTAAAACAAAAATATCCTTCACATAAGTGAATCTATATATAACTTTGCATTTTATTTATCTTCTTTCATGTAGTAATTAATTTTTTTCTAAAATGAATGTAGTAATTATTTAAATGCAAACATAAAAGGTAAACTGTTTTCAAGTAATTAAAAATAATGAAGTTCCTAATCAATACCTTATATATAAAGGCATCACAATCGATCTTTTAAATTGCATAATTGGGTGAGTCAACTCACTTAATTTGAAATTCATTTGGCTTCCAATTTGATTTTCAATAGAGTTAACTTAATTAATTTGAAATCAATTAATTAATTAACACACTCAATTTTAATCGATTGATTTACTTTTGCCAATCTTTGAGTGAATGAGTATTCAGCGTTTTGTATTCCAAATCCTATATACAATTAATTAGAATTGTTCTCTCGGCTTACTCTTTCGTTTCTCTTTTCAGATTTCCCATCTTCTTCCTCTTTTTCTTCTTCGATTTGATGGATCTTTCAATTCGACGTTTCCTCTTCGGTTTCTTATTTAAATCCATTCGTCTCTTCCTCTCTTCTTATTGCCAATCACCTCTCCCTTTAATCCTTATTTGATGTGTAAATTGAATCATCCTCCTCTTCTTCTCCTCCAAACAGAATATGCAAATTTTTGTCTCTCTGAATCCTTAAAATATGTTGAGGTTCTCTCTTCACTCTTATCAATTCAATCGGGGATTCGGGGTAAGGGTTCATCGTTGTCATCATTGGATGTCAATGGACAGTCCAGATTTCTTGATTTTGCTTTCACGGTGTGAATACGCACGATCTAGGAGTATTGTAGCAACAAAACAGAGGTGAACTATTTTTCTTCTCTCCATCTCCATATATTTTGATTTCTCCATCTGATTTGGTTTGTATATCTAATTTTCACATTACTTGCAATGGTTTTTTGTTTTAGTGATAAGAAAATGGAAGGAGAACCTTCTCCTCAATCCAATTGCTTGGGTATTAGTAGTTTTAATTTAGATTTAATGAATTGAATTTTAATTTGGTGATTTATGTAGTTAACTATTAATCCTTAAAGAGCAAATTTTTCTATATGCCATTTTCTGTTAACCAAACAGAGTCCTAAAACATGAAATCAATAGCAATATTAAATGGTAAATTTGCCTACCATTGAAAAAAGAAACAAAAAAAATAGAAGTAGTGTAAGACCCCAACTTATTATAAATAAAATTGAATTTTCTCTATTCATTATTCTAAATTAATAAGGTGTTAATTTGATATAATGATTTGGTTTTGGGTGAAATGTGCAAATTTTGCAAAATAAGCAAGTGGTTATAAAATATTTATTTTTGTCGGGGAATATTCTTTTCGTCGTGGAATATTCTTTTTGTCTGGGAATATTCGTACGACGACGCAGCCATTCGTGGGGCTCATAACAGAATAACTGTCGGATGAAGAAACGACAAAGTATGAGTTTTTATAAATAACGACGTAGTTGTTACCATTAACACTGTTGTAATACCTGGTGCTTAAAATACAGTAATACGCGTGGTGGTACTGTAGCACACGGTATGCACAGTATTATTGAATTATTGATTCGTACGTAAGAAGACACTACTCAATAATTGTTACAGTAGTTACTGTTCAATATTTTATTTTATTGATTCAATAATTGCTGCGTTGATAGTTTTATATTATTGTTGTTTTAATAATTGTCACTGCACAGTATTTCCCATTATCAGATCAATAATTCATATTATTTGAATAATATTATTAGATAACATTATTGGCAATGTCTAGAAAGTTCTGTCTAAGGAGAGGTTTGGTCACCTAATTGTGCGCCAGTAAGGAGAAATCCTTATTGGAAAGCCCCCTCTTTCCTGGGAACGGTCTGGTTGTCATAATTGTGATTCTGTAATATTATTTATGAATAATTAATTATTGATTTATATGATAAAGAAATATTTATTTGATGTGGATATAAATGATGAATTTATTTATGTGGTTATTAATGAAGGAATTACTGTTGAGGTATTTTATCAGTATTTTGTCAAAGTGGAGGTATTAAAAATTATCCGTTTGTGAATTTCAGATATTTTCTGTTGGGAATTTGGAAAAACTTTCTTATTCAAAGTTGTAGAGAATTCGATTTCAGAAAGAATGGACATAAAATTCGTATTTTTCTGATAAACGGGCTATTTTCTATGAATTATTGAAGTTTCGATAAATAAAATAATTTTTTATTAAATTTATGGGGGGACCCACTTTTGGTTGGTGGAATACACACATGGGCTGCTGAATTCTTCCAACATGGCTGCCCAAAAATTCAAAGCATGCGTAGGAATTGTAATTAATAATATTATTATTTTATTATTTAGTCTCCTTTGGCGTTCTAGCATTTTCCTATAAATAGACGCCTAGGTTAGAATTGAAAATCACACCAGAAACAAATTTTCTTTCTCTCTAGATTATTGAGCGTATTATTGTGAGTATTTTGATACTGTTATACGGTGCAAGTTCTGTCAGCACTATACCCGAAATTCAGTCAGAAGTACGGTTATTTTGAGGTAAGAGGTGTTATTTTCTTCTTAAATGATATTATTTTCTTCAAAATCATTATACCGAAATATTGGTGAACTTTTTAATCAAATTTGGAACTTTTTGTGTCGGGATTACTATTCACGTATACGACACTATTCACGTATAACGGCACTATTCACGAATACGGCACTATTCACCGAAAAATAAAAATTTTCCTTTTTGTCCAAGATGTCTATTTTGGCTACTATCTTTGATTGTATCCATGTTTTGATCGTTATTTTTGAATTCTTCTTCAAAATTTGTTATTATGGAGTATTATTGATCTTGAATAAAACTGTTATACGAATCCCTAATATTTGTCCTTCTGTCTCACTGGATTCGTTTTCTTTAAAATATTTTTCATCATCTTCAGTCCTAAATGATGATATTACTGAATATCTTTGGCCTGTAGTGCAAAGATGAATGATTAGTGAATATATTTGGCCCGTAGTGCAAAGGTGAACAGATGTTGAAATGAACATGACCAACTGGTGATACTTGATGAATATCTTTGGCCTGTAGTGCAAAGATGAATATTTGATTAAAAGATGTATATTGATTGATGTTGCAGGGATAAAATATTGATGATGGACTCTTAAATCTTATAAGATAGTAGAATTCATTCTCTATGTGACTCTTCTAATGAATTGTTGTTTCCACTGTGTTTGTTGATCTAAAACTTGTTGTCTATTATATTCTATCAGATTTTTCCCTGTTGAAGACTAATGATAATTTGTTGTATATTATCTTAGTCATAATATTATTTACTGGGCTAGTTGAGCTCACCCTTTTCCTTTTTGTTCCATTTTTCTTCTCAGGCGGTGAGAACATAGCAGGATCGAGTCGGGGTATGGAATGATGGTTCTAGAAAGATGTTTTAGCTGTCCTCACTATTTTTGTAAAATAGTGTATGAATAATTGTAATGAGGACTTATTTGGGTGTGGATATTGTCTAGAAGATAATATTTGTATTTAAACTCACAGTATGTGTTGTCGTATTTTGCACGACAATTATATTATTGAAGTTGTAGTTTACTTTTTGTACTGTGTATTTGGCAACTCAGAATGGGTGTTGTACCATATATTTATACATAAATAACCACATTAATACAAATACACTCAGAATGGGTGTTGTCGTATTTTGCACGACAATTGTATTATTGGATAAAACACCTTAACATTAATTCCTTCATTAATAACCACATAAATAAATTCATCATTTATATCCACATCAAATAAATATTTCCTTATCATATAAATTAATAATTAATTATTCATAAATAATATTACAGAATCACAATTATGACAACCAGATCGTTCCCAGGAAATAGGGGGCTTTTCAATAAGGATTTTTCCTTACTGGCGCGCAATTAGGTGACCAAACATCTCCTTAGACAGAACTTTCTAGACATTCCCTATAATGTTATCTAATAATATTATTCAAATAATATTAATTATTGATCTAATAATGGGAAATACTGTGCAGTGATAATTATTGAAACAACAATAATATAAACTATCAACGCAGCAATTATTGAATCAATAAAATAAAATATTAAACAGTCACTATTGTAACAATTATTGAGTAATGTCTTCTTACGTACGAATCAATAATTCAATAATACTGTGCAATACCGTGTGCTACTGTGCCACCACGCATATTACTGTATTTTAACCACCAGGTATTCCAACAGTGTTAACGGTAACAATTACGTCGTTATTTATAAAAACTCATACTTTGTTGTTTTCTTCATCCGACAGTTATTCTATTATGAGCCACACGAATGGCTGCACCGTCGTACGAATATTCCCCGACAAAAAGAATATTCCACAACAAAAATGAATATTTTATAACCACTTGCATATTTTGCAAAATTTGCACATTTCACCCATAACCAAATTATTATATCAAATTAACACCTTATTAATTTAGAATAATGAATA
This sequence comes from Panax japonicus, assembly GCA_020205505.1. NCBI lineage: Eukaryota > Viridiplantae > Streptophyta > Magnoliopsida > Apiales > Araliaceae > Panax > Panax japonicus. The sequence goes on along the minus strand of CM035093.1, from coordinate 8,721,006 downwards.
GAAAAAATTCAATTTTATTTATAATAAGTTGGGGTCTTACAATTTATTAGTATTCTATGATTTTATCTCATGTTTATGATGTTCTTTACTCTCTATCTTTTATTTTCAGTTTTTCATTTACAGTTGGTAGATTTGTTGTTGTTAACTATTATGTGAATATGTTAGTATCATTTATTAGTATTTTATCTCGTGTTTATGATGTTCTTTCCTCTCTATCTTTTCTTCCCAAGCCTTTCATTTGCAGTTGGTATATTTTATTGCATGTATTGATCATTTTAAGTGATAGAATGCAAATTTACACAAATAGTTGTTAGGTTACTCCGTGATCTAATGGTCTGGAACATATTTTTTAATTTGTTTAGGCGGTGCTTGGCATTGGGTATCTCAGTTTGTCTAAGAAATGCTTTTGAAGTAGCAGTGCAGGTTGTTATTAACAACGTTACCAAGTTGAGGAGATACATTACTCAAGGAATAAAATTTCATGTGTCCAGTAATTTAGAAATTGAAATCAACAACAAAATTGAGGTGAGTCCTTTTTTCATGCTTCTCTTTCTGTCGTCATTACATCTACAAATATATGTATATACACACACATAAAATTCTAATATATGCATAGTGCTACAAATACAAACTTGCATACTGTTTCAGTCTTATGCTAGATGAAAGATTTATAGAATGAATTTTGAGAGTTAAGTTCCAGTTTATCATTCATATGAATTATAGGTGTTCTGGTGAACAACTTTTCTCAGATGTATCCTCAAATTCAGCTTTAAGAGAAAAAGAAACTGCAGTCCATTAAAATAGTCAAGTAGAGAATAAAATCTATTATCTTTTATGATTTAAAAGGTTTTTTTATCACTTTTATCGCTGGGACTCAGCTTAATAAATAATCCACATCATCCCTGCACTACGGCCAAAGATATTCATTAGTATCATAACCACAAATTATTCATGCACTATGGGTTAAGGATATTCGTGTATTCATCAATGGTCATGATTATGCCAACAACTATCCATCAATGCACTACGGGTCAATGAAGGACTTTTACCGCATCATTTGTAATATTACGGTCATGATTATACCGATTAATCCCTGGTCATAATCATACCAAGTCCATCTATGCACTACAGGCCACAGATGACTTTCAACATAATATAAACATGAGGATGATGCCAATGATATAAGAATTCAATAAAACAAGTTCAATAATTAATTTACCAGGAACCAATAACGTCCAAATTATCAACATGAAACTGCTTTGTAGAGTAAGATTCAAGAATGCTCAGAATAATATTTCCATGAAAAAGATACTGGATGAAACACAAATATCATGGATATTCCACTAATTTCATGGAGTATAGAAGTCAAAACTTTAACCAACTGAGTATAACAAAGAATGGGATAACAAAAGAAATCACCAGGCATGCGATAGACCGCACAGACAGGTTATTCCAATAGAATAATAAATAACGGAACCAGGTCATGCGTAAACGCATAGACAGGATATTCCAACAGAATAATAAAAAAATGAAACCAGGTCAGGCAAAATTCGCACCGACAGAATGTTCCAACAGAATAATAAATAATGGAATCAGGTCATGCGTAAACGCACAGACAGGATGTTCCAACAGAATAATAAAGAATGTAATAACATAAAAATTTCACCATGTATGCGGTACCTCGCAAAGACAGGTTATTCCAACATAATGATAAAGAATGGAATAACAGAAGAATTTCACCAAGTATAGGGTAGACCGCATATACAGGTTATTCCAACAGAATAAAAAAAATGGAATAACAGAAGTTCTCTTCATGAATACGAAAGAAATAATACCCTTTACCTTAAAAAGAAGAGTACTCTGACTAGTAGGGCGAGAATTTTCTTGAAAAAAACTTATACTGCTTTCTACGCTCAAAGCTTTATAAAACTCTTAAAGAAATACGCTCAAGATTATAGAAGAAGAATTCTCTGAATTTCTGGTGTGGTTTTCAATTCTAACTAAGTATCCTGTTTATAGGAGAATTTAAGGGATACTGTTTAATCCGTGTGCACCGAATGATTTCAAGGATGAATTATTTTGATAAACCACAGATGCAAATTTTCAAACATTCAACTAATAAGAACAAACAAGACAAAATTTAATACATATATATATATACACATAACCCATATGTTATAAACATATACATACATACATATACAGAACGGATCAGGTAAGGGCTCCCTTACTTTGTTAAAATGCGGACTTTTTTTTTTTTTTTTTTTTTTGGTTTTTTTTTTAAACAACTAAAAAAAATATTTAATATTTTATGGAACTGAAATTTTTTTCATAATATAATGTTTTGGGCGTGTTTTGAATAACTATACCAAAAAGTGGTGGTACAGTCTGCCCAGACTGTACATACATATTTTGTTATACGTACCCCAATCACATCCAAAACACTGTATTATGAAAAAATTTCAGTTCCATAAAATATTAAATATTTTTTTTTAGTTGTTTAAAAAAAAAACTAAAAAAAAAAAAAAAAAAAAAAGTCCGCATTTTAACAAAGTAAGGGAGCCCTCACCTGATCCGGACCGATACATATATATATATATATATACATAACCCATATGTTATATATATAGAATTCAATTTTTGGAATGTAGTTTTTGGGTTATAAAGTTAATATAGAATCTTGCATGCTTGGAATTTGGTACTGATGGTGGACCTACATCTAAGGTAATTCCAAAGTAGTTATTTTCCAAAATTTTCTAACCTCTACGGTTGGTTTTGCACTAACTATTGATATTGGGCTTTTTGTTGTAGTTTCTTTGTTTTGAAAAAAGGTCTTTTGGTCTTGCTATTTATATTTGGTAGCCCTATGTCTTCTGATATATTTGTCTTGCATTTTTTAATACATTGTTTTATTTAATAGGAATGAAGAACTCAATTCCAAGGAAGCAAATCGAAAAACAAGACCATCAGATCAAAGATTGCTTAAATCATTGGAAGATATAATATTGATTTTTCTGTGTTGTTTAAATTTCAGGATGTAAAATGGGCTACTTTGGGTTTGTTAATGTTTGTAATTTTGGTGTTCAATTTAAATTTTTTTTGTTATTAATTCGTATCTCCAAATGTGTATTCATCTCTGGGTGTGTAAATAAGATATTCACAATTATTTACATATTTGCAGGATTATATTTATAATATAATCTATTGAATTAAAAAGAAATTAAATAAATATGATGAATGATCTCAAAAATTATTTTAAATTATTATAATAGATAACATGTCTTCAATTTCGAGAATGATCGTGCTAATAAATTATATAATTCATTATTTAAATTAGCATGTGCAATGCACGGGCTATCAACTAGTTATAAATAATAGTATGTGTGAAAGGCATGGATTATGAGCAAAAGCATTGCATGCTTACATATAATTAATTATGTGGAAAATGATGTATACTGTGAATGTTTATGTTGATTTTTAACTTATCTCTATAATTTTTTATATTATTATGCTGCTTGAATTTGTTATACCTAAATATGTATTAAATGACATTGAACAATAGGCATGGATAATGCATTAACCAGCCTCTATAACCTTTTATTTTCTGTCTATGACAATAATATATGAACAAGGCGTGTTTATAGTAAATTTATTACTAATTAATTGTCATAATTAAATTAAAATTTATTAGAGCTTGAGTTTCATATTTTTATTCGGATTAGAATTTCAAGTAAATTTTGTCAATAAACATTAATATAGATTTTTATTAAACTTAAATAAAATTAAAATAATTATTTATAATATAAAACATAACTAAATAAATATGCCCTCTATTCCAATGTTTAGTTTAATAATTGATCGAAGTAACGTATAACATATAATTCAGTATTTATTATTTAAATAAATATTTATTAATCTAATAACTATAATTATCTTATCAAAATCCTATTTAATATTTATCTATTTAATAATATATTTATTTATTTAATAATATAATAAACCATTGTCTTTAGTCATTTTATATTTCTTTCAAATTTTAAAAAGAAAAAGAAAATAGGAATTCCAACTAGGGATTGACACGTAAAAGGAATTCCAACTAGGGATTTTTCAGTCGGTTTTTAATTTATTTATTTATTATAATTAAATAAAAATAAGAAAAATGGCTAATTAATATTCACATGATGCCTACGTTATGTTTATTTTTGAAAAAAAAAAGAAGGAAAAAAAATATGTTTATGTTATTGTGTGGATTTGTGACTTGTGAGTGTTTCAAGAGTAAGGACGCAAACGAGTCAAATCAAAATGAATGCTCGAATTTGATTCGAGAAGTTAAACTTATACTCAAATTCAAATTATATTTATTTTTTTTACTCATATTCTATTCGAATCGAATATTTATTACTCTAGTTCGATCCGACTTGAATCAAATTATATTCAAACTACTCGTGAGCTTTAAATTCAAGCTCGAATTCGAGTTTTCACATAATAACTAATTTTATAATAAATATTATTATAAATTAATTTTGTTATTTTACTTATAAATGATAAAATATATTTACTATTACACTTTATAAATATAAAATCATAATTAAAATTTAAAAAAACAAAACAGAACAATAATAATAATAATAAATTATCCTAATTTGATTTAATTTTGTATTTATTATAAAAGAATGTATTGAGTATCTAATCGAATATGTATCAATCGAGTATGTATGTATCTAATCACAATCGATAATTCGAGTAGTTTGAATTTTAAATGAGTCGAGTATAATCTTGTTCAGATTCCACTCATATTTTTATTTGAACTATTTTTTATGTTCACATTTGAACCCTATTATTAACGAATTCGAGTCTAACTCATATTTTTTTCGCGTCGAGCGCAAATCGAACCCAAATTGTTTAGGTTGTTTACAACTTTACATAGGAGGCATAATGGTCCCTGTTTGGTAAGAAGCAAAACACGGACAAAAAATAAAAGGGAATTGTTAAATCCATAACAGAAAATATAGAGTGACATTTTTGTTATGGAAATAATATTTTCTGTTGTAAATTTTATAATTTTCAAAATAAAAATGGTAAAAAATTAGAGAGCTCATTACTCAGAAATATAAAAAAGGATAATTGACAACTTGGCCTAATATGGGTCTAAAATCAATTTAACACATAACATAAAAATCAATTAGTCAATTCAATAAAACCTAAGTAATTTTCGTTAATCATTCTCAATCTAAATTATCAGATTTAGTCCTCTTATGTGTTGTTAAAAATTTATATCGAATTATAATTTTAAAATTTATTAATATAAGAGATTGATTGAAATTATAAGAGAATTCTACTTATTACATACATTAATATTTATTTACCGGCAATCAAAAAATTAAGATAAACAATTTGCAATTTTTATCATTACCGAAAAGTACATATACTCCTATTTAAATTTCAGATATGGACAAATAATAAATGATTTATAAGTAGGAAGATTTGATCAGAGACGAAAATTGTGATTATTTGTTGACTGGGTGGTTAAGTTTATTGACACCCCCAAAAAAATTATACCTTGTGCAAGTCACGTGCCAGTCCATCATCTCCCGCCAAATCTTCCCGCCAATACAGGCAGGCATACACATAAAGGGAAGAGAGATACTTTGAGCACGCTGCTGCGGGTGAGGGAGTGGTTTAGAGAACTGAATTAGAGATGTCTGGTTGGGACGAAGGAGCCGTATACTACAGCGACCAAGCGCAGTTCCCCCGCGGCAGCGGTGGCGCCGGAGACCCAGAACAGGCGGCCAGCCGCCACACTGTACTCCGGAAGTTGAAAGAATTCATTAGAAACTTTGCGCATCAAAACCATCCAAATGTATTTCCGTACAGAGAAAGCCTGGTGCAAAACCCTAAGTTCCTTCTCGTCAATCTCTCCGACCTCCTCAACTATGACAAGGAACAAGATCTACGCGATTTGCTCCGCAAAAACCCTGCCGATTACCTTCCCCTAGTTAGCTTCTATATCTCTCACTATATATATATTTCAGATTTATTTCGAGAATATAGAATGATATAGGTTTAATTATTAGCAGATTTTCGTGAATTCGTCCTATACTCATCCCATGGGCTCAATTCATACTATCATATATATATATATATATATATATATATATATATATTGAAATTACAATTTGAAAATATCATGTTTATGAAAACGATTTTGATTGGATGCTTTCAGTTAATTTGGGTAATAACTGCACAGTGGCCAGTGTGTCGAGATTGTACATATCCTATAGCTTTCATTTGTAATTAATCTTACTGTTGTATGAAAATGATTAATTTGTGAATTGTAATTAGTTTGAAACCGCTGCTGCTGAAGTTCTGGCTAGTTTGAGGTCAAGGGTTGCCGGGGAGACCGGGGAAATGGAGGAGCCTGAGACGGGAGAGGTGCAGATTTTGTTGACATCAGAAGAGGATTCAGTGTCATTGCGATCACTAGGGGTTAGTTTGTTTGTTTTATTTTATTTTCTTGAGTTATTAGTTTCTGAATTTAGGAATTCGGTTTTCTGGGGTTTTAGGATTATGCTGGTTTTACTGACACTTTATGGTTCATAATAGGCACAATATATATCAAAATTGGTAAAGATATCTGGGATCACTATTGCTGCATCAAGGACTAAGGCAAAGGCAACTTATGTTACTTTATTGTGTAAGAACTGTAAGAATGTAAAGACTGTTGCCTGCCGTCCAGGACTGGGTGGGGCAATCGTGCCGCGTTCATGTGATCATATGCCTCAGGTTTTCATTTCCATAAAAGTGATTGGTATAATTGTTTTATTATTATAATTGTTATTGTTTTTTGGATATTTGAACACATTGTGATTGTTTGAAAATTTTGTAGGCTGGAGAAGAACCATGCCCCATTGACCCCTGGATCGTGGTACCGGATAAAAGCAAGTATGTTGATCAGCAGACTCTAAAATTACAAGAAAATCCTGAGGTGAGAGTTTCAATCCACTGAAGTGAGAATTGATTTCGAATGCTAACATTTCAATTGGTAGAACTTATATAATTAGATTTGTATTCTCACTGTGCATTTATTCGGCATATGAAGGATGTCCCAACTGGAGAACTACCAAGGAACATGCTTCTTTCAGTTGATCGGCATCTGGTGCAAACCATTGTACCAGGCACAAGATTGACCATAATGGGCATTTATAGTATCTTTCAAGCTGCCAATTCATCTTCATCGTAAGTTGTTTTTTTGCTATCAATTAGATGTTTAATTTTTATATTTTTCATTGTCAGTTACCCCTGAGTTGTTTGAATCTCATTTTTGTTTCTATTTCTGGATCTATTTGCAGCCACAAAGGAGCAGTTGCAATTAGACAGCCTTACATAAGGGTTGTAGGTATAGAACAAACTAATGAGGCTAATTCTCGAGGTCCTGCTAACTTCACAGTGGATGAGGTAGTGGTCAAAATTATCATATACTAGATCTGCAGGTTATTAGTAATTACTTATCATGCAGTAGTATGTGTTGGGACTTTAGAGATGTTGAAATACATGTTTTAATATAAAATTGACCATGTACAGATGAATAGTTGGCATTAGTTGTGTATTTATTTTCTAAAGGAAAGTGAACAATCACACAATAATTCTTTTCAGTGGACTTTTTTTTGTCTGTGTTTTTCATATCTTCTTCTATTAATAGAGGAGTTGTTTTTTTTTCTTCTATCAATAAAATCTCTTTTCTATCTATTAAAAAAACATTTACTTATTTAAGTTTGTTCAATAATACTCTGAAGTAGTTGGATTTTCCATAGTTTCTTTACTATATTTCATTACCCTGGCCCATTGGTAGCTTCCTTACTGAACCCTTGGCAGCATGTGTATTCCTTTTGAATATATTCTAGGTGAAATTCATAAGGAAATTGGACTACATAATGTCCTGTTGCCTTCAATATTTCTCTTCCTCGACATAATACTGTTGTCTGCAGATAGAAGAATTCAAAAAATTTGCATCAGAAGGTAATGCATATGAAAACATATGCTCCAAGATTGCTCCCTCTATTTTTGGCCATGTTGACGTGAAGAAGGCTGTGGCTTGTCTCTTGTTTGGTGGATCAAGGAAGGTACATCACGAATTTCGATTATCTAATCTCGTTAACTGAAAGTGTCCTCCAATAATTGTTAGGAAAAAAACAATATACTTCAAGCGGTGTTGTTTGCATAATCTCTTATCTCTTCCCTGTAATTCAGGTTTTACCTGATGGTGTGAAGTTAAGAGGTGATATAAATGTGTTGCTATTGGGGGATCCATCTACTGCTAAGTCACAGGTTTGGTTAACATTTTTGATTATTCATGATTTATATCCCCTGAAAATTCATATAAAGAACTACTTGATGCAGTCTCCTGTATCATAGTTCATGCGCTAAACAAAAAATCACTCTTTGATTAACCATTCTTCTAAGCTTTACAAGGGAGAAATTATTGTTAGATTCTAGATAGTACTCTTGTTTTCATTGCCACAAAATAATACTGATTTTATGGTACTTCTCTCTTGAAGTTTCTTAAGTTTGTCGAGAAAACAGCTCCAGTTGCTGTGTATACATCTGGAAAAGGCTCATCAGCTGCTGGTCTTACTGCTTCTGTGATTCAAGACAACAGTTCTGTAAGTTCATGTACTTGCTTATGCTCGTAGTTCCATTTATCTTTATCTATTCGTTTACTTGGGTGGACTTTCAGTAATATGTGTTTCCATTTCCCTTGAGATAATTGTTTTTCCCTTACCGAAATGTATTGTACATTATTCAATTCAGCGAGAATTTTATCTGGAAGGAGGGGCCATGGTTTTGGCAGATGGAGGAGTTGTCTGCATTGATGAATTTGACAAAATGAGGGCAGAAGACAGGTAATTTATGGTAGACTTATAGTTTACTGGCTCTTTTTCATATTATCTGTTTTTCTTAATAGTTTGTACACGTGGCTCAGAGTTGCTATTCATGAAGCCATGGAACAACAAACGATTTCCATCGCCAAAGCTGGAATAACAACAGTTCTCAATTCTAGGACCTCTGTGCTTGCAGCAGCTAACCCTCCATCAGGACGTTATGATGATCTAAAGGTCCGTAATGAATTTCTTTTCACTGTTTCTGGTGTTAATCATTTTTCCCTTTTTGCTCTTCTGATATCATAAACCTAACAATTAACAAAATGTTAAACATCCAGACTGCTCAGGATAACATTGATTTGCAGACAACAATTCTTTCAAGATTTGATTTAATCTTTATTGTGAAGGATATCAGAATGTTCAGTCAAGACAAGGTACCAATAATTATGTTTGTTATCTATGTGGTGTTTCTTCTAAGGTTGTCGTGGTACAGTACTTTGTTTGAGATTGAATATAATGTAGTTTATCCATTACCAAGAAACCATCTTTCATGAACACAAAGACGCCATAGTTTTCAAATATTAAATATATGGTCATGTAACTGAGAAAAATCTTATTTCTACTTCTATCTACGTCAGAATGGCGGTATGGCACTGTCTTTCCTACTGCCTCTATATGTAGACCCACCTAACCGGATGTTTTCCTCTTTACAGAATATAGCTAGCCATATCATCAAAATTCATTCATCTGCTAATGCAGCCACAGGCAAAAGTAGAACTTCTAAAGAAGATAATTGGTTGAAGAGGTGTTAATTATAAAACTCCTTAATATCTTATATCTTCATGTAGTTTACTTTACTAACTTGTGCTCAGATGCTAAGCCTTGAGATACATTTGACCAGGTATATTCAGTACTGTCGAACTGTATGTCACCCCCGTCTATCAGATTCTGCGGCCACATTGTTGCAGGAGAGTTACGTTAAAATTAGACAGGTATACTCTGTCAAGATCATACTATAGAGATGATTAAGCTGCTTAAGATGCTCTTTCTGTTTCTGCTTGGCATTTTAACGTATTCAACTCGCTTAACTAGTTTTTACATTAGCGTTTTTAATGTTGAGCCTTTAAAATTTACTAGATAGAGGTGGTATCTTGTTCACAAAGGATTGGCTTTGGTAACTTCAGTTAACTGGGGGAAATGCAATCAAACTCAATGTTTTAAAAGGCGGGAGGTGGGCGTAATTGTTTTAAGGACAGCCATTGTTGGCATAATCGTTTTTTGCCTTGCTCACTTGGATCTTTTGATATTACGATCTGATTGAGTAAGTTCAATAATCCAGATTGACTTCACTACCACTAACATAGTGGTTACTCTGACAGTGCAAACTTAATTGGGGGTTCAATCCTCCGGTTTCTATCATAGACGAACGAGTGTAAATTCCCTCTCCCTTCTCTCTCTCTCTCTCTCACACACACACACACATTCTCTCTCACACTCATACAAGTAAAAATACAGAAAATGGAAAGGAGGGTGAGAGATTAACTTGGTTGTTAATAGTCGGTTAATGGTTAGGAGTTATTCAAGTTTTTAAGATATTGTTAGTATTTTATAATATTTAATACTGTGCCATTTCCTTGGTACTCGAACTGCTGTTATTTACTCTGTTCTCAGCATTTGCTAATTAGCTCCTACAAACAATTGTAGGATATGAGGCGACAGGCAAACGAAAATGGAGAATCTGCAGCAGTTCCAATTACAGTGAGACAGCTGGAAGCTATAGTAAGGTTGAGTGAGGCTCTTGCAAAAATGAAACTGTAAGTTAACTGTAAGGTTCTTTATCAATATTGAACTAAAAGTTTGCATCATTTGTTTTGAACCTTTTAGTTCTGCAAGTATTATGAGTTGTGGAATCTTTTGATGCATGTCCCAACAAAAAAAGAATCTATTGAGACAAGAAATTCAACCATTTAATGTTACCCCATAGATCTATCAATTACCTGTAAACTGGTCAATAACAGATCATAGCAGCTAATGAGTTGCACAAAGCAGTGTAATTTTATTTGGGGATGAGGGAGGTGAACTTATCTTACTTTTCCTCCAGTCAAAGTAAGCATCGTTTGATATGACACTGCTAATTCGGGTGCACAACTAATTTTAGGTCCCATGTTGCAAATGATAACCATGTTATGGAAGCAATTAGGCTATTCAATAATGCTACAATGGATGCAGCAAGATCTGGAATAAATCAGCAGATGAATCTAACTCCTGAGATGGCAAATGAGATAAAGGTTTGCCCTAAACAAACTGCCTTGCATGCATTACTTTGTTTGCCTTAGCTACTTGCTCTTAGTAGATATATGGTATTCTTTATCATGAGCAGAAAGCGGAAACCCAAATAAAGAGAAGAATGGGAATTGGAAGCCACATATCAGAGAGAAGACTAATTGATGAGCTTGCCAGAATGGGCATCAACGAATCTATTGTAAGGATCCATTATTAACTGACCTCTGTGTGTGTGTGTGTGCGCGCTTATACCACTGTCTTGGTACACACGAAACAATGTATATATCAGACAGAGAGAGTAGAGTGATGCTTATATTCATTTTTATAATTGCTGTTGTCCAGATCTTCAGATAGCAAGGAATATGGTGAAAGTTGTTGATACCAAATATTGCATTTTGCAGGTTAGAAGAGCTCTGATAATCATGCATCAGAGAGAGGAGGTTGAATATAAGAGAGAAAGGCGTGTTATTCTCCGTAAAGCCTAATCCTCGTACTTTAATTATATTAAGTTGTAAAACCAAGCTGCAACATTTACTTTCACCTCATGTATTAATTATGAAACCATACTCGGATGCTAGTAGTTGCCTGCCAGTTTAATAGGAAATGTCTTTAAGTTTCATGCGGTGTTCCTTTACTTGTATCTTTTTAATTATCCACGTTCTTATTCTCTAGGTGTCCAGAAAATCAATCAGAATAGAAAATTGAACAACCATAAAAAGAAAAATCGACCAGTATTATGATGTTTTTGATTTTTCTGCCTAATCAAAATTTAAAAATTAAAACTTGACATGTGTTGTTTAAATTTCTTTTTGTTACTGGTATTGCAGGTTAAATAATTAACCTTTTCATTGAAAACTTTGTCCCAGAGAGCAAATGAACCAATGACTATGAAGTTAACAAACAACAACAATAAATTTTATTTGGGATCTTATTTATAATAGTAATTCAACAGTTTTACAGTTGTTACATTTCACCCCAGAAAGGCCTTTTCGTCAACCAAGTACTGATCTCATCCAACATTCCTACTTACTACCTTGTGCTGTGAAAAACATAAGAAGAAGAAGAAGCAGCAGCCGCAGCAAAGATTGAGCGAGTTCCACTGTTGTATTTCCACTTGTTCTTATCCTAGCAATAGTACTTTTTTCTTCGTCCCAGTCTTAGACGGTGTAATGTTGCTGGATGGTATCAATGTCCAAACCTTTTAGTTTGACAACTGATTCCACATGCCCCTTGAGAGTATGGAGTTCCCTTAACCTGAAACTCTTAAGAGAATACAAGTTTATTAAACCTTGTTTACTACTCTCAAAATGAACTTTTTGGACTTGATCGTAAATTTACCTTGCAACTTCAGCACGCCTCTTGGCCTGCTCGGCAAGCTCAGACATCTCGTTGTTGTTGTTGTCCTTGAAAATATTTGTATTATCTGCTGTCTGCAGCCCGTGAAGGGTGCGTTGAGCCACTGCCCATTGCGCCTCTCTCTCTCCCTTCCCATAATCCTTCTTGGTGGTGAATGCAGTCTACATCAATTACAAAAAAAATGAGCCACTCTATACAAAGTTGAGTTTAGAATTATTATTATTATTTTTCCTTATATATATCATGTGAACCGCGCTGCTATATACCTTGTTCTCGATCATAGAATCCCAGGCATGACCACTCAAACCATAGCGGATGATGAACTTGAGTACATCAAGAGGGAAGTAGGTAACGATGCTGAAGATCCAAATGGCTCCAGCCCATCCCCACCCGATACCTTCAATCCTGGCAAAGCTCCAGCTTGCGTACACAGCAATGAGAGTAGCAAGCAACTGGGCTATAAGGAAAGCAGCGACGAGCAAGAAACCAGGGCATTCAACAAATGACCAGCTACGCGACCTTGTCACAAAGATGAGTGCTTGGCTCACAATGCTGACTTGAAGGTAAAGAGCTGCAGTTAGCTCATCTGGGCTATTCTGGATCGACTTAACGCCAAAAAATTTCTGCAATATTAATATTGTTAGTATCCGGTTCTACATTAAAACTGGCTAGTTTTTTTTCCATTTTCAAGATGTAGCAAAACTTACTGTAAAGAAGTCGGTTTGAGCAGCCATATAGAAAAACAGTACTGTCACGATAGCAAGATAAGTGCCAAGAACAACACCAGTGGCGAAGATTTCCTTCAGCTTCCACGAATCAGGTACGGGAGATGGCTTCACCCTGTCCTTGGAGATGGTCATGATCGTCCCGTCGTTCAAGATGGCAATGATGAGGACCATGAAGGGTGAGAAGTCAAACTTCCAAATGAGAGCAATGAGCATGAATCCCATCACAATACGGATTGTGATGGAAACGGCATAGATTGTGTAGTTCTTCATTCTTTGAAAGATGGCTCTGCTAGTCAACACAGCACTCACAATCACACTTAGTCCAGGCTCGGTTAAAACAATGTCAGAAGCGCTCCTGGCTGCATCAGTTGCATCCGCTACTGCAATACCAATGTCAGCTCTCTTAAGTGCTGGTGCATCATTCACACCATCTCCAGTCATACCACAAATGTGCTTCCTCTCTTGCAATTTCTTCACAATCTCGTATTTATGCTCTACAAGAACCCCCCATATTTGTTTAAAAAATTTACTAATAATATTGACAATTATCTATCGGAACACTACATACATGATCTTTAAATAGATATATGATTTTGATTTAGACTTACCAGGGAAGACTCCAGCAAAGCCATCAGCCTTCTCAATGAGCTCATCAATGGGAATGGAGGCAATGGACTCATCCTTGCTCTGGCCAAGAAGGGAAGAGGAGGGATACATGTTGGTGCCCATTCCAAGTCTACGGCCAGTCTCTTTGCCAATGGCAAGCTGATCACCAGTAATCATCTTAACATTGACACCCAAGTCAAGAGCTTTGCGGATAGTCTCAGCACTATCATGCCTTGGAGGATCAAAGAGAGGCAATAGGCCGATAAATTCCCATGGTGATCCGCTGCTCTCCTTGCACTTCTCTGGTACCGTCTGTAAACATTTCATACAATTATATCCATTTCAGCAGGCAATATAATTAATCATTTTCAAAAACATGAAACCATGAGTAAATATTATAGTTGTAACTACTAGGTCACCTGTCGTGCAACACCCAAAGAACGAAGGCCGCGATTTGCAAAATTGTCAATGATTTCATGAGACTTCTTCAATGTTTCCCCCTTGAGCTCACAAAGCTCAATAATCTGGTAAAGTAGATAGGGAGTCAAAAATGAAAATTTAATGACATCCTAGGACAATTGTGAAAGTAAATGAGTGTCATACTTGCTCAGGAGCACCCTTGCTGCTCCTATGCCAATTGCCAGAATCATCAATGTAAGTAATTGCAGTGCGCTTCTCCACTGGATTGAATGGCAAGAAATGCACCTCTTGGATCCCAGCTCTTGCCTAGATCAGTGTAAGAAAAAACGCAATTCAATTGAACACCACCTAAAAAAAAGACTGTACATGAATATAGAAAGAAATGATAAAATACCTCCTTGGGGTCACTCAACATATTAACGATTGAAGCATCAATTGCATCCTGGTTTTCGACCCTAGAGGCCCTAGCAGCATACAAGACAACAGTATCCTTATCTGTGTTTTTCGAGAAGACCTCAATCAAGGACTTGTCAACTGTAAGCTTGTTAAGTGTGAGGGTTCCGGTCTTGTCACTGCAAAGCACATCCATTCCAGCCATCTCCTCAATGGCAGTCATCCTCTTGGTAATAGCACCCTGCTGAGAAAGGCGGTGAGATCCAATGGCCATTGTCACAGACAACACAGTTGGCATTGCAATTGGGATTCCTCCAATCAAAAGAACCAACAAGTTGTCAATTCCTTCTCTGTACTTTCTGTGCTGGATTGGGTACATCACCACCACTTCAATCAACATACCCACAGCAATGGAACAAATACAAAAATTACCAATGGCAGTCAACACCTGATCCATCAACAACCATCAAGCCCTTGATTAATTCTCTTAATAGCAAGATACATTGGCTACGTTGGTTTACAAGTTTAAAGCATGACAAAAATAGTAGTGTTTGTTTTGTCACTCGTGACTGGACTGTTAGTCTGACAGAAGAAAAATAGTAGTAATGCTTAAAATCACCTGTTGGAAGTGACCAACTTGATTGGTGCTATCAACAAGATGGGCAGCTTTGCCAAAGAATGTATGGACACCGGTGGCAATAACCACTGCCTCAATCTCACCTTGCTTGCAAGTGGAACCAGAGAAAACTGAATCACCAGGGTGCTTGGTAACCGGAAGAGACTCACCAGTCAGAGCTGACTGATCAATCTTTAAAGGATCGCCTTCCAAGAGACGAGCATCAGCTGGGATAATATCACCCAACTTAACACTAATTATATCCCCCGGTACCAATATTGCTGCATCTTGCTCACCCCATTTCCCATCTCTCAAAACCTTCAACAAATTATTCACTAAACTTGTTTAGTATAACAGCTTAGCTTAAATTTCATACACCCTTTATACTTTAACGTCCAAGCGTTGAAATACAGAATTGCAAATGTGGGTTCAGTTTCCGTACCATACATAGTTTGGAAAAAAACTAATATACCTTAGTTTTGGGAGCTAGGCCTGCCATTAGAGCAGCTGCAGCATTCCCTGCATTGTTTTCCTCTATGAAACTAATAGTTGAGTTGATAATGAGCAACACAACAATACCAGCAAAGTCTTGCCAATCAGGTCCCTTGCCCTGCATTATTATTCAAATATTTAAGTTAAAGAGGAAAGGAAATATCAAAGTTAAAATGACTAATTGTCGGAGTGATTATAAATCTTACCCCTCCATTGGCCAAAGCAATGGCCATGATGGCGGCAACCTCCATAACCCATGATAGAGGGTTCCACATAAACCCCAAGAACTTGAGGACCTTGCTTTCCTGTTTCACGTTTTTCATCAAAGAGGGTTAGGACTCGGGAGGGATACAAAAAAAAAACAAGACCGAAAAAGGGTAATCAATTAAGCATGCCTTTTTCTCCTCAAGCTTGTTGGGGCCAAACATTTCAAGCCTTTTTGTTCCTTCATCAGCTGAAAGACCCTCCCTTGTGCATTTCAGCTGCTCAAATACTTCTTCAATGGGGATTTTCTCCTACACAAGAATTTAGACACATCACTAATTATTGATTCTTACCATAACATGTACTTACTATATAATTTATCAAAAGAGTATCTTTATTGATGCTAATATCCTCAGGTTGACCATCACTTACTAGTAAATTTAAAAATAAATGCTGAAAAAAATAAACCACCAATAAATTTGCATTCAAAATAATACCAAGAATTCAAAAGAACGAAAGAAATGGAAATGGATGCTTACAAGATCAACTTGTTCATTTTTAATATCTTCAAAGGACATGTCGGAGGCCATGATTGCCTATTATGAAAATGATCAAAAATACATAAATAGGAAGAAAGATTGAGAGAAAAATAATTTCTCTCTCTCTATCTTCCTCCTGCTTTTCCCTCTCCTCCCCTTTTTCCCTCTCTTTATTTAGGCACCCCAGCATGCAAAGACAATATTCCAATATAATTTCGGTTTTATACTTTTCCTTACTCTTTGAAATTTGATTTGACCGTACGCTCTCGACGAAGACGGCCAGCCTGTGGGGCACTCGTTGACTTTATATCCTCTGACCGACACGTGGCAGTTTTGAGCTTAAAATATGGGTTACTTTTGATTAAATATATCTTATTATTATTTTATTTTATTTTTGCAAATTTAATGGACCACCGTTTAAGTAGAATCACTATTTACCGATTTTAAGATTAATTAATTTTTATATTTTAAAAAAAATTATACGCGGATAGACTATAATCTTAATAATTTACATATTATAGTGCTAAAAAAAAGTTCCATAGGTAGTACTAATCTCAAGATTTGTAATTTAAAAAAATATAAATATATGTTCTTATTTATTAATTTTAAAAATTGTCAATATAATCATAAAAAATAATAAAACTTGAAACAGAGATAATATTTATTTCTAAATATTAATTGAATAATAGAAAATACAAGAGAAAAATAAAATTATGCGCTGAACATTTTAAATATATATAAAAAAAGGATAAAAAATCTTAAATAAGTTACAAATAAAATTAAAATTTATCAAGAAAAGAAAAACAAATATTTGTTCTTTTACCTTAAACACTTGCTTTTCAAGTCTTCCACGTTTTAATTCGAATCTAAAATAACAATCCAAGAACATAAAATTGTTCAATATTTTTTTATTTATAGGTATTGTTTCAAGAATTCAAGGTCAAAAAAGTAAAATTATAAATAACAATCTCTAAACTAGGGTCTCAACTCTCACGATAACAATAAGAATCCAACCTAATAACTAAAATTTAAAAGCCAAATCTGGTGGACCCATTGAAAATGGAAACACGTCACGTGCAAGGTGCCCTTCGTTTTCCCTTCTGACCATAAACCCACACCTATACATACATACATATATATATACACCCCCCATACCATTCGTCTTTCTTTGCAATTTGCAAATACAGACCAAAAACCCAAACACCATTCTCTCAATTTTAATCTCAAACCTATCTCACCATGCCTCGAGCTTGCAAGAGAAAAGCTGACCCACCCAATTCAACACCAGCTAAATCAACTCGGGTCGACTCCGCTCGTTCAGGTAAACTCTATATCTCCTTTATATATATAGTTATGTGTGTTCAGTGATGTTACTTGAGTACAGTAATTTTATTGGATAGAAATTTGTTGTTATTATTTTGTAGTTTTATTTTTATGCGTGTTTAATCATGTATACATTAGGGGTTGGTTTGGTTTTCTTGTTGAATTGATTCATGACTTCAAGAAACTGTGAAGAATTTATGGGTTTGAGAGAGATTTTGGGGGTTTGTTCATATATTTATTTATGCATGGTACTGTTGTATTGATTGCTGTTACAATATAGTTATTGGGAATGTTTAGGGGGAATTTTTGTGTGTGGACCCAATTAAGAAATGCTGATAGAGAAGGTTTGGAAAATTTGTATTAAATTATTGATAAGTGAATTGGGTTTTATGTGTTTATGGTCTTATTTTGGTTCTTTAGCTGGAATTAATTCAATAGTGTTGATCTTTCATCGGTTTTTGATTAAAGAACTGTGTAGAAACATATCTGTAATTTTATGAGGTTAGTTTTCGAGATGGGGCCTTCTCAATTACTTTTGTATGATTTTTAGATAGAAGGTTTATATTTTGGTTACTATTGTTTGTTAGCGTGACAGGTTTGAAAGCAAAAGGATGCATGCTTGTTCTGTGAGTAATATATCAACAACAATTAGGTCTATATCATTTCATTAGTTTTTTTTTGGGGAGATTTCTGATTTCTGATTTGAGATTTTGAGTATAAATGGCAACATATTTAATTTAACATCTTCTTTGTTCTTTGATGTGAAGTGTATTTTCAATGTGCTATCTGTATTTTCACTTTGCATAGTATTCTTTTGGCTCCTCTAAATGGGTCTATTGTTTTGGATAGTAGACCTATATCCTAGATCATTATCATCCTTGAGCATTAAACAAAATTTTATTGAAGATTTGTTTTCTTTGTGTACTCATTTACAAATTTACGTAAGAAAATTGCAGAGTGAAAGCTTTCAGATAATGCTGTTCTAATTTTGAATATATCATTTGATAATTATGTTGTTCAGCCTCGAAGAAAGCTGTAATGAAGGAGGTGGAGCGTATTGATAACCTATTCAATTCTTATGCAAATAAGTCTTTAGGCATGATTGAGTAAGAAACTTTGTTTCAGCATTTCCTCTTACTAGTTTTAGTGATGAAAACAAAATTAAATTTGTAAAAAAGCCATGGTTCATGGTTTCCCAGAATTTATTGTATGAAATACTGCATTTTTTACTGCTACTCCACCGTATTGTACTATTGTCCCCCCCCCCCCCCTCACCTTTCCTCATCTATTCTAAACGGAATTGGTATGGGTGTTAAGTGTTAAATGTTTGTCAATCCTGTAATCCATTGACATTCCTGAGATTCTTTCATTATTTGGCATACAATATTTTTTTTATACAAAGCTGTTGTTGAAGCGAAGTGTTGCATGATCTGACTAAGGTGATGAGGCGGCTGCCTTGCACTTGCTGAAGCATTTCTCAGTTGCAGTGCCTTTCTTTGTTAACAACTTTTTAAATTTTATATATTCCTTTTGAGGAAAATTGAAAGAAACTCTTTTGAAATATTCCAAACTCAAGATATGCTGAGCTTCAGCTGAATAATGTAAAAGTTTGAAAACAAAAATGATTCAGCTATGAATGGATTGTAGCCAGAATTTTTTCTTACTATTTTGTGTTAGTTATTGGTAACAAATGGTAGCATATATACAGGATACTGATTGGCTGAATGGTACTGTAATGAAAAATATTCTAAAGTCAAATAATGTGGAGAAAATTGCTTGCAATTGGGAAAAAAAATTATACTTTTTAAAGTCGTCATTGTGAAATATATGACAAATTTTGACCACCATTTATCTCGATATTTTTCCTTCCCTTGGTTTATTCTGTTTTATGAACCCTTGAACATTATTTTTGGAGGGGGAAAAAAGGAACGAAAAGAAGAACTGATGTCATACCCATTGAAGTTTGTGCCTCAGGATGATATTTTAAAACAACAGAAAAAAGGGAAAAGGAAAAGAACATTTGGATATCATTATAGATTTTTCTGTTATATGTGCTGGTTATCCTGCAACTTTTTTAGATGATATATAACTCATACCAATGTTTTTAAATACGCAGTGGGTATACATTCATGAGTTGATACTATTAATTTGTGAATATGTTGTTACGAGGAACATAGAATATCTTATATCTGTGTATTTTGTTTGTTCAGTCCAGAAGGGATTGAGGCACTTTGTTCAGATTTGGGTGTTGATCATACTGATGTGAGGATGTTGATGCTTGCCTGGTGTGTTATTTGTTGTTGAAACTTTTTCCTATGCGCCGTTGTATTGACTTCAGTTTATATTGTATTGCTATATAGAACTTATAGCTTGTATAATCCAGGAAACTGAATGCTGGAAAGCAGGGATATTTTACGCAGGTAAAACACAGTATTTTTTGTTCTGTTACAAATAAGGCAACCTCATATTTTCATTGCCGTTATGTTTGACATGACTATTCAGCCTTTATTGTTTTCTGCTATCGTGTATTTTATTATTTTAGTCGGTTAAATTTACGGAGTGGATATTGCACACTTCCAGAGATGGGAGTTTTTTCTTACCTTTATCCTGTGTGCATTGCATACAAACATGTTTACAGTTTTCCTATACTTTCTTTGTACAAATTATTGTAAGAACAAGCAGGTTTCTTTAGAGATTTTTGATTCCATGTTTATTATTTTTCGCCCCTCCAGTTAAGGGGAAAAGTTATGATTGATTTCTCATGTTGTAGCACAAATGTATTTTTCATGCACATCCTAGAGAACAATGAGACCCCCAACCCACCCCCTAAAAAAAGAAGGGTTCCCAACCCACTGCATTCTTGAATGATATAAATATAGGAAGCTGGATTGCTTAGCAATTGATTCTATGTTGTTCCATGTAGTAATTATACATGAGGATGCTCAAAAAATTCAAAATGCATGTTTCAAAAGTTGGCGGTTGTTCACAATGTCTCAGTATTATTGACTTTTATAATGTGACTAGGTTTCATTTTGCAAAGATTTCTCAAAGCTGGAAATCCAATAATGATTGGATTTTTGGTGTTTGTGATTGATACTGTTTTCTGCTGTTGGTATATGATCTTAAAAACTACTTATAATAGACAATATTGACTTCACAGCTTCAGAATTTGTTGTTAGATTTATTGACCCCTTCTTATCAGGATGAATGGCGAAGAGGCTTGAAAAATATTCGGGTCGACAATATTAAAAAATTAAAGAAAAAACTATCGGAATTGGAGAAAGAGGTGCCTTTTTATCCCTCTTTTACCTTTTCTGGTATAATTGTAGAAATTATTTTATGATTACACTGGAGGTGCTTTAAGAATGAATAACTCATTTTGATAATGTCTCTTGGAAAAGGTCAGGGAGCCAGAAAATTTTGAGAATTTCTATTTGTACGCATTCCAATACTGCCTGACTGGTAAGCATATGTTTGCAACACCTGTCTTAATTGGGTGGAAGTGCAACCTTTGTTTTTCAATGACAATGTCTTATTTCTTAGTCATAATTACTTTGTTTATAACTTTCTGTGCATTGTATACCTCTTTGGCTCTTTCAGAAGATAAGCAAAAGTGTGTAGACATCGAGAGCATCTGCATGTTGCTAGATCTTGTTATAGGATCCCAATTCCGAGAGCAGGTAGATTCATTCATTGAATATCTAAAGGTGGGTTGATTCATCTATAATTGAAAGTGAATGCAAAAGATTTTCTTTTATTTTCAAACTCTTGATTAGTTTATAATGTTGGTTGTGCTAGTAACTAGGATATGTTGATGCACGTTGACATGGAAAAATGCTTAAATTACATGTGTTTTTTCTGTGACAATTTATTCTTTGTTACTGTCTTACTGTTGTCCAAGTATTTTCCTACCTTCATAAATTATCATTCAATGGTTTGGTTTTTAATGTTTGAACTATTTACACCAGATCCAGAATGAGTATAAGGTGATAAACATGGATCAGTGGATCAACTTTCTCCGTTTTTGCACCGAGGTATTCTGATTTCTATTCTCAAAAGTTAGATGCTTCTGTGCTTGTTTACTTGTGCTTATAATTAGACATATTGATAACCCTGCATGAGTTAGAAATTGGATTTATATAACCTGTAGAGTGGCCCGGAGTTCTAATGCAAGGTGTGATTAGGCTATCCTTGAACATGTTTCTTGGCCAAATATCCTTCGAAGACTACTTTATTTTTAAGATGAATTCTGATTTTATAAGTTGTAATTTTGTAGTAGTGTAGAAAAATTTATCAAACAAGCCTTAAGTTCAGAATTATGTCCATCCGTTGTATTGATTGCAAAAATCAAAAGATATTGGATTACTATGTATATATTGTACAAGCTTGAAGCCAGGTGGTTTGATTAACCAACACAAGTGGACTAATATAATCTGTTATACAAAGCTCAAATTAATTCTTTACCCATTCAGCTTTCATGAGATTTGTTATTCATCAGTAACCTCATTGGAGTTCTCCTAGTTGTCCATATCTTGGGATTGCTGAAACCATACAAAACAAAGGGGTAAACCAAACGTTATAGAGGGTTGTTACCAGTTCACTGCAGTTGCAGTTTTGTCCAGGAACTCAGTAATAAAAGAGAAATAGGAAAAGAAGGGGTTCTCATGTTGAGGGTTGTACGTGTATGTTAGATGGGAAACTAATTGAACCCCATGCAGAAACTGCTCGTGTGGCAAAAACTAGCAAAGTGAAAAAGTAACTTGTTTGCTTTCCTATATGGATAGGTTTGTGCTAGGCCATTCATGAATCAATATCTTCAGGAATTTTAGTTAAGTAGCTTATTAGTTCAATGAAAAGATGATAATAGTAGTGTCTGGTGAAAATGTTTGTTTACAAATTTAATCTGCCTTGAGCCATTTCTAATTGAATTGTTACTCGTCAAAAGCATTTACTTTTAGAAAATAACTTTGTCAGGCTTAACACCTGACCCTTGCTAGTTTGTCAACGAAGGACCCTTACTGCTTGCCTAATAGTGGGGTTATGGGCCTCGTCTCTTCTTTAATCTTTGTTGCAAAGCAACGTATTGCAAGGCCTCCCATATATTTACTATTTTTTTTATGATGGGTAAAACTGATGAATTTGTTAATTGTTCATGATAATATGAGTGTTCATTTCATGTGTAACTTTTTCGACAGATAAGCTTTCCAGGCCTTGAAAACTATGATCCTAGCCAAGCTTGGCCTTTGATTTTCGACAATTTTGTGGAATGGGTACAAGAAAAGTCCAAGCTATCAACACCATGACTTCTATCTCCCTTTCTGTAGAGTATAATGCTTGTTAAGAGAAGGTAGTTGCTTGATCCCCATTATACAGCTTCATTTTTTCTCCCCGTTTCTTTTATAAGCTTTAGCTGATTAATTTGTTTTCTAAGTTTGTCCCTTTTTAGTTAACGGGGACAAAATTAAGTTGATATATAACCCAAGACGAGTGTGTTCACTTTTTAGCAGGATGACACCAAAATCTTTGTAACTTGGGGGTGAAAGTTTTGAAGATACTTTAACCGAGCATTCTCTCATGTCAGAGCTGAATCTGGGAGATTTTTTACACAGGTCATGTTTTTGCAATGCCAATTTTGTAACTGTTGAAGGGAAGACATTTCAATTTTATAAATGTACAAGATTCACGCCTTAAACTGTCAAGTTTAATACTGAGTTTCCTTTCAGTAACTAGGTGGTGGTATATGGAACTTCAAAATTGATGCGAAGTTAGTTTCGGAAACAATCAATCAATTTAGTAATTAGTATACATTCTAAATAGTCTTATAAGGTTAAAATTAAATAAATTCATATTAATTTTGAATTTAAAAAGTAATTTTTGGCTACTAGTGTATGGACCCTTGAGGTTAGAATTCAAAGAAATAATGCTAGGGTGCTAAATGGATTAGTGTGAGAATCATTTGTTCATGGACCTCCTCCATTCATTGCAACTCCCCTCCCCAACCCCAAGTATTTCAAAGAAGAACACAGATTAAAAAGTTAGCACTCAAACGTTAAAGGCAGACAAATTATTTAACATGTTTTCATACAAATCGACAAAATGTTGTTCAAGCTAAGCTGGCCGAGATAAAAAGAAACTAAGAAACATATTCCAAAAGCCGTTAATATCAACTGACAAGCAAAATCCAAACGCATCCTTTCTAACCCAACAACAAATCAACACAGACTATTGATATAACCAGAGCACCTTATTATGACATTGACATCATTGTATATCGGGAAGCTTCAGGAGCATAATTCTTAAATAGCATAATGCCTTAAATAGCATAATTTTATCAAAACGACGTAGTTTTGTAAATACGCGGTGACATTTTTGTAAATACCATGCCACCGCGTATTTACAAAAATGTCACCACGTATTTACAAAACTACGTCGTTTTAATAAAATTATGCTATTTAAGGCATTATGCTATTTAAGAATTATGCTCTTCAAGCTTTCCGTATATATATATATATATATATATATATATATATATATATATATATATATATATATATATATATATAAACACAAGAACATAAGAACAACAAAAGCAAAGGCCCATCAATGGCCTTAAAATACTCTCTTCCACTGTTTCTCTCTATTTTTGTAATCATTTCCACCGCAAAACCTGTTGATCTTTCTTCTTTTTTATTGCCTCCATCTATACTGCCCTCTTCCGGCATCAAAGGTGCATACTGGCCTTCATGGTTAGCCGAATCGCTCCCTCCATCAACGATCCCTACTTCATACTTCACTCACCTTTTCTACGCCTTTGTGGTCCCGGATGCCACCACTTATCAACTTTTCATCACGCAGCCCGACGACGAATGGATGGCCAACTTCACCGCCACCCTCCACGCCAAAAATCCCCCGGCAAAAGCCTTCCTATCCATCGGTGGAGCCAATGCAAGCCCTTACACTTTAGCATGGTGAGCAGCCCCGATAATCGAGCTGCTTTTATAAACTCCACCATTGCCATAGCTCGAAAATATGGTTTTGATGGCCTTGATCTTGATTGGGAATCCCCAAACAACCCTCAAGACATGTCAAACCTATCCACATTTTTCACCGAATGGTTTTCTAGTGCGGACAAAGAGTCGGTTGCCTCTGGCAAGCCGCGGATCCTTTTAGCTGCTGCAGTTTATTTTTCTTCACACTTTTTCTTAACGGATCCCCCACGGAGTTATCCCGGCGATACCATTAAAAAGTATGTTGATTTTGTGAGTCCAATGTGTTATGATTATCATGGTGGTTGGGACACTTGGGAGACTGTTGCCCCTGCATTGCTATATGACAAGTCTAGCAATGTTAGTACTAGTTATGGTATATCTTCTTGGATAAAAAGTGGGGTGCCAGCGGAGAATTTGGTGATGGGAATGCCAATGT
The DNA here is from genome assembly GCA_020205505.1 of Panax japonicus. Taxonomy (NCBI): domain Eukaryota; kingdom Viridiplantae; phylum Streptophyta; class Magnoliopsida; order Apiales; family Araliaceae; genus Panax; species Panax japonicus. The sequence continues at coordinate 8,695,742 of CM035093.1, read as the reverse complement.
ATGGAAGAACATGGCAATTGAAGAATCCAAAGGAGCATAAAATTGGAGATCCTGCTGTTGGAACTGGCCCTGGAAATGGTGGGATTATGAGTTATGATGATATTGTGGAGTTTAATTTGATATATGGTGCCACTGAGGTGTATGATAATCAAACTGTTTCCACGTATTCGTATGCGGGAACTAATTGGATTGGTTATGATAATGTGGAATCAATTGAAAACAAGGTGAATTTTGCGAAAGATAATGGTCTTGGCGGGTATTTTCTCTGGGCACTTGGTGATGACAAGAATTGGACTCTCTCCAGAGCAGGTAGCTGATTTCTTCACATATTCTCAATTTCCTTCTTCTTCTTTTTTTCCTTCTTTTGATAATGTAGGAAAACACATGAACAGCTACATAAAAGCCGCGAAGATATATATAACAGTTGAGACATTAACCAGACGACAGTACTAGGCGAACATATGACTTTTCTTGATTGAACTTGCCGCAAGTATTTTCATTTTTTACTGTCAAGTTGTGATTTCTAAAGAAATAGGGGATTGATTTGATGGGGGAGTGGTTAGCATGATTTGAACGATGCAGTCAAATATTTGTTAAAACTTTGTGTTTTTTTAAAATGACCTCATGTTCCTTAAAAGAATGATATAGCATGTGTGTGTATATATTTAACGAACATACAGAAATACACATTGAACGAACATACAGAACATCATAGAGGATAGGATGTAGACTAACAAACTAAATGCTATAAATACACAAGCTTTAAAAAAATCAAGACCATATTAAAATATGTTATATGTATATATTCTTTGGACTAATTTATGTATTGTGTGAGAAAATTGCAGCATCCAAGGCATGGGACGCGCGGCTAAACTAAGTGATGGTTCTGATCAAAAAATCTTACACCTCGATTGAAATTACTCTCTTGCTTTCTCTTTATCTACTAAGTATATGTTTGTATTATTCAGTAATAATCTCTAAATTTCTAATAAGTAGAGGAGAAATTGTTAAATGAAATTTAAGCGTACAAGTCATCACATCCTATAGGCTATATATAGGAGGTGGTGAACAGAATCATAATAATAATAATAATAATAATAATAATAATAATAATAATAGAACTGAAAGTCTCTCTCTCTCTCCCTATTGATTTCTTTGATGTCATACAAGTACAATAAACTCTTATTCTCCATTAAATACAAACAAACTTAATGGTTTTTACTTTCCAAAACCTTAGTCAGCTGCATGATTCGAAGATGCATTTGAATAATTTCTTCCGCATCAAATCTTAGCGAATCCACAACTGGGATGCTGCAGAATATCCACCAATGCCAAATAATTAATGACATATATCGGCATGTAATACAAGTTCATCGTTATGTTGTTCTTTAAAATTATATAAACAAATTGAAGATCCTAGCTATATTAGAACGAAAGAACTAAGGAAACTGATAAAAATGATATTTCTAAAACAAAATCGTTACTGTTATTAATTATATAGTTATAGTGACGATTTTCACTGTCATGATATATTTATAACGATACTTTTATTTTAAAAATATCGTATTTCAATGATTTGTTAACTCAATGTAATATATGAGTAACTACTATTCATTGGTTATTGGTACCTGTTTTGGATACTTTCCATTCGTAGTCGTCATCGACGGCCCAAAAGAAATACCCACGAAGCCCAAGGGCCTGGGCATATCCAATCTTAATGGACGTTGATACAACATCATCGTACCCAATCCACGAAGTCCCTGCAACAGAATAGGTAGACACGGTGGACGAGTCATACACCACGGTAGCATCGTTTGCCGTGTTATACGTCTCCACCTGTGAGTACGTAAGTATGCCCAATTCTCCGGGACCCAAAGCCACAGCTGGGGCTCCGACCCAATGAGAATTAGGGTCCTTCAGCTGCCAAGTTTTTCCATAGAGTGGCAAGCCCATAATTAATTTACTTCTCGGGACTCCGGCCTTGATCCATGACTTGAGCCCATAACTCGTGCTCAAATTCCCTTTTGGATCAAACAAGGCTGCATGGGCTCCGGTGTTGTTCAAGTTCCATGATCCGTGGTAATCATAACACATCGCGTTGATCCAATCCAAATTTTTTCTAATTGAGGCCCCTGGGTACGATACGGGTTCTCCGATAAAGTTGCCATTCGCGGAGTAGTACGTGGCCGCAGAGAGCAAGAGTGGAGGCTTACATGTGGCTTTAGCCTCCTTTTCAACCTCGGCCCTCCATTCGTCTAAAAAGAGGCCCAAATTAACCATATCACTTGGGCTTTGAGGAAATTCCCAGTCCAAATCAATCCCGTCAAAGTCAAATTTTCGGGCCACTTTTATGCTTGAGTCAATGAAATTCTTCCGTGAGGCCCAATGTCGAGACCATGCGAGAAAAGAGCACGGTGCCGTCGCTTGCTCCGCCGACGGAGAAAAGTGTTTTTACCGGCGGATTCTTTGCATGAAGAGTTGATGTGAAATTATGAAGCAATAAAGCTGTAGAATTATCGATATTAAATCTAAACGTGAGGTTGTTAGGAGAGAGAAATGCGTAGTAAATGTGGGTGAAATATGATGTTTCTATGGCCGATGGTGGAAGAAGATTTAAGGCCCATGAAGGCCAATAACCCCCTTTTATTGCATGAGAAGCTAATACGCAACTATTACTCATAAAGCTTAACATTACAAAAATGCAAAGAGTTGTGCATGCTTTCATGTTTGCCATGGCTTTTGCCTTTTGAATATAATTGCAAGCTATTTCTTAATTGGCTTCTATATATATATATATATATATATATATATAGAGAGAGAGAGAGAGAGAGAAACACCATGCATGGCTGGATTATTTTGGATGATTGTGTTTAGACAACAAGGGTTAACTACTATTGATTCCAACGCAAGTTAAAGACAAATGAAGGCAGACCAAGTCCAAGAAAGAGACTAGCACAAACTCAATTTTCCAAGCTTTACCCTATTGTTTTGTCTTTTAGATTATACATTCATATAATATATATACTTGCTATGTTTCGCAAAAACAATCTCATTTAATTATAAATTAATATATAAAAAATATTCCACAAAAGAGTTATTTTTTTACGTTCTCTCAAGAACGAGATCATCTTTTTTATTAATAAGCTTATAAAAGTACGTATAAGATGACACAATATTTTTAAGTTTAACATCATAATTCTTATTAAATTAATTTATCTTTAATTATAAAGGTGACCACCCTTGATAAAATTACTATTGTAGAGAGAGATCATCAGGGAGAGAGATGATACATGTTTTTCCATATTTTATTTCTTTTCTATTTGGCTCTTTAGATTTGGCTTGCCTGCATGGCCATATGCTAATTTAAGTTGTTAACAAAGACCATGCAATTAACTCCATAATCAAGATAATTAATGGAGTGACAAATGGAAGTACAAATTTCTTTCAACGACTCCTTGTACTCTTTCTTAAATTAATAGGTTAATTATCCTCGCCTGTTTTCACAAGTTCTACAAATTTATACATGCATGCATGATGTGTGACTGATCCATTTTTTATTTTTGGAATTAAGTATCTTAATTTGCAGCCGCTTAATTAAATATTCTAATTGGCAGATTATATATTGATGGAGGACATATATTGTGACGCTCCCAAAATAGGTATACATCACCTATTTTGAGTCGTCAAATACATGGTACAGAATATAAATACAATCTTAATTATATAACAAGAGAGCTGTTAGTTTAAATACAAATACTGTCTTTTAGACAATATCCACTCTCAGAATAAGTCCTCATTACATTTATTGTCACACTATTTAACAGAATAGTGAGGACTACTAGCTAACACTATCATCCAGGACCATCACTCCGTTCCCCGACTTGTCCCAGCTACGTTCTCATTTCCTGGAGAGAACAGTGAAATAAAGGGTGAGCTCAACTAGCCCAGCAAGAAATATTATGACTAAGATAATGCAAAATAAATTATCATTAGTCTCCAACAATGTTAAACTGATAAAATACAATAGACATCAAGTTTAACTGCAGCGGAACAAACAATTCATTAAAAGAGTCAAGTAGAGAATAAAATCTACTATCTTTTATGATTTAAAACGTTTTTCATCAATTTTATCGCTGAGACTCAGCTTAATAAATAATTCACATCATCCCTGCACTACGGCCAAGGATATTCATTAGGGTCACGACCACAAATTATCCATGCACTACGAGCCAAGGATATTCGTGTGTTCATCAACGGTCTTAATCATGCCATAAAACAATTCATCTTTGCTCTTTTGGCCGAAGAGAATCCATAGTCATAATCATACCAAAAACTGTCCATCAATGTGTTACGGGCCAATGATGACTTTTTTCACATCATTTGTAACATTACGGTCATTATTATCCCGAATAATCTCTGATCATAATCATACCAAGTCCATCTATGCACTACAGGCCAGAGATGACTTTCAACATAATATAAACATGAGGATGATGACAATGATATAATAATTCAATAAAATAAGTTCAAGAATTAATTTATCTAAGAACTAATAACGTCCAAATTGTCAACATGATACTTCTTTGTAGAGTAAAATTCAAGATTGCTCAGAAGAATATTTTCATGAGAAGATACTGGATGAAGCACAAATATCAAGAATATTTTCATGAGAAGATACTTTGGCAGAGTATAAGATGATAAAGATGGAATCTGAGCTGAAAGAACAAAAAACTGAACGAGTAAGAATGAGTAATGCATGGGTAAAAGCCACACGACACGTGGATATTGTAGAAAGAGATGTCCGATCTAAGAAGGACTAAAATAGATGACATGAATTTCTCTTTTTAGAAAGTAATTGGGAGAACCCAACATCGAGTTTTGAATTACCCTGTACAGAGCGGTCAACCTGAATTTGATATGGATCGAAGATTGATGATTCAGATCATGAAACAGGAGTACGACGAGGCAGTTGAGGGTGGAATATGCCCTATAGAAAAGTATATTCCAACGGTAGTGATGACGCCAAATGCTGTCCCAGACAAGTCAAAGTCGGGTACTTCGAGGGATGGCGGTTGTCATGACTTCCCAACAAATGAGGAACCCAAATGAAGTTATCACGAGAGACTGAGTAACGGAGAAATCATGATGACCCGAGAGATAAAATCTGAAATGAAAGCAAGATATTCTCAACTTTTCGAAATACCAGGTACGTAAATTTCGGGGACGAAATTTCATAAGGAGGGGAGATTGTAAGACCCCGAATTTTATGAAATAAAAGTATTCAATTTTTCTTATAATTACAATTCAGTAAATGATTAAATTGATAAAAGGTTAAAGTTAAGGGTGATATGTGAAATTTTTTCAAAATATACAAGTGGTTATAAAATATTCATTGTTGTCGGAGAATATTCGTTTGGTCGTGGAATATTCTTTCTGTCGGAGAATATTCGTACGACGGCACAGCCATTTGTGGGCCCCATAACAGAATAAATATCGAATGAAGAAAATGACAAAATTAAGTTTTTATAAATAACGGCGTAATCGTTACCTTTAACACTGTTGAAATACCCGGTTGGTAAAATAAAGTAATACGCGTTGTTGCACAGTAGCACACGGTATTACACAGTATTTTTGAATTATTGATTCTTACGTAAGAAGACACTACTCAATAATTTCATAAATGTATCAATAACAATATTAATAGCGGATAATAGTTGTGGTTTAAACTTTAAACTCATTTATTATTAATTTATTTCATAATTTGAATAGCATAGACCGAAAAAAAATTATGTTTAAAATATTACTCCCTCCGTCCCAAATTAATTGCTCAGTTTTGACTTTTTAAAGTCAAATTGACCATTTTTAAAACTAATTTTTTTACTATTTTTGCTAAAATATAGGTGAAGAGATTATAACCAAAAGAAAGTATATACAATTTATTACTAATCCTAATTTTTATAATTTTAGAAATATATTTATATATGCTTAATTATTAATTCTAAAAATAGTCAATTTGACTTAAAAAAGTCAAAACTGAGTAGTTAATTTGGGACGGAGGGAGTAATCAGTAAACGAATGATTTGATTAACCACAATTATAATTATAATTACTTGTATAACTATACAATCATGTCAAATACGGCCTAAATCGAAAATTCAGTCCTTGTTTTTGGAACGTCAGTTCTTTTTCAATCCATAGAATCCGTTCAGCAGCGACTTATTTCAAAATAATTTAAAATTAAAATACAAATACAAATTAACTTATAAATTGTTTTAAGTTATGATTTATAAGTAAAAGTATTTGATATTAATGTGATTATAAGTTAGAAATTAAGTTAAAATAAGTTATGAAATTGTTCGACTCATAAAAATTTATTAGCTAAAATTAAATATAAAAATTATTAAAAAATACATTAATAAAAAGAATAAAATAGATATTATACTAGATACAAACCCCCGCGTTGCGGCGGAATTATTAAATTTTTTAATAATAAATGTGTACGTACAATTAATAAATTAAAATATAATAAGAACATGATAGATTGGTGTACGATGGTCAAATTTTATCCAGAAAAACAGATGAATATACATTGTAGGGGTAGTGTTGAGATAAAATAGTGATTTTATTAAATAATAATTAAATTACAAAGGATAATATTAAAACAGTTGATATTATCAAAACAATTTAGATTTTTAGTGATTTAAGGGATTATAAATCTAAAAAATTAAGAGAATGATATTATGCTATTAACTGTTTAGATTTGTAGTGATTTAGAAGATTATAAATCCAAAAAATTAATTAATAGCATAAAGTAGTGATTTTATTAAATAATAATTAAATTACAAAGGATAATATCAAAACAGTTGATATTATTAAAACAGTTTAGATTTGTAGTGATTTAGGGGATTATAAATCTAAAATTTAGAAGAATGAATTAGGATTTGTTTTCATTCTCATTAGGTTAGTTGGACAGTTTTGTTAAGAGTCTTAAGGAACATTAATTAGACAGGGCACATGTTTAATTGTGGAAATGACAGCTGTCAAGTTATGGTATCATGTACTGTGTTTTAGTATATACTAGATATAAACCCGCGCGTTGCGACGGAATTATTCAAATTTTTAATAATAAATGTGTACGTATAATTAATAAATTAAAATATAATAAGAAGATGGTAAATTGTTGTGCGATGATCAAATTTTACACAGAAAAACAAATGAATGTACATTGTAGGGGTAGTGTTGAGTGTTTATCGGTTTGTGCATTACATCTTCTGCTTTGTTTCAAGGTATTCTTTGTAATAATTGTTTTAGGTTTTTGACCAAAGTTAACTTCATGTAACCTCTCCTTTTCATGAAAGAGCAATTATTCAATTCATAAACAAAATATTGTCAGGACTGAGTGACACATCTCATGGTGTTGATTCAAACCCTAACCCCAAAAAAAGATGGAGCCAATTCTTTTTCAAGTTAAAGCAGTGGATTTTTTTAGGAAAGCAGGATCCTGTCAACCCAAATTTCAACTTAAACCCCATCATCTCTGCTCAATCCACCATAAAATTTGAAAGAAATCAATTAGTCTTTGATTTTTGAAGTGACATTCTTGGCCTGTTATAATTAGTTTGTAGAAACTGCCCATAAAACTATAATAACTTTAAAAATCAATGTCAATAACATTACAATAAGAAAATAGCTCGATTAACCACATCAGTCTTATATCCTTCGTATTGTTTGAGGTTTTGTAATTTTAATTTCTACCCACCGATGATTGTATTACAATCAAGTGTCTTGGTGAATTGTGTAATTTTCTTTTTCACAAAATGTGTCTAACCTAAATTCTAACAATATTAGTATCAGAAGTACTCCCTTAGTTCCAAAATTGGATTGACTTTAAAGGAAAACTCTTTTTTTTAAAATTTATTCTAATATTGGCTAGAAATTTAGTAGCGGTGGCATAATAATACTCGATCAACTAAAGCAAAAGTAATGGCATGTTGAAAACTTCATGTATCTTTGTAGTCTAAAATAAAAAATGTATCTCTAATTTTAGAATTAATAGGAAAAAAAATTGCATCTCTAATTTTAGGAGTAACTGTTAAACCCTTGCTCTCAGTTGCTGATCAATGAACTTATACTAAATGGATGAGTCCAGTTAGAAATACGGAGTAATAAAGCCCGTTTTTCAATTTTATTTGTAGCAATAAGAAGGTATGAAGTTGCTATCTGGCTGAGAAAATGGTGGGAGTAGTTGGAGCCATAGATTTGCCTGCAGAGCCTTCTGAGGAAGAGTTTTTGAGAAGTGGACTCATTCTTTGTAATGTTCTCAACAAAATTCAACCAGGAGCTGTACCCAAGGTAAACTCAATCTCTCAAATTGCTTAAACCATACAGTGACCGCGCCAATCAAGCATCATGTTGTCTAGGAATTTGTCGATGAATGAAAAAGAAGCTCAACAGCCATGAAATACTTCGATGTGCTAATATAAGGGATCATGTTCATACCCAGCAAAAAACTTGGATGCCCTGCCAACTCCGTCTTTCAATCCCAAACCAACACCATATTCCTCAGCTGCGCACACCTAAAATGAGGAAGGACTTTATTGCCTCTAATCCAAAAAGATAAATAGAATCAATGTTTATTTGGCATATAACATCATATGAGTCAGGCTGTCCTTACCCATAGGGCAACAGTTCTAACAGACAAGACATAATCAGGCCCCCGAGTTATCTCTTCTGAATCACCAGCGGATTTGAAAACATGAGAGCTCTTAAATTCGTCAATGTCATCATATGACTGAGAACTGGATGTCTCTCCCACTGCAAAACCATTCACCAACAGATCATATTTGATACAGACTATAAAGCAGCATGTTTTAAAGCAGCATGTTTTAAAGCAGTTCTGGTGGAATGCAGAATTAAAATAATAACACCTAAGGAAGTTGCGAAAGTCAAAAACATAAAACTCATATTGCCTAAAATGGGAATCAATAAGTACTAAAATGTCTCTGATTTTGGTACATAGGGATTATTCACAATCACCGTCCCCAAAAACTCAAAGGCAACGAAATATTTTGTTAATAAGGCCTTTTAATAAGCATTATTTTACTGCTTTCATATATCAATATTTATTGAAGGTAGTTTCCAACAACTATATGAGCTTTAAACAACTGCTAATATGAACCTACAGATATTGCCTACTTGTTCATAAAACAACAACAGTAGCAATTAAGAATCAACAGTGACACCTGATGTAGAAGATTCTTCCTCTTGTTCAGTTCCTCTTGAGCATGCAATTAGTGAATGATGCCTTCGTCGATAGCGACACCCAACTGAAACCAAGAAACTACCATGAAATCTCATTGGAGTGCAATCTTACTTTATCTTTAGTCAATGTTCCAATCTCCATAAGTTCCAGAACAGGAAGTGACCTCAGCTAACATATTTTCTTGAGTTATTGAAAACAAACTTCTTTGTCCAAATAAACAAACCTGTAGCATGTAGAGCACTGATAGATTCACAAAATGCATTGGCTCTATCACGGCGACGCATCACGCCACTCGAAGGAAGTGGAGTGGCTATTAGTTAAGAAACAAAGGTTGTAATTAGGAACCAAGAAAAATATTCTTAACTGATACAAACAGTTAGCAGAACTACTTCAAGCACTGAAAGTAATCATTTAAGGGATAGGTTGAGGATATAATCTCTGAATCTATCTGTCGTATGTGGTACAGCCACCACCAATACACAGATCACAGAAATTGTAGCTTCATGTGATCCATCTTCAAGGAAAGCATCCATTTGAACACGTATTTTGTCAACAATCTACAAAGAGGGAGAATGGCTCAGCCAGTGGAATAGAAGTTGATCGCCAACATAAATTTAATACCAGGTATATATTTGTATACCATGTCATTTTTTAAATGCTATGCTACAGACTCAAATGCTTCAATGCTTGCATATTTGACATTTAAGTTTTGGTCAGAGCCAAGAGTTATAAGAGCCAGCAAAACATGTGTTGAAGCCACCTTAGCATCAATATATGCAACCTACGAATAAAATAAATAAATAAATAATAGTGATAGTGATAGCAAGATTTAGGACTGAGCAAAAAACGGGTATAACCGAAAAACCGAACACAACCGAAATAATTTAACCGAAATAATTCTGACAATTCAGGTTATTTTTACTATTTCGGTTATATCCGAATTTTTGTACGGTTTTCGGTTAGTTTGTACGGATATTACTTTTGGGCTATTCGGTTTAACCGAATAACCGAACAACACTTATTAAAATAAGACCACAGCACTCAGCCCATTCACTCTTATCCACAACCCATTCATTACTCTTATCCATAGACCACAGCACTCAGCACTCACTCTTGAATTCTCTCGGCCCATTCATCAATGTTATCACAAGCAAGTAGTAACGTCATCGTTCATTGCCTCTGGCCCTCTGTTCGCGCCGCCGAACTCTACGGCCTCCAAGTTCTCGCCGACGGAATCCAAGACTTCCAGCAACGTCACTCGATCTCCAACTGTCATCGCCTTCGGCGCGGCAGCGGCAGTCCATCTCGAACCGACGAACTCTATAGCCGGCAGTCCTTCATTTCGAATAGCCGGAAGTCCTTCATTTCGGCTATAGAGAGAACTGAGAGAGCTAAGTAAGGAAAGGGATCTCGCTCAAGCTAAGCTTGAGGAATGCACTACGAGAGATTCGAAATGGCCAAGCTTCAAGACATTGGGTATTTGTGTATTTTTGATACAGAATTTTAGAATTGAATGTTACTGCTCCAACTGCTAATCCTTATTGTATTGTATTTGCTCAGGATGGGCAAGAAGGGAACACCGGGGAAGATGATTCTTCAGTGGCACTGTGGCAGAGACATCAGGGGTTGGCAGTCCTTCATTTCGGCTATAGAATTTCCAAGACTATGTTTAAATTCGGTTATTAACCGAATAACCTATTCGGTTATTCGGTTAGTGCACATTTCGGTTATTTGTTCGGATAAGTTAAAATAGGACATTTTCGGATATCGGTTATAACTTCGGTTCGGTTAATAACCGAATGCTCACCCCTAGCAAGGTTAGAAATGTATATCCAACCATAACTAAAAACTGTAATTCCATGATAATAAATGGACTTACAATGACTTTCAAAAGATTGGCTGCACTGATTTTCATATTTACGTTGGAATTCACAACCATTTCCCATAAGATATTAAAAATCATATTATGATGTTCTTCAAAAGTGCTGCATCCCAGAAATGGAGCAAGTTACAAATATAAACTTCTAAGCAACCCATAAGCTTAATATTAAATTTTAACTACAAAGTACCAACAAAAGGAAGCGGACAGAATTAACAATCTCTGCATTGGGCTTTACTGGCTGATCCTCCAGTACTGAACTTTGGACCGACATATTACTCAAGTACTCTGTAAAATTTTCATGCTTGGTTGGAGCTCCTAATACACCTGCCAAAAGAAGTGGTAGGACACAGATAGTAGCAAGTCTCTCAGCTTTCAGAACTTTTTGACCTCAGACCTGCAGTGCACAAGAGTCAAAATGTTGAAGGATTATGCATGTTGCTACATAGTATTGTTCAGTTTCTCATCATATGTTGTAAAATGATGAGTTCGCCCACACATAAAAAATGAAATGAAAGGGTAAACAGGCACTCACGATGGTGTGTGGATGGGTCTAAATATTTTTATATGTTTTTATGAGACTAAAAAAATTGCAGGACAAGAAAAATTTACTGAATAATATAGTTGTAATAACCTTATAAAATCATTAAGTAAATTAAATGGTTGGGTTTAGAAATGCTTTAGTTATTAGTTTAAGTTAAGTAATTTATATACAATTGGGTTTTGCCATTACATCAGGTATGCAGATCAACGATTTGTGTTGGTTGACAGGTTGCGTTCTAATGTCTAAGGTGGTCATGATTATAGTTCGGTACATGTATCGGTATGTAATGATTTGAAGGAGGACCAAAATAAGTAATAATACATGTATCGATATGCACTTTGTGAGCACCTCCATGACAATAGAACTGCAAACCTAACTTTTTGGTGGATAAGTGTCAGTGGTTTGTTGCTGATTCTGTGTCAATATAAGCTTTCCTATTGTCATGATATTATTCTATATGATACATATGAATTGATAAAAAGAACGCATCCACGTGACTTGTTAATTGAAAAGCTGTGCCTAAAGAATCCATAGAAATTTACCGAGAGAAAAAAATTACCTTGTCAGAGACTTCGGTGATTGTTTCTGCTGCTTCTAGGCCAGCAGCTTTAGGCAATATCAGCAGGCTGAGGAGCAGCTATGCGCTTGAATTTCACACCAGATTCTCTTTCTATCCTAGAAAAATTTGACCTCCTTGGATCATAAAGCATAACAGCATTATCACCAAATGTCAAGCATAACAACTTAAAACCGCTTGAAAACAATGAAAACTTTGAGAATATAAAACCTTTGATTCTTGACTGGATTCTGTGTGGGATAAATGTAAAATCAGTATTATCACCAACAGCTACCAGGAATACAGGTTGAATAATGTGTGTCAGATAATAATCCCCAAAAAGCTCCGACATAGCCAGTAATAACTGAATTGGATGTAAAGCCATCAAAGCATCAGCCAAAGTGCTTTCAAGCCATAAATACAACGTATAAGCCAGTAGAGCAGAATAAATAAAATTAAACCATTAACTGCAAGAATCAAAACATAAGATATGCAACTCAAACCCCTCTCTCTAGAATCTGATTTGCCGTGGACTGCTTCTTCGTTGGGTCCGATTCATGATGGGGCTGATTCTTCTTCGCCAACTGGAAGAAGTTGAACGAATACGGAATATATGATTCCAGATTTAGGGGAGAATTGAAGATAGGATTCAATTTGTGATCCCATATTTGAACGCCAAAGTTGAAGATAGATTCAATTTGTTATTTGAACGAATTTGAACGACAAAGTTGAAGATAGAATAGGATTACATTTATTATTTTAGAGGGGATAAATACATTTTTGGTACCTGTACTGGGACCCGACTTACAATTTGGTACTCAAACTGAAAAAACTTACAAAATGGTTATTGTACTCGAAAATTATTGCAATCCGTTAAACAATAGGGTTTCATCCATGTTCCGTTTGAAAATTTGACAGGTCAGATGCAAAGGATGACATGGCGATGACTGGACAACAAAATTTAATTGATGTGTATTTCCCATTTATAATGCAAAAACAAAGAGCTTGATATTTTGGGGAAAAAAATTAGGGTTCTTCTCTCATTCTTCCTTCTTCTCTTACTCACCAAAAATCGAAGAGATCCAACTGCAAAAACAAAGAACTCTGATATTTGGGGGAAAAATTAGGGTTCTTGTGTACCCTTTCACGATTTTCAACCGATTTGGTCAGTCCAACCTTGGTAATCGGTTTCCATGGAGATGAACGACCAAGCTTACATTGTCAATGTAATCGGAGACCAAGAGCTTCTCTTCTTTCCTATAGTAAAAACCCACAAGTGGAAGCAAATTTTGGTGTCTCAACCTTCCTAACCTTCTCATATGCTCTTGAAACTCTTCCCTTCCCACATTATTTATTTGTCTGTACCTCTTCACAACCATAACCGGGCAGTTGCTCTCTGATTTGTTTCTAATTTTTTCAATTAAATTCCTTCTAGTAATCTTTGAAGATGAAGGGGGCTCTCTGATTTATTTTAATCCTTTTTTGAACTGATTTGGAAATTGATTGGATTTCTTGATTTGAGATATATTTTGAAATTGGGTTTGATCTGTGGTTGAATAAATAAGTGAGAAAATGGAGTGATTAACAAATAAAGTTCAGATCTGGGTTCGATCTGTGATATGTGATTGGAATTTATGATTTGGGTTTTTTTTCATTGTGATGCATTTTAAGGTTTTCAAGAATGGTTGATTTGGTTTGTTTTGTTGAAGCTTTTTCTGCATATGAACACATATGTAAAGAAAAGCAAAAGATGGCCACTTTATAAGTAGACCCAAACACCCCGCTACCCAATATCTCAGCCGACGCCCCTCAACAAGTCCACCAACTCAAATCTCTCCCGATCATCTCTCAAGAATGTCAACTTCACGCTATTATTCTGACTACTACTATTACTCTTCCCATGGACCGACGGAGGAGGATGATGTATAACAGGTGATGCCCTTACATCCATGCTCCCATATACATATCATTATCCACGTCAGATGAGGAAGCCACATCAGAATTTTCCATCTACTCCGTTAGTCAATTTTAACGATTATTTCAAAATTAAAAAGTACAAGCACCAGATCGCAATAATTTTCGAGTACAATAACTATTTTGTAAGTTTTTTCAGTTTGGGTACCAAATTGTAAGTCGGGTCTCAGTACAGGTACCAAAAATGTATTTTTCCCTATTTTAGAGGGTCACTGTTGTGAAAATGTATTTTGGTAAAGAATATTTAGGAGTATTAATTAAAATAGACAGGTGTTAAAATTATAAAAAAATAAATGATAATTTATTGTATTATATATTGTGATTTAATATATATAATAAATAATAGATATTCCAATAGATAATAGATAGATGTGTTCAAATTAACTTATTTAAAAATAATTTATAAATTATTTTAAATTAAATTACAAATTATTTTTTTTATATATTTAAAAATCAACTTATAAGTTAAATGAACAGAAGAATAGTAGCAAAACAACTTATAAGTGACTGCCCAAACCAACTTATAATATAAGAAAGTAGCCAAAAGGCTCTAAATATTATCCTCTCTTCATCAACCGTCAGTCGCAACCCCAAATCAGCAGGTAACGTTTGTGTTTAGAATTTCTATCTTTATCTTATTTCTTCTCTTCCTGAAATAGGAAGAACCCTAGCCTCCAATACCTTGTCATCGCAGGTCAAATTAGTGTTAATTTTTGGGATTTTGAAGTAAAATTTGCTGGCTTAATAGTTATATGTATATTGTGAGGATGAGATTATTGCATATATGAAACATCCATACCTACTGATATTACCTCATTTTCAAATTGATTTTTCGGGTTAGATTTGTGATGATTTTCTCAAAAATGTTTAGTTAAATCGGACAAATTAAGCCGATTGAAGGTTATCTAACTCTCCGTGAATTGGGATTTGGTATAATCTTTGATTTACTCCATCTAACCCTACTGATTTCAAGTTTATTAGTTTTATCATACTGAGATTTGTGAATATTTTGGGGTTTAATCCTATTTTTTTATAAACCCTCTATTGATTTCCTCTATCATTCTGAGATTTGTTTTTTCGTCTTTCCTGCTAATTCTTGATGATTCTACTTTCTGTCTCCACTGGCTAATTTTTGGAATTAAGTAATCTCTCTTAAAATATGTATAATTTTTCTATGATTTTTATGCCATATGCTGTGAATTGTAGTTTAGGGATGTAGTTGAAGCTTTTAAATTAAGTTAGATTTTAGTCACAGATCCGCTTGAATGGTTTCATCAAAAGTTTCTTATTGATTTGAGGTTCAGCTTTAACCTGTGTACCCCCCCCCCTCCCCCTCCCACTCCCACTCCCACATTAAAAACTCATCAAGTTCTAGTGCGTGGCTAATTTATCCTCTATATAATCTATATAACTTAATGGTGATATTAGTGAATTTAAATTTGGAAAACATAGTCATCAATCAATTTTTCTATTTTTAGTTTTCTAAAAAATAGAAATTTGTTTTATATAACCAATGGCAATTCTAGAAAATAGAAAATGAAAAAAGAAAACTGATTTCAGAAAATGAAAATTTAAACTGATTTCAGTTAAACTATTTTCCTAGTTATCTTTCAATTTCTGCCATCTATTAGCTCTATCTCCCCACAATATGGAAGTCGCCGGTGAGCCCATCAGAGTTCAGTCCCTATTAAAAATTGCCAAATACTCACAGGTCCCGCACCAATACATCCAACCACCCGAAACTCGACCCGACACATTCAGCCCTCCAAACACCGCTGCTACCATCCCTACAATCGACATCAGCAACAGTCGTGATGCTGCCCTCCTCCACCGTGATATCCGCGGAGCTTGCAGAGACTGGGGTGCCTTTCACATGACCAATCACGGAGTTCCAGTTAAATTGCTTAATGATATGAGGAGCAATGGTATGTCTTTCTTCGAAGACCTTGATCTTCCAGATAAGTTGAAGTATTCATGTGATCCTAATTCGCCTGCTTCTGAGGGATATGGAAGTCGGATGCTGGTTGAGTCTAAAGACACCGTTTTGGACTGGAGAGATTATTTTGATCATCACACTTTGCCAATTTCTCGTCAGGATCCTTCAAATTGGCCAGAATTTCCTCCCAATTACAGGTAGGTCTGTGCTCTAAATTCTGTTTGGAAAACTAGATAATCGGTAAAAGAAATTCAAATCTTTCTGTGATTTTGTGTGACAGTTCAATTTAGTTACATGTTGATGTGACAAAAACGCTTGCTTACTGGATATTCTAATAATTAAACTGCCAAAAGCTAAACTTATGGATGCAATATGAATATATACGATCGAATGTATTAAAACTGAATATAAATAGTGATAATGCAATAAACTCGCTGTATATCGAATGGATTAAAACAGAATATAAATAGTGATAATGCAATAAACATTGTTTGGTTATTTCACTATATATACTGAGTTTCTGTTAGTATTTCTAGTTTGTAATGTGTTGACATGCTGCTGTGATAGATTTGTTTCAAAATCTGAAACCATGTGTGATGTGTCTCAACTTGAGCTCCTTCGAGTCTACACGCTTTACTTTTTGCTACGATCACCTCCTGGTGTTTCAGCCATTCCTAATTTGCTTTAAGCCTTTCAATAACTCTTGGAAGTAGTAATCCTTTCGTAAACTATATGTGGATATGGGAATTATGAAGTGGTCCACCAAATGCAATTCACTTTTGCCATTGTATAATAATATTAAAAATCATTTAGTTTAAAAAAATAAAAAGCAATCAGATGATGCCTAACATCTTTAAACTTGAAACAAAAACTAATAGTAAATTCAAGATTTTTGTGCACTCATCTTTTCAGCAACCAAAATAATATCTTCTTCGCTTCTTTTTTGAGTGGTCTTCATTTCCATACCAAGCAATGTTATGTCTCCAAAAAGTAAACTTTATGTTTAATATAACTAATACTAAGTCATCCAAACAGAGAAGTTGTGGCAGAGTACAGCAATCACATGAAGACCCTCGCTCAGAAGCTTTTGGGATTAATCTCTGAGAGTCTGGGCCTGCCATCTTCCTGCATAGAAGAGGCTGTTGGAGAATTCTACCACAATATTACTGTCAGTTATTACCCACCTTGCCCACAGCCCGAGCTAACCCTTGGTTTACAAGCCCATTCTGACATGGGTGCCATTACACTTCTCATACAAGACGATGTTGGAGGTCTTCAGGTTTTAAAGGATGGTGAATGGATAACTGTACATCCTATATCTGATGCCATTGTTGTAATATTGGCTGACCAAACTGAGGTACTGCTTCTTACCATTGACTTGAGTTCTTTATTTTGTTACTCATCTCTTTTCCTGCACCAAGTCTAAAGTGTCTAGCCATGCATTGATGTACAAT
Organism: Panax japonicus; assembly: GCA_020205505.1. Classification (NCBI taxonomy): domain Eukaryota; kingdom Viridiplantae; phylum Streptophyta; class Magnoliopsida; order Apiales; family Araliaceae; genus Panax; species Panax japonicus. Next base: position 8,678,137 of record CM035093.1, on the reverse strand, counting down.
ATCGATGGCCCAACAGATGGGCACTTTTAGTCTCATTCCATGAAAGGGTCCAAAAAGGTTGTGATTAAAGGGATTGTGTTCCTTTCCCACAATCGAAGTGTACATTTTGTCAGTGCAAAATTAAATCTAAGGGTGGAAAAATTCTGTGAAAGTAAGCTCACTGAAATTTATTGTCTTACGGAGGAACAAAGTAAAATTAAGTAGTGTGAAAAGAAAAAGGGAACCGGGCAGGGATGACTTTTCGTTATTCCATAACGTTTAAAAGTTTTTAATACATACTTTGTGTTGAACCATTGGAGTTTCATGGATCTCTATATTAGTTCACTGCTAGTATCATATGTCACACTTGCATCTCTCTTTGTGATTTTATTCTTATCTATGAGGGGTTCTCTGGAATTAGTGTGATCTCTAGGAAGTCACAGACATGTGCATTCAACTGTTTATCTTAGAATAAAAATTGGTTCTATAGTTGTTCATAGTCTGTTGTCAACATATTTCCTCAGAGTTTGCACTAAACTTCTGGTCAGTGACATAATGAAAATATGGTGTAGTGGTCTTTCCTATCAATAAATAAGGTTGCAAGTAATAACAAACTAAAAATCAAGTTTCTTTGCATAGCATTTTATCAAGCTTCATAGTCATACATATTCACTGGCAGCTATAAAAAATTGTATTCAGTTTTTTTTATATATATTTATTTATATGAATAGAAAGGCAAAATTTTCAAGTATGTTATTTGTAAATTACCTTGGTGCTTCTTTTTGTTACAGATTATAACCAATGGCCAATATAGAAGTGCCCAACATCGGGCTATCACCAATGCCAACAGGGCAAGGCTGTCCGTGGCCACTTTTCATGACCCTGCAAAGACGATGAAAGTATCCCCAGTTTTTGATCCTCCACGGTACAGTCAAGTGAACTATGGTGCCTATGTTTCATCATGGTATACCAAAGGGCCAGAAGGGAAACGAAATATTGATGCCCTTTTGATTTAGGTATTACGTATTTTTTTGGTGGGTAATTGATTTAGTTATAACTTGTTAGATTGAAATCCCGTCTCTTGATTTAGGGGGTGATTACTCATCAAAGTCCTGAATGAATTCGTTTTTTAAAATATATAGAAGTGGATTCATTGAAAAATAGTATAGATATTTATGGATATTCAATTGAATTCATTTGAGTGATTATAGACTTTAAGTTGAATTAAATAGCTACTCATTAACATTAAATTGAATAATAAAACATATAGAAAGATAAATGAATTTGAATTTATTTTTCATATTAGATTAAGATATTTGGAAAGATATTAATATTCTCATATTTTGATATTATGATCTAGACTAAGATATTAAAATTTGATATTTTTTTTTGGATTTTAATATTATGATTAATAACGATATTCATTATGATTTTAGTATAATTTGATTTATGATTTTAATATTTTAATATTTTGGATTTTGATATTTTGATTTAAATTTTTCTGCTAAAACAGATGATAATTTGTGACGGAGGGAGTAAATTGTTAATCAATAACGATGTGTCATGTGTGTAATTAACAAGAAGCACATGTTAATTAGGGTATTGAGAATGACAAAAGCAAAGTAATGAAGTAGTAGTATCAAAAAGGGTTGGTAAGTAGGGTGTAAATGAATCGAGTGGAGTTGAGTATTGAGTTATTTATATTTAATTTATAAAATTTATTGAATATAAAATAAAGTTTGATTGAGGCTCGTGTAACTATCGAGTCAAGCACGATCTCGAATCGAGACCGAACAATTTAATCTTTTCAAATTAATATGATCTTAGTATCAATAAAAATTTGCAATTTGAGAAAGTTCAAGTAATTTATCGAATTTTAAAATTTGCTCATATTTGAATTATTTATATTTCGAGCCGAGTTTGAATTGAACTTTTTATTGAGCAAATACGAATTGAACTATTTATTCATTTTACTGTCTTATTAGTAACTGTCCCCAAAAGAAGAATAACAATGTTACTATCATATAAAAAGCTAGTAATTACTCGTGCCTAAAGGCACGACGTAACAAAAAATTAGATTAAAATTCGAAAAATACTACATTAGCGAAAGATTTTTTGCAATCTAAATTAACATACAATCAGATATAACAATTATCATAATTCACCAAACATCCACAATAATTAATTTTTCTTTAAAAATAGATATTCAAAAAAATCTAAACTTGTTTACAAAACTTAAAAATAATCAATAACAATTTTCATAATTCACCGCACCACCATAATAACAATTATAATAACATAATAACAATTATTATTATTATTATTACTATTATAGTTATAATTACTATTATTATTATTATTATTAAAATTGTTACTATTAATATTATTATTATAATTATAATTATTGTAATAAATTATTATTATTATTATAATTATAACTATTAAAGTCATTATTATTATTATTATCATTACTATTATAATTATAATTATTATTAGTGTTATTATTATTTTTATTTTTATTACTACTACTATTATTATAATTATTATTATTATTATTGTAAGACCACAACTTTTTATGAATAAAGATAATTTTTCTATGATTATTATTTTTGAATATTATGAAATAAATTTGATATTATGCTATAGTTGTGGGTAATATTTATAAATTTTGCAAAGTATGCAAGTTGTTATATAATATTCGATTTGGTCGGGAAATATTCTTTTTGTCGGGGAATATCCGTACGACGGCACAATCATTGGTAGACTCCACAACGGAAATATTGTCATATTAAGAAAACGACATAATTATCTTTTTATAAAATAACGGCAGAAGTTTTACCGTTGATATTGTTGAACTACCCGGTAGTAAAAGTATAGTATTACGCGTGGTTGCATAGTACCACACGGTATTGGTTATTAATGCTTACGTAAGAAGTCACTTAGTTATACTCAATTATTGCTACAGTAACTGCTGCATCATATCTCTCATATTATTGATTCGATTATTGTCACAGTATCATCTGCATTATATGTTATTTTATTAAATCAATAATTGAGATGACAAAGTTATTCATATTATTAAATTGCAATATTTACAATGTCTAGAAGTTCTGTCAAGGAGAGGTTTGGTCACCTAATTGCGCGTCAATAGGGAGAAATCCTTATTGGAAAGCCCCCTCTTTCTTAGGAATAACCTGATTGCTAAATATTGTGTTATAATATTAATGATGAATAAGTTCGTGTTGATTAAAGATGAGTTACTATTCACGAGTTACTATTCACTCTAGTATTGTGCATTCGTGTATTTGGGTACAATATTATTCTATGAGGAAATGTGCTAATTTTTCACACCGTTGGTTGAAGTTATAATAGTGAATAAATATGGATCGCTGGTTTAAAGTTTTAATAGTAAATCAGTATGGACCGTTGTTTTAAGTTTTAATAGTAAATCGATTTGGATCGTTCGTTTAAAAGTAAATCGCTCTTGACCGTTCATGAATTAGTTACTATTCAATCCATTCTTCTATAAATAGAAGCTCATTTCTTCATTATTTCTTACGAATTCACTGAAACTCTAGAGAGAGAAATTATAGAGAGAAAGAAAAAGAGTATTTTGCTACTTCACTACTTTGATATCCAGTGTCTTTTACGGTAAGGGGTGTTATTATTTCTTATTCATGAAGAGAACTTCTGTTATTCCATTCTTTATTATTCTGTTGGAATAACCTGTAAAAGTGGCATACCCTATACATAACCTGTATACGCGGTATACCCTATACTTGGTGAAATCCTTATGTTATTCCATTCTTATTTATTCTGTTGGAATAACTTGTATACGCGGCATACCCTATACTTGGTGAAATCCTTATGTTATTTCATTCTTATTTATTCTGTTGGAATAACCTGTATACGTGGCATACCCTATACTTGGTGAAATTCTTATGTTATTCCATTCATTATTATTCTGTTGGAATAACATGTATGCGCGGTTTACCCTATACTTGGTGGAATGACATGTATATGTGGTTTACCCAATACTTGGTGATCTTCTTCTGTTATTCCATTCTTTATTATTATGTTGGAATAACCTCTTTATGCGAAGTACCGTATACTTGGTAAAATTCTTTTATTATTTCGTTCTTTATTATTCTGTCGGAATATCCTGTCGGTGTGAATTTCACTTGACCTGGTTCCATATTTATTATTCTGTCAGAATATTCTGTCTGTGCGTTTACGCCGGACCTGATTTCATATTTATTATTCTGTTGGAATAACCTGTCTGTGCTATCTATCACATGCCTGGTGATTTTTTTTGTTATTCTATTATTTATTATACTCGGTTGGTTAAAGTTTTGACTTCTATACTCCATGAAATTAGTAGAATATCTTTGATATTTGTGCTTCATCCAGTATCTTTTCATGGAAATATTCTTCTGAGCATTCTTGAATTTTACTTTACATAGAAGTATCATGTTGACAATTTGGACGTTATTGGTTCCTAGATAAATTAATTCTTGAACTTGTTTTATTGAATTCTTATATCATTGTCATCATCCTCGTGTTTATAATTTTAAAATTCATCTGTGGCCTGTAGTGCATAAATGGACTTGGTATGATTATGACCAGGGATTATTCGGTATAATCATGACCGTAATGTTATAAATAATGTGGTAAAAGTCTTCATTGGCCGTAATGCATTGATGGATAGTTGTTGGCATGATCATGACCATTGATGAATACACGAATATCCTTGGCCCGTAGTGCATGGATAATTTGTGGTCGTGATACTAATGAATATCCTTGGCCGTAGTGCAGGGATGATGTGGATTAATTGTTAAGCTGAGTCACAACGATAAAAGTGATAAAAAAAACTTTTTAAATCATAAAAGATAGTAGATTTTATTCTCTACTTGACTCTTTTAATGGATGGCTTATTCCGCTGCAGTTAAACTTGTTGTCTATTATATTTTATCAGTTTAACATTGTTGAGGGCTAATGATAATTTACCTTGTATTATCTTAGTCATAATATTTCTTACTGGGCTAGTTGAGCTCACTCTTTCTTTCACTGTTCTCTTCAGGAAATGAGAACGTAGTAGAAACTAGTCGGGGGATGGAGTGATGGTCCAGATGATAGTATCAGTAGTCCTCAATATTCTGTTAAATAGTGTGACAATAAATATAATGAGGACTGAATTTGAGTTTGTATATTGTCTATGAGGACTCCATTGAGAATGAATATTGTCTAGAAGACAATATTCTTGTTTAAACTCTCAGTTTATGTTTTGTCGTATTTTACACGACAGTTATATAATTATGTTATATTTAGTTTATGTATCATGTATTTGGCGACTCAAGGTGGGTAATGTATACCTATTTTGGGGGCATCATAATTATTATTATAATTATTATCATTATTGTTATTATTATTGTTATTTGATTTGGGCGAGAATTTTTAGGGGTGAATTTGATTTAGGCGGAAATTTTTAGTGTGAGATGAAATGTGAGCATTTAGATTAAGTTGGAAGAATTGGGATGAAATTTGAACCGTTCTTGTGGTTTGTCAAATGAAAGATTCAAAATGAGTTCTGTTTTATTATATAATAATAATTATTATTATTTATTTGTGTGTGTGAAGAAGAAAGGAGGGAAAAAAATTTTGTGTGTGAATATGAGAGAGAGTAAGGTGTAGGAGTGAATTAGATTTGGATGGAAAGAAATATGAGCTTTTAGATTAAGTTGAAAGAATTAAGTTAGAATGAATCTGAACCATCCTTGTGCTTTGTCAAATGAAAGATTCAAAATGGATTATGTTTTATTATATAGATAATAATAATAATTATTATTATTATTATTTTTATTATTTGTTTGTGTGTGTGAAGAATAGAGGAGGAAAAAAGATTTTGTGTGTGAATATGAAAGAGATTAGGGTGTAAGAATGTATTAGATTTGGACGGAAAAAAATATGAGCCTTTTAGATTAAGTTGAAAGAATTAAGTTAGAATGAATTTGAACCGTTCCTGTGGTTTGTCAAAAGAAAGATTCAAAATGAGTTCTGTTTTATTATATAATAATAATAATTATTATTTGTTTGTGTGTGTGAAGAAGAAAGGAGGGAAAAAAAATTTGTGTGTGAATATGAGAGAGAGTAAGGTGTAGGAGTGAATTAGATTTGGATGGAAAGAAATATGAGCTTTTAGATTAAGTTGAAACAATTAAGTTAGAATGAATCTGAACCGTCCTTGTGCTTTGTCAAATGAAAGATTCAAAATGGATTATGTTTTATTATATAGATAATAATAATAATAATAATAATAATAATTATTATTATTATTTGTTTGTGTGTGTGAAGAATAGAGGAGGAAAAAAGATTTTGTGTGTGAACATGAAAGAGAGTAGGGTGTAAGAGTGAATTAGATTTGGACGGAAAAAAATATGAGCCTTTAGATTAAGTTGAAAGAATTAAGTTAGAATGAATCTGAATCGTTCTTGTGCTTTGTCAAATGAAAGATTCAAAATGAGTTCTGTTTTATTATATAGATTGTCACATAATACTCACATGCATACATATACATATTATGAATTTTCGTTTGACATGTAGGACCTGCAGTTAGGGGTGAGCATGGTGCGGTTTGGTGCGGTTTGAAGTCCAAACCGCACCCGAAACCGCTTAGGTGTGGTTTGAAAAATTCAAAACCGCACCTGAAACCGCTTGTGATTGGTGCGGTTCGGTTTTAAAGTGTGCGGTGCGGTTTTAATTGGTGCGGTTTCGGTTCCAAAATTAATTGAAACAACAAAAAAGTTTAAGCCTTCAATAAAATTTAACATAAAACTTACATCGAGCAATTAACTTAGTGACAAAGTCGAAAATGAGAATTATATCATACATGTTTTAAAACTAAAATATGCGCTATATAAAACAACGGAGACTATTCGGTAACAAGCAAGAATGTTTATTTAGTTCCCCAAAAATTAAAAGTATATACTGATCAAGATAGAATAAAATATATTGCAGGGAGGAATAAAAATAATCTATTAGACTATTACAATTATAGCATTGACATTAACCAATGCATCAAGTGCTCGAGCCCCTCAACTATAAGCCCCTCCAATAACGCATCAAACAAATTCAAAATTCCAAAATGCTTAATTTTTGACTCTATAACCTCTAACATCTTCTTTCAATTGGTGAAAAAATGACAATGCAAGACTGGGGTTTTCTCTGAGCGTGTTCAAGTGACAAGTAATTTTAAAATTTACTAGAGATAATACATACATACACACATGGTGCGGTTTCGGTTTTATGCGGTTTGGTTTTGGCTAGTAACCAAATCGGAACCGTAAATTTGGTTATTCAACCCACCTAAAACCGCCACATACGCCGGAACCGTTGGTGCGATTTTAATTGGTGCGGTTCGTGCGATTTTTGGTACGATTTCAGTTCCAATTTGATTACTTGTTCAGCCCTACCTGCAGTATATATTAACTAGTAATTGCCCGTGCCTGAAGGCACGGCGTAACGAAAAATTAGATTAAAATTCGAAAAATATTTTATTACCTAAAGACTCTTTGCAACTTAAAATCAGACATAATAATTATTATAATTTATCACACTACCACAATAATTAATTTTTCTTTAAAAATAGATATCCAGAAAAAATTAAATTTGTCTACAAAATTTATAATTATCAATAAAAATTATCATAATTCACCACACCACCACAATAATTATTATTATTATTATTGTTATTGTTATTGTTGTCGTTGTTATTATTATTATTACTATTATTATTATAATTTTAATTATAATTATTAATATTAATATTAATTTTATTATAATTATTATTACTTTATTACTATTATTATTATTATTACTATTATAATATTTTGAATTAAAATTAGAATGAATCTGAACCGTACTTGTGCTTTCCCGCTCAAATCAATTAGAATGAATCAGAATCTTTATTATATAAATTACAATTATTATTATTATTATTATTATTATTATTATTATTGTCATAATTATTATTTCTATTACTATTAGTATTATAATAATAATAATAATAATTATTACTATTATTAGTACTATTATAATTATTATTAGTATTATTATTATTATTATATTTATTTTTAGTACTATTATTATTTGTTTTTGTGTGTGTGTGAAGAAGAGAAGAGAGAGAAAGATTTTGTGTGTGAACATGAAAGAGTATGGTGTATGAGTGAATTTGATTTGGGCGGAAAGAAATATGAGCCTTTAGATTAAGTTGGAAAAATCAAGTTAGAATGAATCTGAACCGTTCTTGTGTTTTGTCAAATGAAAGATTCAAAATAAGTTCTGTTTTATTATATAGATAATTATTTTTATTATAATTATTATTATTATTATTATTATTAGTACTATAATAATATTATTATTATTATTATTATTACTATTATTATTTGTATTAGTACTATAATAATAATAATAATAATTATTATTATTATTATTGTTATTATTATTATTATTATTTGTTTGTGTGTGTGAAGAAGAGAGGGGAGAGAGATTTTGTGTGTGAATATGAGAGAGAGTATGGTGTATGAGTGAATTTGATTTGGGCGGGAAGAAATATGAGCCTTTAGATTAAGTTGGAAGAATTAAGTTAGAATGAATCTGAACCGTTCTTGTGCTTTGTCAAATGAAAGATTCAAAATGGGTTCTGTTTTATTATATAGATTATTATTAGTACTATTATAATTATAATTATAATTATAATTATAATTATAATTATAATAATAGTAGTAATAATAATAATAATAATAAGAATAATAATATTAATATTAATATTAATATTAGTATTAATATTAATATTAATATTCTTATTCTTATTATTATTATATTATTATTATTATTATTATTATTATTATTATTACTATTATTATTATTATTAGTACTATTATAATAATAGTAATCATAATAATAATAATAATTATTATTATTATTTGTTTGTGTGTGTAAAGAAGAGATGGGAGAGAAAGATATTGTGTGTGAACATGAGAGAGACTATGGTGTATGAGTGAATTTGATTTGGGCGGGAAGAAATATGAACCTTTAGGCCTTATACTGCAGACTTTGACCAAATCATAGCCCTCCATCATCCTATCTCCTCTCTCTTTTTTCTATTACAATTGGTCCCACCCTCCCCTAGGCCTTATAAAATGTTAAAAACAAACATAACCCTCACAAAATAAGAGTGGAAAATATATATTAAAAAATAATAAATAGTTGTAATATAAATATATAAAAACACTTAAGGTTTAAAATTTGACTAGAAATAAAACTCCAACTTAAAGACACACAAAGTCCTTACCAAATACAATTAGATGAAATTTAATTTATAACATGAATAAATTAAATTTACATATCCTAAAAACTAATTAAAACACAATAAATTAATATAAATAAAAAATCCTTATATCAAACATAGTTAGATTGCATCCAATCTTTTACCTTAAATAAAATAATATTAATAACACATTATTTTGGTCAGTATTCAAGACATATTAAAATTTTTATTAATAGAGTAATATAAAATGAACAAATTTCACTATACTAAATAAAAAAATTCATAGTAAATTATGTATTCAAATTTTATAAAAAGCACGTCTAATAAGTGTAATATTTTAACATCTTACTATTTATTACTCATAAAAGAATTGAACTTTTAGTAACAATAATTTAAATTTTAAAAATTGCTATAACAATAATTTAAATTTTATAAATAAACTTGTTCTACATACAATGTATAAGTATTTCCCAAGAATGTCTCATACTCTCATTTAGTAGCAAAGTTATTTTTGAAAAAAATTGTTCTACGTATAATATCTCATTTATACCTGAGTATTAAAATTGTACAAGTATTTCCCAATAAAGGGCAAATTTGACATTTTAGATCTCCCTGTTTATATAAACAGGATCCGGTGGTCAATTAACCAATCTAGTACTGACACATAAAATTCGAAAATGATTAGCATGAAATTCATTTTTAGGTAAGTTGGTCAATTGACCAATAGAGTACTGACACGCAAGCGAAATTCTATATGTGTCAATATTTTATTCGTCAATTAATTAATTTATTAAAAAAATAAACTTTATATCCATAAAAATAGCTTCTCGATCTACATACTTTATTGATGAATTAATAAAATTAACTCATGTTAACCAGTCGTGTAAACAACAACCCAGTAATGTACATTTAGTTCATTAATGATCGTACCAACAAAATACAAATGCAATAGTGTTCTGCTCTGTTCTGTCTTGTTTTAATTAATCCTTCAGGGCATTGCATTGTTGAGCTAACTCCGCCTAGATCGGATCTATTCTCTTTCATCCAAACGCCAATTGCCTCTCCCTTTTCCTTGTCTCGAAGGCTAAACAAACAAACTGGATACAAAAAAATATTCTTTAAAAATCCCACAATTTTTTTTCTGTCAGAAAATAACCAAGAACGAGAAAATCTGATGCCCAATGTTCTTTTTCTTTCATATTTTGTCCCAAAAATAAAGGGATTGAGTTTTTTTTGGTGGGTTTGTTGTAATGGGCAATGTAACATCAAATGTTGCTGCAAGATTTGCTTTTTTTCCTCCAGACCCACCAACCTATGACGTTCAGAGAGATGATGGAACAGGGAAGTTTTTGTTCACTGGTCTCTCCTCCGATAAAAACGTCGACGTTCATTTGCTTGACACAAAGGGCGGCAACAAGGTTGTAGCCACCTTTTGGAAACACCCTGTTGGGAGGCTCACCCTTTTGTATTCTCATGGCAACGCTGCTGATTTGGGTCAAATGCACGATCTCTTTATTGAGCTCAGAGCTCACCTCCGTGTTAACATTATGAGGTATTTTAATACTAATTCTTTTATCAGATAGTATGTAATTTTTTATTTTTTTTTGGTTAATGATAATGAAATGGGTGTTTGAAGGTGTTCTTATTTGGGTGTTTTTGTTTGCAATACATTATACGTGTCTTTGTATGTATACTTTTCTGATTGTTATTCTGGAAATTGGATATTCATGGGTTGTTTTTGCTACGATGATAATTTTAGTTTGGGGTTGATTTCTGTTTGTTGGTATCAATTATATCTGATTATGATGGGGTTGTTTGATTTTGATAATATTGAAATGGGTTTTTGTTGTTTGGCTGATTTTTTCTAATCTCTGTGTTTGATTTTTCTGCTTGTCAGGTCTCTTAATGTAATTATGATCATACTGAAATGGGTTGTTTGTCAGGTCTCTTAATGTAATCAATAGTATCTGCTTATGATGGGGTTGTTTGATTTTTAGTTGGTTTGTTGATTTTGTTCTGCTCTATGGATTTCTTGTTTATCGCGTCCTATTACCTTTGTGGAATGGGTTGTTTGTCAGGTCTCTTAATGTAATCAATTGTGTGTGTATTCACTTTACTGAACTTATGAATGACCTATTTTGCTCTGTTGCAGCTATGATTATTCAGGATATGGAGCATCTTCGGGTAAGGTAAGGAAAATGATATTATTATCTTATTAAGTTTCTGTTTGCACTATGAAATTGCAGCTTATAAAGCTTGAATTTTGTTTAGCCATCTGAATTCAACACATACTATGACATAGAAGCTGTGTTCAATTGTTTGAAGAGTGAATACGAGATCAACCAAGAAGATGTGATTTTGTATGGCCAATCTGTTGGAAGTGGGCCCACACTACACTTGGCTTCTCGTTTGGACAGTTTGAGAGGTGTTGTTCTTCATAGTGCTATCCTTTCAGGAATACGTGTTCTTTATAATGTCAAGTTGACACTCTGGTTTGACATATTTAAAGTAAGTTTGATGTGTTCTTCTTATTCTGATCACCTCTTCTATTCTATTCCGTGTTCAACATACTTGGTTTTGTACTGAGGAGGCTCCTTTCAATATTTATTATTCAGAATATCGACAAGATACGAAATGTTACCTGTCCAGTTCTAGTAATACATGTAAGAAAGACCGACCCTCTATTTCATTCTCAACTACATTTTGTTATCATATTCATACACCATTCTTTGAACCATGCATATGCTCTTTCGTGCTTTCTACTTCTAAATGTATACTTTCTCGAGTCTAATACATTTCTATCTTTGTAGAGCATGTCTGGTGTGTTTCATTGGAACTGTAGCTTTTATTAAATATTATTTTTATTTATTATTATCCTAGTGGAGAGAGGGGGACATAGAATTTAACCTCAAAAATATACATGGAAAGAAGGCCATAAAGGCTACAAAAGATAATACCTCAACTGAGGCTATAAATAAGGCCATAAGGGCTTAGATATCGTTGAAGTTACTGAGGCTATAAAGGATGCCATAACGGCTATAAATCGGGCCTCCGTTAAGGTTAGCGAAGAGTGCTTCTATTGAGGCTGGCAAAGAGTTCCTCCACTGAGGCTAGTAAATAATGCCTCAACTAAGCCTCGAACCCATGACCATACTCATATAACAGAGGATGTATGTGATGCCATTTGATGTAAAGCTCATTGAAAAGCAAAGTAAATGATCAGTTAAATCTGGAACTTTTATCCTGCATACATCATCTCAAAGTTGGGCATTCCTAATACGAGCCTAATTCTTCCCCATAATCATATCTTAAATTGGCCATGTAGAATATATCACATTATTTAAGTTGATTTGTATTTTTAAATTGTAATACGTCAAACAACCTTGTACCACGTGAATGGTTCGTAGCATGGTATTGGGAACTGAACTTTGTCCATGTCATATTTCATCACAAGAAATGAGGAGTATCAATTAAACTTGGATCTTTTTGGAAGTGAGGTTGACACTAAATATCTTGCAATTTGAAGTCCTTAAAGTCAGGTTATGGCCAAAGTTGATACCCGAGATAACATTTAGGTCCTTGTGAAGCCTGCAACCCAGCTTAGAGGAACCAATCTTTTCCTATTATTTATTTTGGCTTTACACGATACCAACCTTCAGCCGGTTCCTTTGAAGTGTTTTAAAATAAGAATATGATTACTTGAGCTTAATTTGACCACAGTAGCTTGAGATAGAAAGAGCATGGCAGGTCAGTTTGGACCTTCCGATCTGGCAATAATCATGAACCTCAATTTCCATATACACAACAACACGCACAGACACGTATTCATGTTTTGCCCACCATATCGATGCTTGTAAGTTGACTTATCTAAATCCACGATCTAATACTTTGGCTACAGTTTAGGTTAAGACCAATAAAGGCCTTTGGGTAATTGATGATGTCCAAAAAGGTTTTCGTTTCTGAGAGAACCAGGATATCCTCTAAATCATTTCATTTTGGAAATTAATTCATGCAAGGGTCATTCAACTATTGTTTAGAGCAAGGGCCATTAAAAATGCCAATGCCATCAGAAGCTTGTAACAGAAGTGCAGTCCGTGGATTTTTGCTATAAATAATGTAAGCAATACCTTGTTTCTTTTAATTCAAGTTAAAAGGAAAATTAGGACTCCCAAGGCAAAATGTTTGGTGATACTGCACTTGCTTATCTTGTTGGCTAGTAATTGGTTGTAGTGGTCATTTTGTAGTTTTTCAATTAAGTATTGTTTTTGTCAAATGAAAGTAGAATTGCTCTCTGCTGAAAGACATCCTATCTTCCAATTCACTAATATAATGCCTCCATTCAGAAGCTCGAGAAAATATGGGTTTGCTCATATGTCATTCCCAACCCAACCCTCAGATAATCTGATACTGGTTTCGCAGGGAACAAACGATGACACGGTTGACTTGTCCCATGGTAAGAGACTATGGGAACTTGCCCAGGAAAAATACGATCCACTATGGGTGCAGGGTGGAGGACATTGCAACCTTGAAACTTATCCAGAGTACATAAAGCACTTGCGCAAGTTTGTAAATGCAATGGAGAAACTCTCCTTCTCAAAGCGTACCAAGCAACGACTGACTTCAACCACAAGTTTATCAGAACCAAGGCACAACAAGTGCTTGAGATTCGGAAAAAGATGATTCTTTTTTTTTCTTCACATCTTTTGGAACGTAATAACAATTAAGCATATATAATTGCTAGGCTCTTTCTAGATGTGCTTGCTTGCATGGACAAATTACGGCTTCTTGGTTCCTGCATCACCCTTTGTCCAACCACCAAGCTTATTTGAGTCGTATCATTTTTCTTCGGATTGCAAGCTAGCCTAGCTGGTATGAATTATAAGTATCTTGTTTGATCCAGATCCTGCTCAGTTGCAGATTTTTGAGGTAAAGAACAACTCCTGCAATTATCTTTATGGTTCATTTGGAAAACGTAAGATTATCACTGGATTTAATGTAATTTATCTGTTATGTTTATGGATTTCCATTGTAAAATATAATACCAATTTAGGATTTCAGTTTGATTTGACTGGCCGTCTCTTATAGTTGTCAATAATTAATTATGAATTTACACTTTTGGATAGAAGTCCTTGCATAAATTAACAATTGCTGCTGTTAACTTTTGTACCTTTACACTTGATTTGGTTTGCAAATAGTAATTAACTGGCTGGTAGGTTTTGCCACACAATAAAAAGTGGAAGGTGTCTCCTCTCTTCTTGTACCATACCATACCATACCATACCACTGGTATGGGGTAAAAAAAGGAAACCATGCACTACTATCAGCCAAAACAAAAGTTTATTTAAATAATTTGCGTTGCTTATATTTTCACGGATCCGATTATCATCAAAGTTAATATTATAATAAGTTGGTCAATTAATCAATACAATATTAATATGCAAAAAGATCACTTCTTATAATAATCAATTGGTCAAAATTAACTTCATGCTAACAGTTACTTATTTTCACTGGTTACACGAATATTTCGGAGACCTGCCGAGGCCCGAGAGGAAGTTGACAAAGTACAACTTCGCAGCATGATCTATCATGCATATATACCCCATGATCTCCTGTACCAAGTCACTAACATACAATTTGGAGTTTGTGGACCCACATTTGCTAACCGGATACGACTGATCATAATGAAAGTTGAAACCAATAAGAATTCTAAACGTGGTGACATCTGGTACCTTGATTAGCAGTCTCTCTCTCTCTCTCGATAGTACGGAGTACTACTTTTTTGATGCTGACAACGTAAGATAATAAACACTGTTCCGCTGTAGCTTATCAACTACACGTTCCAAAATCTTGGCTCATTCAACTTCTAATTTTTATTTATTTATTTAATTCTAGGTATGGTATGGTATGGTTTGGTCTACAAAAGGATTCAATTAAATTAATTTTAGAAGGAAAAGAAATGTAAAACAACAAGGAATTCAATACATAAACAAAATTAAAATTTTTACGTAATTTTTTTCACATAAGTAATGAATAAGTCTAATCTTTATATGAGAAAAATTATATAAAAAATATTAATTTTACATATGAATCGATAGAAGTTGAAGTGTTATCAACTAGTTATGTTATGTTGCTTACTTTGACAATATAGTGAATCCAATAAATCAACCCACAATTGGAAAGGACAGTGATAGTTGGCGTAGTTATTTATAATCCAAATAGGTTTTATCTATTGTGGTAGTATTTGTAATTTATTTGGCTTATGGAATATATTTTATTTTCTTACATTTTATGGAATATATTTTATTTTCTTACATTATATATATATATATATATATATATATATATATATATATATATATATATATATGGGAAGCCATCCATGGCAGCCGGCTGCTATGAGAACTTTGCAACAACCCCTTTTTGGACCGTTGATAAATTGATTTGAAGGCTGAGATTAGATTTTAAATTTGACAAGTCAACACATGTTGTTGTGCCTAATTATATACTTGTACCGGCTTCTATTTTAATAAGAGAGGCCCACGTAAAAATATATTGTCAGTATAGTTATAAAAAATGAATATTTATTATTAAAATAATCCGGCCAATACAGCTTAATCTGATTTACCATTTTTTTTTGCCATTTCTCCATTATATGTCATCACTCAACGAATATTTAATTTTAAAATGTTCCAGCCGGTACAGCTTGTACCGGCTTACCTTTTATTATTATTATTTTTTCTTTTCTCCATTATATGTCATCATTCAGCAAATTAAAAGGGAATAAAAAAATAAATTGAACCCGACCGGAATATTTTAAAATTAGAAATAATTTTTTTTTACTGTATCCAACTATTGGCTGCTAAACAAAATCGAACTCCCGACCTCAAGCACCAATCCCTCGTCATATGACCACCCGAGCACCACAAGCTTAGCTGCTAATTTCAACCAAGGATATATCTTTACAGTAAAACTTCACCATCCCCCAAAATCTATATATTATTATTATATTACAATTTATTTTTATATAAATCTATATTATTAATTTGGTTTGTTAAAATAGAAATAAGTTAATTTTTATATTTATTATTATCCCCTTTAATATTTTTTCTTATTTTTGTAATAATATCAATAAAAGGATTATTAATATAAAAAATAAATATCATTATTGTGACGCCCCCAAAATAGGTATACATCACCTATCTTGAGTCGCCAAATACATGATACAAAATTCAAATACAAAATAATAATACATCAGTCGTGTAAAATACGACAAAATATATACTGTGAGTTTAAATACAAATATTATCTTCTAGACAATATCCACTCTCAGAATAAGTCCTCATTATATTTATTGTCACACTATTTAATAGAATAGTGAGGACTACTAGCTAACACTATCATCCGGACCATTACTCCGTTCCCCGACTCGTCCCAGCTACGTTCTCATTTCCTTAAGAGAATAGTGAATGAAAGGGTGAACTCAACTAGTCCAGTATGAAATATTATGACTAAGATAATGCAGAATAAAAATATCATTAGTCTTCAACAATGTTAAACTGATAAAATACAATAGACATCAAGTTTAACTGCAGCGGACAAGCAATCCATTAAAAAAGTCAAGTAGAGAATAAAATCTACTATCTTTTATGATTTAAAAGGTTTTTCATCACTTTTATCGCTGAGACTCAGCTAAATAAATAATCCACATCATCCCTGCACTACGGTCAATGATATTCATTAGGGTCACGACCACAAATTCCATGCACTACGGGCCAAGGATATTTGTGTATTCATCAATGGTCATGATCATGCCAACAACTGTCCATCAATGCACTACGGGCCAATGAGGACTTTTATCACATCATTTGTAACATTACGGTCATGATTATACCGAATAATCCATGGTCATAATCATACCAAGTCCATCTATGCACTATAGGCCACAAATGACTTTCAAAAAAAATATAAACATGAGGATGATGACAATGGTATAAGAATTCAATAAAACAAGTTCAAGAATTAATTTGTCCAGGAATCAATAACGTCCAAATTGTCAACATGATACTTCTTTGTAGAGTAAAATTTGCAAAATTTGTAAATATTACCCACAACTATAACATTATATCAAATTCATTCCATAATATTTAAAAATGAAATTTATAGAAAAATCATCTTTATTAAAAAGTTGGAGTCTTACAATCTCCCCTTCTTATGAAATTTTGCCCTCAAAATTATGGTACGTACCTGGTATATCGAAGAGGTAAGGATACCTTGACTTCATTTCAGATTCTAACTCCTAGTTCATTTCCTCAACATCGTGGTTTCTCCACAAAACTTTGACTTGAGGTATAACCGTAGAGCGTAGAATATGTTCATTCTTATCCAAGATTTGAACAGGAACCTCTTCATACGTTAAATCTTCCCTATTTCGTCCGGTTCCAACTCAATAATGTGGTTCAGGTCTTCCACATATTTACGTAACATGGATATGTGAAAAACGTTATGAACACGAGACATACTTGGCGGTAAAGCGAGTCTATAGGCCACAGTTCCTACTCGATCGAGGATTAAAAATGGGCCAATGAATCGAGGATTGAGTTTTTATCTCTTTCCAAATCTCGTAACTCCTTTTCATGGAGCAACACGTAACAACACCTGATCTCCTATATCGAATTCCACGTCCGTTCGATGAAGATCAGCATAACTCTTTTGTCGATCTTGTGAGATTTTTATACGTTGTTGGATCGTTTGAATATTTTTTGTAGTCAAATGTACCAACTCCGGTCCCAACAACGTTGCTTCACCCACCTCATCCCAGTATACTGGAGAACGACACTTTCTTCCATACAACGCCTCGAATAGAGCCATGTCAATGCTTGCTTGATAACTGTTGTTGTAGGAAAACTCCACCAACGGTAAGAACTTGTCCCAACTTCCCTTGAAGTCAAGGAGACAGAGTCTTAATAAATCTTCCAGAGTTTGAATAGTCCTCTCTGATTGTCCGTCCGTCTGAGGATGATATACCGAACTAAATCATAAATCCGTGCCCATAGCTTTTTGCAAACTAACCCAAAATTGTGAAGTGAATCTTGGGTCTCGATCAGAAACTATGGATACCGGCATACCATGCAGTCTTACAATCTCGTTTATGTATATACGAGTAAGACGTTCAAGTGTATAAGTTTCTCGTAATGGTAAGAAGTGAGCAGACTTGGTCAATCTATCAACAATGACCCAAATTGCATTAATGCCTTGAGAAACCTTGGGAAGACCAGTAACGAAATCCATGGTAATGTGCTCCCACTTCCATTCTGGAATTTCAAGTGGTTGCAATGGACCTTTTGGTACTTGATGCTCCGCCTTGACTCGTTGATAAGTTAGACACCTTGAGATAAACAGCGATATCTCTCTCTTCATATTTCTCCACCAAAATGTATGACGAAGATCACGACACATTTTGGTACTCCCAAGATGGATTGCAAACGGTGTGTTGTGCGCCTCCATCATGATTTTATACTTTAACTCAGGATCGTTAGGAACACAAAGTCTGGAGTTGACTAGAAGTATTCCTTCATCATCTATTCTTACTTCTGGTATATCACCTTCTTGTACTTTCTTCCTCATACGCATCAGCTCTAGGTCTGTAGTTTGAGCAGCTTTAACTTTATCAATTAAAGTCGGTTCTACTCGTATATTCGTCATCATCACGTGGGTCCCTGGAGTCTTTATCTCTATCTCCATTCTTTGCAAGTAATACAAAATGGACCTTTGCGTTGACAATATTGCACTCGTGCCCGCATATGATCTTCTACTCAATGCGTCAGCTACCACGTTCGCTTTTCCAGGATGGTATTGGATGGTATGATCATAATCTTTCAATAGTTCAAGCCAACGTCGTTGTCGTATGTTGAGTTCCTTTTGAGTGAAGAAATATTTGAGGCTTTTATGATCTGTAAAGATCTCTACTTTCTCCCCATACAAGTAATGCCTCCAAATCTTTAGTGCGAAGACAACAGCTGCCAACTCTAGATCATGAGTAGGATAATTCCTCTCATATTCTTTGAGTTGTCGTGAGGCATAGGCTATGACTTTCCCATGTTACATGAGAACACATCCTAACCCTTTGTCTGAAGCATCACAGTAGATGACAAATCCCTCCGAACCAGATGGTATTGTCAGAACAGGTGCTGAAATGAGTCTCTTCTTGAGTTTTTGAAAACTCTTCTCATATTCCTCGCTCCAACCGAACTTTGTATCTTTTCGAGTCAGCTGAGTTAGTGGAGTAGCGATTCGAGAAAATCCTTCCATGAATCTCAGATAATAACCAGCTAAACAGAGAAAGCTACGTACTTTGGTCACCGATTTAGGTTGCTCCCAGCTTTGAATAGCTTCAATCTTTGCTTGGTCAATAGATATTCCATGACTTGATACCACGTGCACAAGGAATGCTACTTCCTTAAGCCAGAACTCACATTTCTTCAACTTGGCATAAAGTTTATATTCACGAAGCTTTTAGAGTATCAGCCTCAAATGTTGCTCATGATCTTCACGGGTTTTGGAATATATGAGGATGTCATCAATAAAGACGACCACAAAGTGATCCAAATATTCTTTGAATTTAATACTCGATTCATCATATCCATGAAGGTAGCAGGAGCATTAGTTAATCCAAAAGACATGACTAGGAATTCATAATGCCCGTACCGAGTTTTGGAAGCCGTCTTTGGAATGTCATCGGTTCTAATCTTCAACTGGTGATATCCGGAACGAAAATCAATCTTTGAAAAGAATTTGGCTCCTTACAACTGGTCAAACAGGTCATCAATACGTGGCAATGGGTACCTATTTTTGATGGTGACATGATTCAACTCCCGATAATCAATACAAGTCGCATACTTCCATCTTTCTTCTTCACGAATAAAATAGGAGCACCCCAAGGAGAAGTACTATGACGAATAAAGCCAATGTCTAACAATTCCTGCAGTTGGGTCTTTAACTCCTGAAGTTCAATAGGAGCCATTCGATATGGAGCTTTGGAAATGGGCTTTGTACCGGGCTCAAGGTCGATACAAAATTAAATTTCACGCTCTGGGGTAGGCCAGGAAGTTCTTCAGGAAATACATCAGGAAATTCATTAATAATAGAAATATCATTCAAAACTGACGTATTTTTGTTTAGATCCGTGACATGAGCTAAGAAAGCTTGACATCCATTTTCAATAAACGAATAGCTTTATGGCTTGAGATAACTGTGACTGATTTTAATGGTTTGGTTGCTTGAATTCGAATAATAGGTTGATTAGGAATATGAAAGCTAATAACTTTACGAAAACAATCAATTTTTTCATGATGCGTAG
The DNA here is from genome assembly GCA_020205505.1 of Panax japonicus. Taxonomy (NCBI): domain Eukaryota; kingdom Viridiplantae; phylum Streptophyta; class Magnoliopsida; order Apiales; family Araliaceae; genus Panax; species Panax japonicus. The sequence goes on along the minus strand of CM035093.1, from coordinate 8,657,477 downwards.
TTAACCAATCAATCCCTAGAATCACATCAAATGCAAGTATTTTCAAAGAAATAAGATCGACAGGTAACGTGTAGGTACCGATTTGAATCAAACAAGACTTATAAACCATGGATGTAATGAAGGTTTCTCCCAACGGGGTTTCAACAGATAAATCAAAATCCAATTTCTCCGGAGTCAAATTTAAACGTTGAGCGCAAGTAGGAGAAATGAAAGAGTGGGTAGAACCGGTATCAAATAAAGTATAAACTTCGCTAGAGTTTATGATTAGCTTACCCGTGATGACCTCGTTCGGGTTTCACGCTTTCTGAGAGGTCACAACAAACGCTCTCCCTTGTACTACCGACTTTGACTTTTCTAGGACGGCCTTTGGTGCCTCTATCCCAGCTGGACTTGTCTTCAGTGCACGACAAAATTGGGCCAGGTGACCTTCTCTTCCACAGTTATAACATGCCTAGGATGGCATCGCACAGTTGGGACTGATGTGTCCCTCTCCTCCACACTTGAAGCATATTATAGGTGATCGTTCTCCTTCCTTAACGACATGTGCTAATGTTGATGTCTTTCCATCATTATTGAATCTCCTCTTCTTAAAATGTCCATTCTTATTGTTTTAGCCATGATTACCAGAGAAGTGGTTACCATTTCTGGCCTGTTGATTCCCTCCACGCTTGTTGTCACCGCTTCGATGACTGTTCTCACTGGTATTATCATTTTGTCGGCTGCTCTCTTTTGGTTGGGTTGACTCATTATCACGCTCCAATAACCTAGCCCTATTAACAACATCTGAATACAAACACAGTTTATGAGAGATAAGATATTGACGTATCTCAGGTTTCAAACCTCTTAAAAACATTCGTGTCATTCTCTCCTTATTATCAACCAAATGGGACGCAAACCGGGACAACTCGGCAAACTTGGCTTCGTACTGCGATACGGTCATGTTGTTTTGTTCTAGCTTGATGAACTCTACCTCTTTCATGTGACGAATACTTTCGAAAAAATACTTATCGTTGAACAGTTCTTGGAACTTCTCCCAAGACATCTTCAGTGCGGCAGGTTGAGTACGCTTTACAGATTCCCACCAGTAATCTGCCTCTGCCCGCAACATGAAGGTGGCAAAAGAAACCTTTTGCTCCTCGGAGCATCCCAAGACATCAAATATATTGTTGATCTGCTTAATCCACGTCTCCGTCTTAAGTGGTTTTGGCTCTCCAAAGAACTCCGGTGGTCCTAGTTCCTTAAACTGCTTGGCGGTGACCATCCGAGAGTTGCCAGTATTTCCACTTGCATTATGGACAGGAGCCGCTCTTGCTTGATGTTGCATGAATTGCATAAAGCCTCTGAACATTTCATTATTCATAATCTGGTCTGTGTTGTTGTTTGCCTGAGGATTGTCACCTTCCTGATGTACATTATCCTGATTATTGATCTGTGGAGACTCAACGGTCTCCTGTGCTTCATTGATAATCTCAACATTTTCGGATGTCATTTTCAAATACTGCCACAAAACAAGAGTTAAATAACATATCACATATTAACCTTATACTCTGACTGACCAATTAAATATCAAATAAACTTAGGTAGGTTATACTAGCGAAAGAATTCTCCGTCTCTCCCCTCCTAGTTCTTGTCTCACATATTAGCCAGAGATCATATCCCTAAGCTTTAATACCAACTGTGACGCCCCCAAAATAGGTATACATCACCCATCTTAAGTCGCCAAATACATGGTACAAAATTCAAATACAAACTAATAATACAACAGTCGTGTAAAATACGACAAAACATATACTGTGAGTTTAAATACAAATATTATCTTCTAGACAATATCCACTATCAGAATAAGTTCTCATTACATTTATTTTCATACTATTTAACAGAATAGTGAGGACTACTAGCTAACACTATCATCCGGACCATTACTCCGTTGCCCGACTCGTCCCAACTACGTTCTCATTTCCTGAAGAAAATAGTGAAAGAAAGGGTGAGCTCAACTAACCCAGTAAGAAAAATTATGACTAAGATAATGCAGGATAAAAATATCATTAGTCTTCAACAATGTTAAATTGATAAAATATAATAGACATCAAGTTTAACTGCAGCGGACAAGCAATCCATTAAAAGAGTCAAGTAGAGAATAAAATCTACTATCTTTTATGATTTAAAAGATTTTTCATCACTTTTATCGCTGAGACTCAGCTAAATAAATAATCCACATCATCCCTGCACTACGGTCAATGATATTCATTAAGGTCACGACCACAAATTCCATGCACTACGGGCCAAGGATATTTGTGTATTCATCAATGGTCATGATCATGCCAACAACTGTCCATCAATGCACTACGGGCCAATGAGGACTTTAATCACATCATTTGTAACATTACAGTCATGATTATACCGAATAATCCCTTGTCATAATCATACCAAGCCATATATGCACTACAAGCCACAAATGACTTTCAAAAAAATATAAACATGAGAATGATGACAATGATATAAGAATTCAATAAAACAAGTTCAAGAATTAATTTGTCCAGAAACTAATAACGTCCAAATTGTCAACATGATACTTCTTTGTAGAGTAAAATTCAAGAATGCTTAGAAGAATATTTCCATGAAAAGATATTGGATGAAGCGCAAATATCAAGGATATTCTACTAATTTCATGAAGTATAGAAGTCAAAACTTTAACCAACGGAGTATAATAAAGAATGGAATAACAAAAGAAATCACCATGCATGCGGTACTTCACATAGACAGGTTATTCCAACAGAATAATAAATAACAGAACCATGTCAGGCAAAATTCGCACCGACGGGATGTTCTAACAGAATAATAAATAATGGAATAACAACAGAAATCACCATGCATGCGGTACTTCGTATAGACAGGTTATTCCAACAGAATAATAAAGACGGAACCAGGTCCGGTATAAAACACACAGACAGGATATTCTAACAGAATAATAAAGACGGAACCAGGTCCAGTGTAAAACGCACAGATAGGATATTCTAACAAAATAATAAAGACGGAATAGTAAAGACGGAACCAGGTCCGGTGTAAAACACAAAGACAGGATATTCCAACAGAATAATAAAGACAAAATAATAGAAGAATGTCACCAAGTATAGGGTAGTCAGCGTATACAGGTTATTCCAACAGAATAATAAAGAAATGGAATAACAGAAGAATTTCACCAAGTATAGGGTAGACCGCGTATACAGGTTATTCCAACAGAATAATAAGAAATGGAATAACAACAGTTCTCTTCATGAATAAAAAAGAATAACACACCTTACCGTAAAAGAAACTGGATATAGGAAAAGAAAGTTAGCAGACTTCTCTTCTTATTTCTCTCTATAACTTTCTCTCTCTAGAGTTCAGTGAATTCGTAAGAAAATAATGAAGGAATGAATTTTTATTTATAGAAAAATGGACTGCATAGTAACTAACTCATGAACGGTCCAGATTGATTTACTTTAATCCGACGGTTCATATTTAAAGGAAAATCTTTTAAATAAAATATAATATATATATTATATATTATATCAATATAACACATGCTAAAAAACATTCACGGGTGAATGAATATTCTCACGAATGAGTTTTTCTTTGGATGACATGCCAAACTTTAACTCAACACCAAGAAAAACAAAATAAGTATAATAATGTATATATAATAATACTAGCAAAACTCCTTCCTGACATGTTTGTAAAACTCCCCCGTGACTTAAAGTCACACTCCCCACCCATCTTTATCACACACACACACACACACATATATATATAGGGTCTCCATCCACAGCAACCGGTTGTTGGATAGCAACTCCTTTTGTCCAGCCGGTACAAGCTGTACCGGCTTATAAAAAAAAAATTCTAAGGCCGGTACAGCTTGTACCGGCTGGACAAAAGGGGTTGCTCCCCAACAACCGATTGCTGTGGATAGAGACACACACACACACATATATATATATATATATATATATATATATAACAAAACTAAAATAACGTCTACCGACAATTTTGAAAAATGAGTAAGTGAGAGTCCAAATAACACGCCAAAATTTACAACAAAGACTGTAGCAATAATTGAACAAAACAGAGTGACTTCTCACATAAGCATTAATAATCAATACCGTGTGCTACTATGCAACCACGCGTATTACTGTACTTTTACTACCGAGTAGTTCAACAGTATTAACGGTAAAACTTCCGTCGTTATTTTTATAAAATATTTTTATCGTTTTCTCAATCTGACAATAATTCTGTTGTGGAGTCCACCAATAATTGTACCGTTGTACGAATATTCCCCGACCAATCGAATATAATATGACAACTTACATACTTTACAAAAATTATAAATATTACCCACAACTATAACATTATATCAAATTCATTCCATAATATTTAAAAATAAAATTTATAAAAAAATCATCTTTATTAAAAAGTTGGGGTCTTACAATTATTAATATAAAAATAAATATAATTCTTTAATAAAATATAAAGTGATCATTATAAATCTTGCATTATTATTATTAGTAATTTTATTATTAAGCAATAATTATTAGTAATGATTTTATATATTAAGCAATTATTTTATTAATAAGCAATGATTTTATTATTAATAAAATTAGTTCAATTAGTCTAATAAGTAATGATGATAATTTTTCAAGATATTTCAGGAAATTAATTTACTTATCGAATTTATAAAAGTAGTGAAGTATTATTATCAATATTAGAAGTATAGATTATACCAATACTAGTACTGCATAACATTAAGAGGAATAGTGCATATTACATGTTCATTTTCATAAAATACAAAAAATATAGCATGATTAATACAACCGACGCCTATTTTTTTGGCTCAGAAATCCCTAGCACTCGATAGTGATTTCGCTTATCGTGGTCGGTTTTAAAGCCATAAATTGCACATTTTCGATGAGGCTTAGAAGGAATGATTTTCTCGAGTGCACTATTGAATCTAGATTGTTTTTTGCGGCCCTTTGTTTGAGAAATAATAGGCGGCAAAAACTCTTCTTCTGCTTCTACCTCTGCATCTTCATCGTCATTATCGTATCCCATATCATGATTTGGATCTCCAACTGTGTAATCATTGTCGTCATCTGTCAGTTCAGTAATATTCTCATCTAGATCATACTGGTCAACCAACTCTTTTCCTCGTGCATTCAGTTTAAGAACAGTTTTGTAACCTCAGACTTAGCAAGCCGCTTTGCTCGCTAACCTCGGTCAGGTTCAAAATATTTTTTTATTATTTCCTTATATAAGTCGGTACAAACTGTAACGATCGAAAAAAAAATTAAAAGGATAAGCCGGTACAAGCTCTTCCGACCGAATTATTTTAACAATAAATATTCATATTGTATAACTATACTGACAAGAATATTTTACATGAGCCTCTCTTATTAAAATAGAAATTGGCACAAGTAAATATTTGGGCACAATAACCTGTGCCGGCTGATCAAATACAACTTCTAATCTCAGCCTTCAAATCAATTTATCAACGGTACAAAAAAAGATTATTGCACAGTTCTTATCACACTTCTAATCTCTCTCTCTCTATATATATATATATATATATACACACACACACACGATGGATTTAATGGCAAAAGAATTTATATTATTTTACTTTCATTTTTTTTTTGGAAAAAAAAAAGAGCATTAATTACATGTAAATGATATGATACTTTAAAATTTTGTTACCATGAAGTTAACTACTCCTTCCGTTCTTTAATATAAGTCGTTTTAAAAAAATATTTAGTAAGCATTAATTGCTTAGTTTTCAATATTAACCTAAGTATTAAATGTAACTTTGGTTTTCTCACTATTTTTTGTCCAATAAATAACAAACTCTTTTTTCAATAAAAGGGCAATATAGATAATTGATATTATAGTTAATGCTATACAATCATTACCTTAATACTTATGCACAACCTTAAAACGACCTATATTAAAAAACGAAGGGAGTATATGATAAATTGATCATATTCGACTTGCGTGTCGACCAATACTTTCCCAAAATTAAATAATCACCAATACTTTCCCAATTTAGGAGCGGTAAATTGATTTCTATATATAAAAAGAGATTTGGATATGATTAACATTCAAAGCCTACTTTATTACCAAGACTGTTTAGATTTCGTGACAGCAATCCATCAAAGTACACCAAAAGTCCATATTACCCCTCAAAAGAATATGATTTATTATGCAAGTTTGATCAAGGACTGCCCATGTTATTTTGCAGCCATCCGTGGAGTTGGTTACACTTTAACATCCCAAAGGTCCTTCACTTCCATTTCCATATATGCCTGCCTCTAGCCTCTAGCCTCTAGCCTCTAGCCTAGAGAGAGTTTTTCCCCAAGGCTTATTAGCAAAAGTCTCTATTATTCGGAGTAAAATATTATTGTATACAATTGGGAATAGGATTTCAATATCGCAAGACCGAGAACAGAGGAGAGAGAAAGGGGAACTAAATTACTATATGATTGGTTGTATTTGTTGGGTTGAAGCTATTCTATTCGGTATTCACTCTGTTCTGGCCATCACCATCATTGTCAATATTCACTTCCTATAGGTCCTTATCTGTCTCTGTACACAGTCTCTTGATCCCACTCGAATCTTTAATAAATTATTCCCTTTCTTATGCCTTTTGTTTGTTTTTTTTTTGAAAAAGTTGTAAGAGACTGCAATTTAGTGGTTAAAGCCCAATTTTTTTTCCCTGTGATCTCTGTTTGTGTGTTAATTTCTTATTTGGGGTCTTTGGTTTTTGGTTCTAAGGATGACTATTGAGAAAATTAGAGGAAGTTATGGGGATGAAATTAATGATTTTCCAAAGGGTATGCGTGTTCTTGCTGTTGATGATGACCCCACATGTTTGAAGCTATTGGATGGCCTGCTACGGAAGTGCCAGTATCATGGTTAGATTCTCCAATGTTTTACAGTTTCTTGCTTATATTCAATTTATGTTTGATGACTCTAAATTGGGTTTTGTTAGATTTTAGGCCTGATTTGCGTTTTTTCCAAAGGGGTTTGAAAATCTTATTATTGCTTGCTTGATAATTTAGGTGTTCTGTGTCATGATTTCATTGACTACAAAAGGCTCAATTGATATAATTTTTTACATTGTTGTTAGTATTTTGTCACAAATTACAGTCGATCAGTTAAGTTTGATGGTTCAATTTTTGTGTTTTAAAGAAATTCTTGAAAGATTTGAAAATGTGTTTTTTTCCTTTCTGTTATCCAAAAAATTGTCATAAAATATAACTCACGCACGGTTTAGAATTCGTGTTGACCCAACTTCATAAGGGTGATTAGTCATTTAACTTGATGAATTCTAGTCGTGTATATGGTTTAGTCAATGTATACATGTATTCCAAATATTTTTACACTATAAAATTCTGATCAAGTTTGAGTACAGGTCACGTAGTGCTAGTAATATGTGTTCAAAAGGGTGTTCAATTATTTCCAATGCACCGGGGATTTTTGTTTTTGTTTTATACTTTTATTGATACTTGGTTCAATCTCTAGTTCAAATTATGTTCATTCAATCCGTATTTTAGTGTCTTTAACTTTTGTTGTATTTGTAGAATAATGAATAAGGAGGGTGACAGTTCCTGTCTCCAAGATCATGTTTTTGTTTCTAGGGTAGCGCTTATACAATCTTTGTTTGTTTTAATTCTGGCTTTTGCTCTCCCTTTTCTTATTTTTTTGTTTTGTTGTTGTTTATGATGAGATTGTCTTTCTTAAGTTATGGCTTTCACTTTGCAGTTACAACCACAAGTCACGCAAGAGCAGCATTGAACATGTTGAGAGAAAACAGAAACAGATTTGACTTGATCATCAGTGATGTGCATATGCCAGACATGGATGGTTTTAAGCTGCTGGAGCTTGTTGGACTTGAAATGGACCTACCTGTCATCAGTATGCAAGAAGCACTTTCGTTATCCCTGATATAGACTTATCCTTTATATGTTCTCTTTCTTCCTATCCCTTGTTTCTTGAAATTTAGTAGTATTTAAGTTTGAAAATTGCATGAAAAATAAGATTATTTCAGTAATAACATATTTTACAGTACTGGCATTTATGGTATGATTTCCTTATTTAAAAAATATTTACTGACTTTGAGATGGCCTCAGTGTTGTCCGCAAACAGTGATCCGAAACTTGTAATGAAGGGGATTACTCACGGTGCTTGTGACTATCTGGTAAAACCTGTTCGAATTGAGGAGCTCAGGAACATATGGCAACATGTAATCCGGAGGAAGAAGGTGGACTTCAAGTTGCATGACAAATCAAACTCTCAAGACGGGGATCAGCAGGGAAGTGAAGGTGGACAAGGACCTGCATTGACTGGTAATGCAGATCAGAATGGGAAGATAAATAGAAAAAGAAAGGATGAGGAGGAAGAGGGTGAAGAGAACGAACATGATGACGATGACCCATCAACACAGAAGAAGCCTCGGGTTGTTTGGTCTATAGAGCTTCACAGGAAGTTTGTTGCAGCTGTTAATCAGTTGGGCCTTGAAAGTGAGTTCTTTAATGCCAAATAATCAAGTCCTTTTTATTTCAAATATGGAACTTCTCACGATTGATAGTCTTGATTCCTCATTTTCTTGTTTATAATGCAGAAGCTGTTCCTAAAAGGATTCTTGATCTGATGAATGTCGAAGGGCTTACAAGGGAAAATGTGGCAAGCCATCTACAGGCACTAACCTAACCTTATGCCTCTGTTAATTAAAGTGTACCTTTTAGAAATTTGTGCCTTAATAGTTAATAGCGATTCATTGAATTTTGACATAGTTTGCCTACTTTAGTAACTTGTTCTTTCTGTAAATTCAAGATTTGTTCTTGACGATAGGAGGATGCACCTAGACAGATGCTTCCTGTCCTTCTTGCAGCTAATTTGGAAACCCTTGCCACCTAACCAATCTGGCTAGAGAAGGACCCAAGGATCGAAAAGGAAAACTTAATTTGATGAAGATCACATCCTTTATTAACCTGACGTAGGCGCGATGGATTAATTTAAGTATGATTCTCTTATTTTTTACGACACACTATGGGCTGGGAAAAAAAGAGGATAGGTGACTTGCTGAGATTATTAAAATTATTGTCCAAAATACCGAGGGGGAGGAGTGTCACCTCAAACTAACCTCCAGAAAAAAACAGAATTTCTGTAATATTTTTTCAGGGAATAGGCAAGGTTGGCCCATTAGGGTAAGGAATTTGTGATCTTGAGGTTGTAAAAACTAAACTGATTTCCCTTTAATTTGTTGTTGTTTTTTGTAAAGTCTAGCTTAAGTTGCTTGAATTGTGTTACAGAAATATCGACTCTACCTGAAAAGGATTAATTCTGTGGCATCCCAGCAAGCTAACACGGTTGCTGCATTAGGGGGTAAGGATGCCTCTTATATGCGCATGGGAACACTAGATGAACTTGGAGATTTTCGAACATTGGCTGGATCAGGAAGGCTTTCAAACACCGGGCTATCATCATATTCACCTTCTGGAATGCTTGGAAGGCTGAATAGGCCAGTTGGTGTGAGCCTCTGTGGCAGCCTTACTTCTTCAGCTGTAATCCAACCAAGCCATGTCCAAAACCTAAACAACTCTATAAATGCTCTTGGGAAATTCCAGTCATTTGTTTCACCAGCACAGCAAAATCCAAATTTGTTTCAAGAAATTCCATCATCCTTGGAGCTTGATCAGTTCCAGCAGAGTAAGAGTACTACCCGTGTTGTGGACTTCAATCCTGCAGATAACCACATAAATTTTGCAGTTTCTAATACTTTTACAGATACAAGGGTTAGTGGTGGTACCTTAAACAACGTACTAACTACTGGACAGAGCAATTCTTTGGTGTTACAAGGGAATACACAGCGAACTCAAAATGGGATTGGATTCATCAATCAGTTTTCTATCAACATGGCTTCTTTCAACTCGGATTCTTTTAATATTGGTGCCAGTGGTTCTTCTAATACCCTGGAAGATGGTAGATGTCATGAAACCTGGCAGAATGACTTTCAGTTATCAAAGTTTCCGTCAAACCCTTTGACATTAACTGAACCTTACAATAATGCTCAGTTGCCTCCTAATAGTTTGATGTACAATAATTGTTTTCCAAGTGCTCATATTCAGAACTCCCCAATCCATTTCTCGTCTAATTCTACAGTTTCTGCACCTCTTGAAGATTCAAGAGGAGAATGCCAAGACAGCTTGTTCGGTAACATTGTTCGGAATGTGAACCAAGAACCAAATCAAAGATTGAGGCAACATAAACAGGATTGCATTCGCAACTCAAATAATACTTTCAGCACCTTAAACTCTGTGGCTCATGCCAATGGTGGTGTGGCTCCCTTTAGCCAGAGCGTGGACCATAATAATGGAGACTACAATCAAAGGATGGAAGTCTCTCTGTCTGGCATATCAAATGCTAGTGCTTCAAGTCTTGTACAGCAAAGTGAGACTGACAAATCAACCATGAACTTGAAACTGAGGTCCAATGAAGGCTATCTTTTCGAGCAAACAAATTCACAGGGTCGTTTAGTTCCTAATAATTACGATTCCTTGGATGATCTAATGAATGCAGTAATGAAACGGGTACGATATGTTTCAACCTCATCTGATTCAGTTTCTTTTATGCCTCCTACTATGCTCAAGTAATCAAAATAATAAAATACCATGATTAATCAAAAGTATTACATGCCAGATTCTGACTCGTGAAATAATTTCGGATTTTGAGGTAGCATCATAATTTGGCTGTTGATTTGACCGTTTAGTACCTCTAATTACATATTTCATTCAGCGTACCCGAGTGTACAGTGGCAGTTGTTGCTTTTCAATTAAAATCTGTTTGATGACCCTCAACGAGTGTGTTTTGCTAAATCGAACATGTAAGAGACAATATATCACCATAATATAGCATCCAACTGTAAAAGTGCCTTGGAAGGGCCAACCTTGGGGATCTTACTGTATAACACCTTCACTGTATAGACAGTATAGGTTTATTACAAGGATCGTAAAAGGTCTTAATAAGAAAAATAGGGGTATCTTGCACATTTTTCGAAAATATTATTGGTCCATTTTCTCACAGTTACAGTAGTCAAACCTCTTATAGGCACCCCACTGCCCAGTCGGTTGCCCATTTTTTCCCTAGTTTATTTGAACTAAAAAAGGGAAATTATTTGTATAATATGCTATTTTGATACAAAATACCTACATTTGATCAATGTCAAAAACAAAATAAAAAATCAAATATTTGTAAAAGGTTATCCCACTGTTTAAAGTAGTGTTGCATAGCTAAACTTTGAACAAAATAAAGAAAATCTCAATTTATGCTACAAAACAATGAGACAGAAAGATTTAACTTCCTTTCCAGTGATTGGTGAAACCAAAAGGAAAACTAAGTCTGGCGCTATAAATGTCTCGGCCAGATTCAGAACCATGCTAAACTTGTCATTATGTAGTTCAATAAAATCCTATTTCATTCAAATAATGACATTTTGTTCTTATATGTTACGGATGTACAAAGTTTAGTACATTCTATACTCTTGTTTTTCTTTCGTCCATGACATTTTTGTAATGCTTCTATTAAGATTTATATGGAAAATTCATATTTGTGTTGTGCAGGATAAGGATGGAACTATGTTAATGGGTGGAGAATTTGGATTTGATGCCTACTCTTTCGGAACATGTATTTGATTCTTTTTGTTGCTGATTTATAGAACATTGTTTACTCCCTTTTGGAGTTTGAACCGATTTGTGTTTTTTATTTCCTTTCTTTTTGGCTAGTCTTTGTAGTCTAATAGTTTCCAAAATTCAGTTTTATGGCAGCACTTACAAACACAAAAATAGTTTGCCCTTAATCACAAGTTCGTGTGTATGCTCCCCTCTAGTAGTAAAATAATTGGTACCATGTTGGTCTGGTATTGTTTTTCATTCCAAGCCTTCAATTCTATCCTGTTGGATGAGACACTTCATAATATAGGTATTGGTTTCCCATGTTTTTTGTTTTGTTCTGTTTTTTTTGGGAATATTGGTTTTCCATGATATTCTTTTTGGGAATATTGGTCTCTCATAGGAGTTTTAAACTTGAAACTTGTGGAAGTTGAGTGAAACATAATGAAAGTTGTTGTTAGTACTTCTAGTAATAGATTTGAAATCTTTACACTCTTTGTTTTTTTTAATTAATGTTTTTGGAGAAAACATTTAGATCTAGAAATGTAAAAAATAGAGATAATAAAAAGAAACTAACTTCTCACTCGAAAAACAGATGAAAAGAAAACGAGGGAGTACATTTAAAGACCACATTCAATAGGAATATTAAGTTTGAACCCATCAAACTAGTTCTAATGTCAAACAATTCAAATTCAATAACGTTGGACTGTTGCCATTGCTTGTCATGTATTCCTGTTAATTTATGGTCGGACATATTCAGATCACATAGGGATCAAAAAGTCACAAATAGAGAGAGAATCTGATATAGTGGATTAAAACTCGATCAACTTTGCTGTGTGCTACTATAAATACCGCAGGTAGATCAACTCAAAAGTTCAACATTAAGTGAAAAATATTTGTAATATTCATTTTGCTACCCAACCCATCTGAAGAGCTCTTCCCTCCCACAAGGAAGTCATCTTCCTTTCCTTGATCAACAATGCCTCGGCATGCTCTCTGGCGGCCTCGCAAGTTTCTGTGGCAGTGTTGCATTTTTCAGCCTCCCTCTGGTACTGGGTTGCTACCCTTCTTGTTTCTCCAAATGTGATATTCATATGGTGGAGTTGTTCCGCATCAACAGTCTCTTGCAATTTCAACTCCTCCGTCAATAGGTCCACAAACTGCTTCTCCATCTCTTCCTTGAGATCCGGTTCATCTTTTCCACAGCCTGTATAATTGCCACTAAACATTATTTACATATATTCATCATAATTTTACAGAAACAGAAATGTCGTAATCATCAGAAACAAGAACTTAGAAGAGAGCAAAACAAATGCAGGAAACAAATACCAATTCTGCTTAACCTTTAATCTACTATTTGGGATATTTAGTCACAATAACAATACAATCATATTGACAAGCTCAATGATAAACCATATTAGAGGAATGCTTCTGACATTATTCGTTTCCATATGACTTCTGTAAATCATTGTCATGTTTCTATTTGTTTTATTTAGGTAACGTAGAGACTAGCCTCTCCATCACTTTTCCTTTGAAATGTGTTTGCTACTCTTTTATACAACCACCAACCAAGCACATTGGTCTAGACTGTAGTCAAAACACTTGATCTCGAGCATCTTTAACCTGTTCCGGCCTTGCTTTGAGATAACTACTAATCTGAATTTTTGCGTTAGTCACTACGAGTTTCTCAATTCTCGTCTTTGAGGTAAAGTTGCTCCAATATTGTCGTGGCTTTGTGGCAAAGCATTTGCATCTGATATACAATGGTGGAGAATCACTGATGAGCTAGATTTTCTTAATCTATAAAAAACTCACTAGTAGGTATCGCAAGCATTACAGAGAAGATGATACAGCAATAACAATGCATTTGGCCAAACAGCTTTTCTAACAGAAACTTGCTTCCTATCTGGACTGCAGATGATAGCCTTAAATGTTTAAGGTTCAGATGCATGCTTAAAGGACCAGAGCTAATTGCCTAATTCATAATGCAACTACAAAAGTTTTACGGGTGAATTTGAAAATACTAAAGTACAAAAAGACTCTGCAGCACTGCCGTGCATACTGGTAAACACTAAAAGAAAATTGAGATAAAAAGGTTATGAGCATAAATTTGTTGGTGTTACATCCTTATATAATTTTTTTTTAAAAATGAAGCTTCTCATAAACAAATTAGACAACAAAGAAAATGGGATCCGCCATATAATGTAATAATGTTTCTAATTTGGTGATATGAGTACTGTTAATTTACTATTACATTGCTTCATAGATGCCACAATACTTATTACATTGACTATTATGGCGAAGTTGCTTTTTCATTTGGGCGTAGGGAGCAGGGGAAAGGACAGAGGAAAAAGAAAGAGGAAAGTATTCAATCTCTGACTGACTAATAACAGAGACAGAAAATGAAGCACCAGATAATTCAACCTGGATATCTATCTTAGTTGACTGCATAATTCAATAAAATAAATGCATGATAAGACAAATTAAAAACCTTTTCCATATTGAGTATGTGAAACAAAATCTAACCTGTAACAGAAAGATTGGCTAAGCCTGCAAAGAAGACATCAAAAATGGACAAATGTTAGTACAAGTGAAATGCCATGAGTGAGCCAAATAATTTACAGGAGTGAAAACTGAGGAAGAATATCACAATTATCGATGATGGATAGATCAAATGTTGAGGGGGGAAAATACCCCAAAGGGTTTTCATCCAAACCTAAAAAAATGAGGTATATGTGGATCCACAGCAATCAGTAAACAATTAAACCTAAAGAAAGAGTGGCTGCTTGAAAAATCATAATTTACAACATCAAAAACCCAATCACTAAATTTATTTATTTTTAGTTGTTTTTTTTATCTAATAAGTCAAATTCCCAGATTAAAAATAAATGAGCATCTAGTCAAAACCGAAAGAGGAATAAAAGGGATGGAAAACATCTTAAAACCTCAAAATAATGAAATGGGTATTCTTCAATTCTACTCTAAACAACACAGAATCAAACCCAAAAAAAAAAAAAGCAAGCAAGCGATTATCGCAAGGCAGAGAAATTATAAGTAAGAAATGCAAAGGAACATGCATACCAGGAGCAATCTTGAGAAGGGACAGCGGAGGTGGGCAGTCACAAATACAAGGACTGCAAGAAGGTGAAGAGGTTGTGAATTTGAACCCCTTGTTGAACTTCCAGTAGAGAGCAGGCCCAGAGACGCATAAAGCAGAGACTACTGCAAATATCACCAAACAATACCTTAAACACCTCCCAGATCGCCTTGGCATCTTTCTACCTCTTCTAACTCGGTTGGACAAAGACAAGATCTAATGTTATTGATGATACTAGTTCGGAGTCTATCATGCAGGAACTGGGAAGGAAGAAATAATAAGTGACTTCGGATCTGCAAAGGTCGTCTGTCTGTCAGTCTGTCTTTAATCGTTTCCTTCTCTCTCTCTCTCTTTTTATTTGCATATAAAAAGCTTAGACATACTTTCCCAAAAATTACTTTATTAATTTGATTTTTAACTCTCTTTTTTTTATATTATGACTCAATAAAATAGTAAAAAATTATATTTCCATCCAAAACAAAAATATAAGAAAGTTTAGATATCGAGCCAGACACTTCTTTAAACGCGAATGACATTACTCGATTATATTTACGTAAAAATACAATAAGGGTAAAAAAGAATTTCAACTTTTAATTGGAAAGTGTAGTTTACTTTGACTTCTTTATTTTTGTCCTCTGTTTTTGAGCTCACGTTTTGTTATTAATAGAGGGTCACATCAAAACAAAAGATTTGAGAATGACAAATAATATTACCCAAAAAAAACTACTTTTACAGTGGTTTGATCGGTCTGAATAATTTCTCTGTATCACCTAATACTGTTTAGTTTGTGAAAAAAAAATAAAAATCCTTGATATAATCAGAGACGAAATCTATACTTTTGTGGCAAATGGGTTGATATAATATGAAAGTTGAAGTTAATTTAATTCATTGATCAGTATTGTATTGACACGCAAGTAGGAAGACCATCGCTTTTTGTATATATCAGTATGGGGCTCCAAATAGTCAGATATATATGGACAATAGGCAAATATATATCAGCAGTTTTTGTTTCAAGACAATTTATATGGACTGCTAATTTTAATTCCAAAACATAAGCTTCTTGAAACACTTGTCCAAATCGAACATAAAAGCAATTTTTACATGTTTAAAATATTAAGCAAATTAATCAAAAATAACACAGGCAGCTATCCACTCATATGGATCATCACCATTTCTCCATGTTTAGTATTCATCTATCCACTTACGAATAATCTCTACTTCTTGCCTCCTCTGCAATTTGAGCCACTCCGGATCTTCTTTTGTTGCAGATCGAAAATCCACATGGTGAGCTCCTAATAATTTATTTATTTTTTTTACAATAATAACTATTATATTAAGTAATATTAAATAAATTTACAATAATTTTGAATTTTTTTAGAGAGATAAAATAATAAAAATTTGTTATTTAGATGTTTCAAACATGTCAATTATCAAACAACTTTTTTCATGCAGATTCAATTTTTATCGAACAGACCCTAAACCATGAGAGTACATAAATGTGCAAAAATGACGTACGTACCTTTGTCAGTTACCAGTGCTATAATGCTGCTTGATATATTTTTCAGCACACTAGATACATGATAGAAACAGATATTGAGTCACACAAGGAATTAACATTTTACATTTATTTCAAATAGACATGATTTTCAAGTAAGGAAAGGAAAGAATATACGAGTTGATAAGGATTTACATAATGGCTGCATAAGCTTATTGAAAAATAAATTTTGGAACACTCTAAAATCATTACTAATACTGTAATACAATTATGCAGAAAAATGATGAAGTTAGTTTACTTAGGAGGGTTAAATTAATCTGACCTGCCTCTGCTCCATGGGTCTTGCATTCCATTAGAAAATATGATGTTGCTAGCTGATCTCTTGAGCACACGGTCAATCCTCTGCACCACGATAAACATTGATGGAAACACATGAATTTGCTATTTCCAATTTATTTTTTTAAAAAAAATAGGTATTGTGCTTTCTTTCTTTTTCTTTTTTTCCTCAAAGTTTTCCATAAACAAATAGGACACAAGTTAATATATAGAAAAGACCAAACTTACACTTCCACCAAATTCGGTAGTGATCCAGTGTGGTCTAGGCTTAACTCCATAGTTTTTCAAGCAATTCTCTTCAAAGTCCTTGTAACTGAAGGAGAATGGAGGAAACATGCTCTCCTTGGAACTAGTCATGGGCATGACCATCTCTGTACATGCCTGGAAATGGTTCCGGGCAATACAGTCTATTAGTAAACGCTAAAATTGCAAAATGAATTTCTGAAAATGCTCTCATTGGAACAAGTTATTGCTAAAGCCTGACTTTCATTTTATATTAAACAAAACAGTACATATTTACGTCTGAATTTACTTTGATAAGATCATCATTGTCTTTTAATTTGTAATCTATATTTATATTGTCAACTCTCTTCACTGTAAGCTAAATAAGCTTTAGCCTTTTTCAGTTTTAAAATTTACATCCAGATTCAGACAGTGATGGTTTAATAAAATATACTTAATTAAGTAAGATGGTGGTTTTCTATGGCTAGAAAATATAATACTGGAGTTCAAACCTGCCAGTCCCAGCCATGGAGACCATGAGCATCAGTGCCATTTTCTATGTTGAAACATTTTTCTGTGTGAGAATAATTGTAATATAAGCTTGCACCAGCAAAAACCCTGTTAAGCTTGGTGGTTCCAGTTGGTAATCCATCTATAATTTTGCACATCTGCATCCCAAAAGAAATACAATAAAATTCTAAGACAATAATCTTGGACAACATTGAAAATATTCTAAAATTTGCTTCATCAGTGCCTCAATGTGTTTAAATGCATCGGTTTTAATGAAAAGGAAAATACCTCTTGCACAGGGTAAGCAGGTAGTGGCATCATAAAATTGGCTTCAGTCGGGTAATTCACCATGGATGTGTAAGTAAAAGCTGTCCATAGCCAATTCCTAGCAGAATAAACAGATTCAAGATTCCTGAAATTCGAGCAAAGTTTTAGTTTAAAAGAAAAGAATGAAAGATAATACAAGTAATTTCATTTTCTGACTAGACTACCAATATGTTTCCCATTTGATCAGAATTCAGAACATGCTTTGACCCATCCTAATAGACATTAAAACACAAATTCACTTTGTTTTCTGGTAAAAGTGTTGGAAGTTTGTTGTTTGCGTCCCAATAAAGTCCAAAAGCACTTTTTACATGGTTTTAGTTTTTCTTATGTGAGAGTCTAAACTTACTTGCAAGTTCTAAAAGATTTGCTGAGTTCAGGGAGACTTTGTTCATGAGTTAACAGTTCTGCCCAGCTGCCCTTAATAACCTCATAGCAACTCAAACTTACATCCTAATTACAACCATCAAATTTCTCAGAACAGTAAAGAAAACAGGAGGAGAGAAAAAAAGTTAACTCATCACTTTTGTCTTGTACACTCACCTTGTAATCCTTGGAGACAGCATCATAGAAGCTAGACCATGGAATTATGTTATCAAACTGCAAAATTGGAGCTGAAGATGCCAGTGCCCCAATAGCTATATGTGGGTATTTCAGTCTAAACCAGGCAGCCAGCACTGTGTATAAAAGAGAGAACAAAAGAGCATAAAGTTAATTCTACTGTATCAACACTACAAGGGCATTAATTGCTGTTCCAAAAATGACAATCATTTTCTCAATGACTCCCATCTACTAGGAGAAACCTCAAATTTCTATCAGTTGAAATTGAAGGTGAGAAATCTATAGTCATGCCAGATCATTTCATTTGATTAAAAAGATCGAATCTAAGTGGGTAATCCATGGACTTACTTCCTCCATAAGACCCACCAAAGACCACAACAGGAGATGCCTCAGAGGAAAGATTTTGTTTCAAACTCCTTATTAGAACAGCAAAATCAGCCAATGCTTGCTGTGAAGTCAAATACCCCAAGGTTTTAGCTGACTTGTAGGAGTCCTTACCGAATGGCATTGATTTCCCATAAAACCTGTGCTGCAAATTCATATACAAACAAAACCCATATGATTAAATACGGAGTTTTTTTATGGGACATACCAAAGTTTGAAGAAGATGAAGGATCTGGGCTGTGGATATGTCCGGACTTCAATGAAGACTAAAAGAGCTTGAAATTTGGGAGCAATGTCAATCATGAAGCCAGTATTGTTTGCAAACCATTCAATATTGCTTTCATTGCCGGTGTAGACAAATATGGGTGCTCCTTGGTGCCAGTACTTGCTGTTAATGAGGTATTTTTGGTAAAAGATCTTGGAGCTCTGGGGTTGGAATGTAAAGTGGTCTAAAATCTGAGGAAAATAATGGGTTTTGTAGGGTATCTTCGATTTTGAAATCTTGGTTTGTTTATGGAATGAAGACTGATATGTTGCTCTACTGGGAAAATATGCTGCTGGCCTTGATTCTATTGTTGTTGTTGTTGATGCAGATATGAGAAAGAAAATGAACAAGGAAGAGAATGAAGATGGAGCCATTTCTCCTCTCCTCTTTCTCTGTGGTTCAATTATCAAAAGTCTGAGTTTTGTTATTTTGCGGAGAAAGTGAATTATTATGGTGCTTTTGTAAGCTTTGTTAAGAAAAGGTTTGTTACAGAACAGGCTTGTGGATGATTCTGAATATCTGCTAACAGCTTTTTGGTATATTAGCTGCTGCAAGTGCCAGCTCAGTCAGTGAGTCAGATAATGTAGTAATCCTCCTCTGGGAGCAGATATTAAAGATAAATCATTAGCAATAAGTGTTTATTTGGACAAATTTATCCTTGATAGCTAGCTTTCTTACAAGTTAGTTTTTTGTTTCCCCTAAAACTTATACTACTATAACTTTACAAAGAAAAGGTAAAGACCAAGTTATCACATTTAATTTTGAGTTAACTTTGGTTTTAGTTATTGTGATTTAACACTGTTTCAATAACAAGGACATAATTATATTAAAAAAAAATAGAGGACTCAATATATGTCTCATCCTAAATCTATATCTATAATAAGATAGAATTCAATTTGAATTTTTGATTTAAATTCGATTTGGGAAAGCATAAAGACAATTTAGATACATTCTAATTTTAATCCAATGACCTTCTCAATTCTTCTAACTTAATTTAGAGGCTCTCATTTTATCTCACCAATCTCTCTCTTCCTCTACCTCATAATCATCTTCATTGTCTCCTCTTCAATCACTCCAATTTTTTCCCTTCCCCACGAAATCGTTTCCCCTCACTTTTTCTTTTGTTCCGTATCTCTCCCTCCTCCCACAAGCATCCAAATCTCTTCTTCTCTATCTCTGATCTAACCTAAATGGACAAACAAATACGAATTCGATTTAGGGCTTTTTGGGTGGAGCAAATCAGAGATTACGAACTGTGGAGTTTATGAATTTTTGTTCCCAGACCACGAGTATTGAACCTGAAAAGAAGGAATTAGGTTTCCCTCTCTCTCTTTCTATTTTTGTCTATATATATATAATAATATATTATATAGACAGAAAAATTTGCGCGTTTTACTTTATTTTGATAAGTCGCGCTCATATTTTCTGTAAGTTTTTTTTATTCAATTTTATGATTTTCATTTTCATAAAAATCATTTGTTCTTTATGAGTTAACTTTCATAACTACTGTTGTTTTGATTTATTATTAACCTTTTTGTCGAATTTTTTGTTTTGTTTATTTGTTTATAGTAGTAAGTGATTTGTTGATCAAGTTCAATAAAAGTCAAGATTGAGCATGATTAAAGAAAGTGAATCTTGGTAAGTGGTATATATATATCCCCTTCAAGGTTTTTCAGCGAGTTTTCCAATTAATTAAAGATTGTTTACGCCATTATTGATTATGTCTTTATATATAAGAATAGATTGTATGCAATTAAGAAATTCTAAGTGTTGATTCTAATGTAAGATCCCTAATCAAGTGTATGATCTGATGAATGTTTGTTTATGTTGAAGGAATTGGGTGAGATTAAAAAAAGATTTAAAGAGATGGAAGATGAAGTTGTTGCTCTCCGATAAATGCAGGCCAATGTTGAGAAAGAAATGGGTGTTGTTCAAGGTTTAATTTTTCTTTTTTAAATTGAGTTTCAATATCTTCAATTCTTTTTTTTCTAAGTATCTCTATAAATAGAATCTAAGGATGTAAATGAGCCGAGTCGGTCTGAGTATTGAGTTGCTCAGATTTGGTTCACAAAATTTATCGAGTATAAAATAAGGTTTGATTGAGATTTGTTTAGCTATTGAGTCGAATACGATTTAGAATCGAACCCGAACAGTTTGAACTTTTTGAACTAATATGATCTGGGTGTCAATTGAAAATTACAATTTGAGGAGGTTTGAGTAATATATCGAACTTTAAATTTTACTCATTTATATTTTGAGTCGAGCTCGAATCGAACTTTTAGTCTAACTAGTACGAATCGAGCCTGAACTGTTTGCTCATTTTACAGTCTTAATAGAATCTCTGTTCTGGTGAACTGGTAATTAATTTTGAGGAAGTGTTATAAATACTCTTAATGTGCAAAGGAGTTGATTTGATGTAGTTGTTATCTTCCAAAGAGGTGTTGCTAATTCATGATAAGTAATGAGTTCTTTTAATGGTTTCAGTTCTTAAATTTTAACTATATATCAAAATTCATCTCTCGGTTTGATGGATTTCTAATTAATTGTTAATTAGCTTCAATAATTGTTAAAAATAACATTTGTTTTAAGATTTTGAGTAAATTGCATATTGTGATATTTGAGCTTCATTTGGAACAAGAAAAGGAAATAAAAAGGGGGGCTTAAGGTTGTTAAGAGGGGAGATGAACCTCATTTTCCTTATATTATAGTCCCTCTGTTCCTAAAACATTGACGTTTTAGGGAGGAATTTTTGTTCCTAAAAAATTGAGGTTTTGAGAGTCTCAATACAAATTAACTCTTTTTTTCCTACTTTATCATTATTTAAAGTTTTCTCCTTCTTACTCTTTTTCCTCAAAAAACAAAAAACCCTTCTTGATCATACAAATAACCTTCTAACTTCCTTCCCTTCCCAATGTTTCTAATTCATATAACCATGGCATCTTTTTTATTTTCTTTCAAAAGCTTATACAATAACCATAAACTTCTGATAAACAATGGATATAGATGAAGAAGATACGAAGAAAATTGTCTTGAAGAAGAAGAAAATTGTTCATGATTTTGATTTGAATTTACCTGCAAATCGTAATTTTGATTTGAATAAATTTCTTGAAGAAGCATATCGAGTTTTTGAGAAAGAAGAACTTCAAGCAGTATTTCGATTCATGTTGAAAAATTATTTTCCCAAGTTCTATTAAGTGGGAGGCATGAGAGTCTTTACTTGGAAGTTCTCATAAGGTTAGTTTTTTTTTGTTTGGCAGAGTGTGTAGGGATAGAACAGAGAGATGGGTGGATTGGTTTCTTTTTTTGTTTGGCAGAAAGTGTCGGATAGAACGGAGAGATGGGTGGCTTATTACTGGTTTGATGCTCATTTTTGTGTTCTAATTGATCTGGGGAAGTTTATCTTTGGGTTTATTTCTTGTGTTTCTGTGTGGATCTATTTTTAGATTTTGTCATGGTTGAATATATATCAAAGAATTAAGCTCCTTCATATGGATCTAATTTAGCTGATGTGCGATGTACAGATTTTGTTTTACTCCACTATTACTTCAAGATGATAACTAAAATGCGAAAATCCCCTTCAAACTAAACCTTGATCCTCAATGCTATAATTTTTTTAAAGAAATTATTCATACCACTTGTGTTCTGTACAGAGAGATGTCAAACATAGATACAGAGTATTTCTTAGCTTATACTTGACCCTTGTGTTCTGTACAGAGAGATGTCAAACACAAGTATAAATTTTAATTTTTTTAAAACTTGGTATGGGTATGGTTCTGACTTGTCATTGCAAAGCATGCTGGTGATAAGAGAGTTGCTTTCATTCCTCAACAAGCATATTGGTAAATAAACCATATCTTCTGGACAGAGCATGAATGGCATGGGAAAAAACATTTGAACATAAGAGAGTTACTTTAATCATATTTTCTGCAAAGCATGCTGGTGAACTCGGTGTTCAAAAACAAATTTATCCATGTTCAAAAACAAGCTTAGTGTTCAAAAACAAGTTTATCCATATGTTCAATTGCAAAACAAATAAGAGAATTTAGAGAGCAAAACACTAGAATATTGGGTAACATTAATTAATCCATTTAGAGAAGTTCTTGAACTTGGTGTTGTCACTATCTGAAGTCATAGTCTGGAGTACAATGCTGTAATACCCGTAAATTTTACGATTTAATATTAATAATTATAAATAGAGCCTGTGATTATTTATTTTATAAATGCTTACATGGCATGAGGTGAGTAACTCAATTGAATTAAAATTTAACTTTTAATAATTGATAAGATGTGGAGAATTTTGGAAGGTTTATGAGATGTCTTGTGTGACACAATGATGGAATTAGTGAGGAATAATTAAGTATTTACATGTTTATAATCCAAATAATAAATTGGGAGTCTAGCCCAATAAATTAATTGATGGACTTTTGAGTTAGCCCAATAAACTTGGGCTATTTAAAATCCAATTCGGAACCCAACATAATGGTTAATTGATGGTACAAGGTGTTGGTTAAATAAAATATAGCGTGGGGCAATGGGCCCGACCGACTAGCCCCTAGTCTATGTCTGAGATCTATTCTCTTGTCCCAAATTAAGGGTCACCAAGTACAAGGAACAGTAGCCTAAACTCTCTTTACGCAAACTTTCAAGCTGCTAATCCTAGGCATGCAGGGCTAACTAAGTGGCTAGTATGGAGTGGTTAAACAACTCCTTAAGTAACCATTGTTCATTTCTATTGCACTATGAATCCCAATATTGGGTAAAGCAAGTGTCTAGTCCATGCTTTTCTCTTTAAATACAAGCCACATGGCAGTCTCTTATAGTGATAAGAGTGTTGGAGAAATCTGAGTAAAGAATTTTTAGTTGTTAAGCATTACCAAATCAGTGTGTGAGATATCAAGGTTAAAGCTCGAGAAGGTATAATTTCTACTTTGTTCTTAACTTGAGTCTTATTTGATTCTCTGTTTTCCTAAATTAATAGGTCAAGTATGATGAATTAGCATGGTATAGGGTGTTTAGAAAGTTTACTTTCGTGCATGAATACGTTAATAATTGCCTTGAATCAAGTTGTGGCTACTCTGCAAAACATAGTATGTTCACTGCTTCTGAACTCCATGGGGTGCAGCTGCACCGTACTTAGGAACCAGCTGATGGGTTCGGTCGTGTTAGACCATGTATTAAGAAATTCCCTTAGGTTGTATGTATATAGTAAAGTCTTAATGAAATTAACCAGACGAACTTAGACCTTGTCGAAATAGTGTAGACCGAAGTCTCTGAAAGAGCCGACTTCGGAGATGTCTTCGGACAAAGCGTGTTGTCTTCGACTTCAGACATGGCGAGATGTCCTGAGACTCGGAGATAACATCATAACTTGATATAAAGATGGTATAATAAATATTCCTATACTGCTATAAACCATTATTACACGAATGAGTTCTAAGTAAAGAGTTTTACTAACTTTGGAAAAATAAATCTAATGTCTGCAAACATGAGTAGAAAAGGGGTCGGTGGGATTAATAGATGTTATGGTCTACTTAAAGCAATGAACCTCTTGGAACTACGAAGAAGAAAGATTATGAATAAACTAGCAGTGGTCAAAAGTATGAGCATGTTAGTGTACAGCTATGAGTTTTGATGGGTGCAGCAGTATACATAGAAAAAAAATGTGTTATGTGTACATGTTGTTTACATATGTATGTATATTAAGTGTGTTTGGCTAATGAATACCTATACTTACATAAATAGGACAAACATAATTCATTGAGGTGATTTTCGCTATAGTAGCAATCAACGCTAAAGGCAAGTTCCCTAACCTCACTCAAATTTACATTGAGTAAGTATCCGAACACTATTATTATTGTGTTGCAAGTTCCTTAATTCTCACACTGTATTCATTGAATTGTTGTCATATCAATTATATTTTTATCAAGCAAATATCTGTTTCTATTCAAAAATCATTTGTATACCTTGACGTTGTTACAAGCATTGGACTTATCGTTCTTAAATGCATTATAAAAATTGTCTAAGCCTTTGATTCGACTAGACTATTATTATGTGTTAAAAAGCTATCCAAATCGATTGACTTGGTGCGGACTATCGTAAATCTACTGAGATGAATAACCCTCATTGAAGGGGAAATTATATATTGTCGGGTAACCGACGTGCGCACATGAGTATGATTAAATGTTATGCATAACATAGGGTACTTTAGGCTGATCACCTGTTGTACTCGTTTATATTGGATTACAGTGTAATACTGTTAATTCTAGTAAGAGTTTTTTGTCCTTAGTGACTGCTCAGTGCTCATTCATATTGAACCTCGAAATGAATAAATCCTGAAAGTTGTTGATATCCTTCAGTCTATAGCGATACCTATTGAATACTCTTAATATTTCTCGATATCCTTGAACTACCAATTATTATTATACCCTTGAAAGGTTTAAATGCTATAACTGCTTGTTCTTCTGGCTATATTACTTGCTGGGCAAACTTGTTGCTCATTCTTGCTCCCTAAAAACATTACAGTTAAGGCAGAGCAAGGCGGTACTTCAGGACAGGACAAGGGAAAGGGCAAGGCGACAGAATAACTTAGTTCCTAAGACAAGAAGTATTATTATTATTGTTATGCTTGTTATGATGTATTCAAGAATGATTAAGTATTTTAAGTTAATCACTGAATTGTCGTAGTAATGGTTACGATACCTTGGGACGCAAATATTTATATTATATCAATGTAAATTATTCTAGTATTTCTGTTGTTGATTTTAGTAAGATATTCGTAGTTGCACGTGATGCACCGAATTCGAGATATGGGTGTCCGAATTTTGGGGGCGTCACAAATGCCTTGAAATTAGCCTTGATTATTGCAACATCCTCCTATATTCAAAAGCTAATCAGACAAAAATACTCATGTTCAACTAATGGAATACATACGCAACATTTATACAGTTATTCCAAAATCAATAAACTAAGCCAAAGCCAGCCTTATTCCTGTTTAACTAAATTCCTTGCTCTAAATAACGGAGAACTTGTTGTACCAATTCACCATCACATTTTATTTGAGAAGGGAGTTCACCTTTACTTTGCAACACTGATTTCTTGATATGTGGAATTTTGTACTGTTGGGAACCCTTAGCTTTCATGATCTCTACCATGCACAGTTGCAATGTTAAAAAAATATAATCAGATTTTACGGTAGGAAAAGCTTGAAACGAATTCACAACGGCATTAATCAGCTCCTCAACATATTTTGGTGATTCTTTATGCTGCAAGGATTGAATAGCAGCAAAGATCCAAGATCTAACACATTCAAATCAGGAGAATTTGTAGGCTGACACATCAAACGTATATCAAATCCATCTTGTGTGGCTGCTCGACGAAAATCTTCATCATCGGGATTGATGTGTGTTTTGGCATTATCTTGTTGTATAAATATCGGATAATGCAACTCCTCTCTTGGCCATTTTTCCTTGATGGCAGGTATTACTTTTTCAATCAAATACCTCTTTATAATATCCCTGTTAACTGAAGTTATTGGCTTTGTTTCCATGACTCCTGCAGCTCTATTAATACTACTTCTTTTAGCAGGCTCTACACTAACAAAAGGAAACACTCCAATTTTTCCCGAAAAGATCTCATTTCTTTGCACATCAAACCTTGGACAAGCTAAAGCTACTAAAAACATGACTTTTCCAATGAAAATTTTGATTTTACAAGTACGCAATGGATCATCTTCATTGGGTAACAAGTAGTATTTTTTTTTTTTGTCATGTAAAACCATTTTTCATCAATGTGAACCATATTATACACACCTGTGAAAATTGGATCATGGGGCATGCTACTTGCATCAAGCATTGATAGGCAATATTGCAGTCGCAAATTTTTATTTTCTTCTTTTAGAAAAGGCTTGATAGCATTCGAATGTCGCCGGATATCTCCGGATTGGATATGTCTAAACAATGTGGTCATGCTTATGTTTGTAGAAGAAGATAAACTTCGAAGAGTTGTCCATTTTTGTAAAGGGACTTCTCGAATTCTATCGATATCAATTTGAATTCTCTTACGACCACAATTCTTTGTCCTCTTAGAGACATCAACAATTTCACTATCTCTTGCTTGTTTCCAAATTCGCTGAACAGTACGTATCGGAACATAAAATGATGAAGCCACCTCCGTTGTTGCCCCTTTTCTTAGTTTTCCATCAACACTCTTTTGTTGTAGCACATTATAAATGGCTTTGCGCTTTTCATCACTTAAAATCGCATATTGTTTGCGATTATGTGTTGATGTTGACTCTAAATCTTCATTGCATTTCTCGACAAATTCATCTATTTGAAAAAAAAATATTCATGAAACTTGTGATGTTTGATTAATCTAAATAGGAAATAAAGGGATAAATGGTACCAATATTGAAGTTCAATTTACCTGCAGATGTTTGCAATCCTTCTTCCTCGTCCACATCATAATCTGCCATTGGCGAGTTTAGATTGATATTGAGACCCCGTATTGGTGAGTTTGGATTGATATTAAGATCTGGCAAATTAACTCGAGACCTATCCGTTCTTGGTGAGTTTGGAGTAACTTCTAATTCCTTATTTTGCCCAATATCACTGGAATTTATGATTTCCACATTCAAATCTATTTCTCCAAGAGGCCTTCGATGACTTTGGCAATATTTGGAGTTTGAATTTGTGTATCTTTCCCCCATTGCTTTGCTTGATCTAGATGAGAAATCAAGTTTTGGAAAAAAAACTCGATCTGTCATACAGAATTTGTGTATCTTTCCCCCATTGCTTTGCTTAATAGAATAGCAAACGTTAGGAAGTACTCCTATAGTATTTGACAAAAAAATTTGGTCTGTCTATTGTACAAAATTTTTAAAGTGAAGGAGTATACAATTTAAAGTGAAGGGGGGGAAGACCAAGAGATAAATTTAGATCATATATTTATTTATTTAGTATTATCCCCATAACATCACTTTCTCATAAGTGATAACAAGATTTGTCATGAGTTATTATGTTAAAGCATAAGACCAACTCTCTTTTGCCTCAATTACGCAGGTACATGCCATTTTTTTCTTTTTTTCTAATTAAAATTTTTATATAATTTTTTAGTTAGATCAAGATTACTGTCGAGTTAAAGTAGATAAATTTATCACAATACATTATCGATACTCATATTAATTTCCTCTTCATATATCACAAAAAGTCATGTTATGCATTACAAAAAATTCCTACCGAATTACGATTGCGAGACACGTGAGATTGGATAATATCACTTTTTTACTATAAATTCGCAACAATAGTGTACAAATTAGTACCAAAAATGAACGGAGGATATTTTGTTAAATTTGAATTATATATTTTCTTATTAATTTAATTTTCTAACTTAAGTAAAATTTATTCATCTGTATGTAGCTTAATATAATAATTTTAACATAAATTTTCATACTAAATTAATCTCTTAACTAAATTAATATTCATTAGAATTTTAAATCTTTATCAAATTATTAATATTAGGCATGAATTTAGTTGACTAGTAACAATGGATTTCTTACTAAATAAAAACTCGTTAGAATTTAATTTTCAACCCTCTTTTAGATTGATATTTGATGTAAGATATTTGTTTAGATTACTAATACAATTAAATATAAAATTCAATTATTTACCTAAATAAAAATTAATAATATTCTATCTGTTTTAAAATTATAATATGATTTTTGAGGTTAAACGATAATATATTAAATTTTAAAATTAGTATGTTTCATAAAAATTTAAAATAAAATAAATAAAATTTATGTTTAATATTTTTTATTATATATTATATAATTATAATAATTATATTAACTAAAATTAAATTAAATACTTGGAAGAATGTTTTTTCAGCGATTTCAGAAATTGAGTTTCAATTTCGTATCGAAAGAAAAACAATCAAATAGCTCATGTTTTAGTTCTTGGATGAGGACATTTATTTTCAAAAAAAAAACAAAATAAAAAATAAATTCAAATTAATTTATTTAGTTTTTCGTTACCTTCGCGAAAAGAAAAAGAAAATACAGACTGTATTTGTATTTGTAAGATTAACGCAACGATCGAATCAATTTCATATTTATTTATTTATTTTTTGTGAACAAAGAACCTTCTTCTGTGTTCTGGTTCCTGGATCTTTAGATAAGAGAAAAAAAAAAGTGATGAAGATCACGGCGTTACTGGTACTTAAATGCGAACCGGCGGGTTCGGATCCGGTGATCCTATCCAACGCCATGGATGTGAGCCATTTCGGCTACTTTCAGAGGTCTAGCGTTAAGGAATTCATCGTCTTCGTCGGTAGAACCGTTGCCAGTCGGACCCCGCCCAGCCAACGCCAATCCGTTCAACACGAAGGTCTCAAACCTTTTACTATTGCCATCGATAGGATTTTTCAAGTTGTTTACGTTCTTTTTATTTATTTATTTTTTTTGCTACATTCAACTAGGTTTAACATATGTCTGAAAATTTTTCATTAGCGAATGTTTGATTGGATCTGGTTTTGGAATTGCTTAGAGCAAAATTAAATTGACATATTAAGAAAAGTAATTGCTGATAGATATGGAGATGAGTTAACTAGGATCTTACTAGATTTTTCGAGGCAGTTTTTTAAGTAAATTAGAGGATTGAATTAAGTTATATAGCGAATTCCCAGATTTTTGGGCCATAGAATGATGTAGACCTTTTAAATCCAACTCACTTTGCAGTGACTTGTTATTGAGGGAAGTTCCCCTCTTTTCTTTTGTTGTTCGTGTAAGTAGGGTCTTGATCATTTAATGTTAGTTGTCTGTATGTTGCAATGGGTCTTGAGCTGTGAATCATGGAGCCCTAGATTGGGTTGCTTGTGAGTATGAATTCTGTATGTGAGATGTGCGAACGTGGACCTTATTAGAGATTTGGCATGTTATGTTTGAGATGTTATTAATCCTTTGATCTCGTTAGAGATTTGGCATGTTCTGTTTGAGATGTTATTAATCCAGTTAAAGTTAAATCCCCTATGTTTATCTGTTTTTTGTTGGTTGATAGAGTACAAGGTGCATTCTTATAATAGAAATGGTCTTTGTGCCTTGGGATTTATGGATGATCATTACCCAGTTCGAAGTGCATTTTCTTTGCTCAATCAGGTTAGTCCGTATCTTCATCTTTTTACTATATTATTGGAGCTAATTGTATTTTAACACCAGTCTACATGTGCATTTTAGTTGGCTTTCCAATTTTTGTTTGTTCTGTGGTGTACATTTCTGCAAGAATACATTTATCTGTTTAAAATACACATTTTTCACCTATGGTCCTCCAGTTTCTTGATCCCACTATCTATCGTGATCTTTAAAGGTTGCCATGTTACTCGACACTTGTGACTGTGTCTACATATAATAGATTCTGAGTAAATTTTGTATGTTAGAGTATTTTCATATTTTTGTAAGTACTGCTGATAATAAGTTTGTGGTCTATATTTATGAATAGAAATCAAGTAATTATTTTAAATGAATGACAGGAGACTTAAGGAAGGATGCGGTTTCATTCTATATAAGAAAGTAAAAAGTATTTAAAATATAGATGATCCTTGAAAACATTTCTCCACTCTGTGCTGGTTTAGGTGTTTGGAGGGTTGTTGACCTCTTTTATCGTCTTAAAATGATAAGCATAGAGATGTGTCAGGCAATTAAATCTTATGGCCTGATCACATATCAAATGTTTGTCAGGTAATAGATGAGTACCAAAAGAATTTTGGTGAGTCATGGAGAACTGTGCAAGCAGATAACACACAACCACCATGGCCCTACCTCATTGAAGCTTTGACCAAATTTCAGGTAATTATTAAGTTTCTTTATTGCTGTTATGAATAATAATGATAAAAACCATAGTGGTATTGTTCTCCATTGTTGTCATCTCTAAAATTAGTTTTTGAACTTATGCTGCAGATGAACTGAATCACTTTTCCTTTCATTTTACTTGTCAACTATTTAGGATCCTGCTGAGGCGGACAAGCTTTTGAAGATTCAAAGGGAACTAGATGAAACAAAAATTATACTTGTAAGTGTTAATATCTAACTACATTTGTTGCCTATTCCTTTAGGTTTCCAATTGGTCGTATGCTCATTTTGTTCTTGCTGGGGCATTATTGCTAATCCGCTACATTTTGGTCTCTTCTTATACTTTTGGCTTCTAGAAAGGCTTTTTAACCTTGGATAAAAATTAAGAATTATGGTCAGCGGTTATATGTCTATCTTTTCTCACATATCATCTCATATCATAAAAGAGAAAGGGTGTGCAAAACTGAATCATAACATTTACAGCACCTACAGTATAACACTATGTGGAGCCACTCGAAAGAGTGGATATATCTGACTTCCCAAAGAAAATCCTCAAAAGAAACTACTGACAAATAATTTAATACTGGAACATTCCCTGCCATTCAAGTATCTTTCTCTTCCTGTTTCTCTATGTATTTGTATGCCATCCAATCCCCATACTTTGGGGCTAAATTTACGAACACAAAATAAGTAAGAAAACCTAAGAGATGCAAGACCTTTTTTTTGTTTTCAATCTTAGCACAAGGTACTTTTTGTTAAATATGCTGAAATAATGTATTATTAGATTGCGGCATTGTGTTCAGAATTCAAAACGAAGAAGGCAACTCACCTAGTTAATGTGATCATATGTGAATTAACAAAAGTACTTGCTGGGTCAACCTTGCGAATCTTGGATTCCATGGAGTTGACTTTTTGATATAAGTCTTAGACATGGAGCAATTTTCATGGGTTCCTTTCCCTAACTTGGACATACTGCTGTTCCATGGATTGTTGGGGTAGTTTCTGTATGTTGCAACTTGAAATAAGATGAGATGATCAATTTGTTGTTTGCTTGAGATGGATTTGGAGTTTCAAAATGCTTACTACCACTATCATGTATTGGAGACTGACTAGAGTTGATCTATTCCTATGTTGATGTTATGGATGTATGCATGCTATTATTTGCTGCAGCACAAGACCATTGATAGTGTTCTTGCTCGTGGAGAGAAGCTGGACAGTTTAGTTGAGAAAAGTTCAGATCTCAGTGCAGCTTCACAGGTACATTTGATCTGGGTCCTCCCAGTAACACCCACTAAATTTCATATAAACAACCTGTATATACTACATATGCACCAGTCAAAGTTTGTATGTGATCATCACTTTCTATCATGCTGTTAGAACAAAGATACAGCCATTAGGGCGTATATAACACGGTTTTGAAGAACTTACATGAGTTTATAGATTACCACATGCATTACAACTATTTGCTGTAGAAACCACATGATGATTTTAACATATTAATATGGCTTTATTGTTGAGTATCTTCTAAGTTCTTTCAAACTGCAATTAGAAATACATCCAGGGGTCATGCCACCATTTTTCCAAATTGACCTGGGTTCTGATCAGGAGGACCATTTTTTATTTTGGAGGAGAGTTTCTTTCTTATTTGTAAGCATGTAAAACCAAAGACATTATAGAATTTACCTGACTTCCAACTAAAATATAGATGCTTCTGTTACTTCTGTCCACTGCTTTTGGTGTTTCTGTGGCCTGATTTGTTTGGTTTCATTTACAAGCATCGTGTCTTTGTAGAACATTTTCCAATGGTTTTGGTCTTCTCTAGTCAATAATTCAAGCATATTTTTCTTACAAGGGGCATGATTTTAACCATTTTCATTCCATTTTTGTCATTGGTCTTTTTTGTACTTCTTCCTATTTATGTTTCTTAAGGTCAGCCTCACTTCATATATACTAAAAACTCTATTTTCTATAAGAACTTTACTCAAATATATACTTTATCCAGTGATTTTTGATAAATTCTCAATTAAAATCTATATGATTTAAAAAGTTAAGCCATTTAGAACCAGCCGACCCCCAGTAAGGCTCGCGTGGCTCCATCCCTGTATGTAACATAGCTTCATACCTTCTAAGCACATGAGAACTACATTATAAACAAACATTTGGGCTAGTTAGGTCCATTAGTTACATATAGATATGCTTACATTAAGCTGTTTTTTCTTGTTTGGATGGTTGGGGGAAAAAATTTACCACAAGGTCCACAACGCTAGGATATCTGTGGTTAGTAAGTTCTACTCATGAATTGGAAGTGTATGCTATAATAGTTATTGTATTTTACAACTATGGTAGGAAAGGATAAACATTTAGATCATGATTAGCCTAGTGGAAAAGCCAAGTATGTTAGGCAGTTCTTTGTTTACGAACTGTGGGATAGTTCTTTAGATTGAACTTCAATTAGTTTTCACCATTATGCTCAAGGATATATTTGCAGTACCTTATTTGAGAGATATTAATGTTGTATTTCATTGATGATTTTGCATTACAAGAATATCTTTATATTTTCTGCAAGTATCGATGCTGTTATTGTTTGTAGCATATTCATTTGGGACCTTATTTCTCATCTCTTCAAGAAGCTCATCCCTCTGTATTTATGCCATGATTGTGGATTCTAAGATCTACATGTTTTTAATTGTTAATGTGGATCCCTATATTGATTATTTGCTACTATCCTTTGTTTTATTATTATGGAAATAAACTGCTGATAATAGAACCTGTTGGTGATTCTTAAAACAGATGTTCTACAAGCAGGCAAAGAAAACCAATCAATGCTGTACAATATTATAAAAGCTTCTGACTGGGGATTGGGGGCTGTCCAGCCATGGATTCTTTGTTATACTGTTGAATGTGATGGCACTTCCCGAATTATTGTCTATATATAGTTTATAATTTGTTGCAAGGTGGAACAGTGGTTCTTCCCTCTTGTATCCTGGTTTGTGAGAATGAAGAAAGCAATACTGAATAGTATTGGCATTGTTTTTCTTATTAAAGTGTATACTATTTGTAGGTTTTCTGTTTACATTGGCTCAGTTCCCTTAATTATGAAAATCTTGGTAATTCAATCTCATTTCTTTGTTATAACAAGATTCTTCTGTAACTTGGATGGATTTTGCACATTTCAGTGACCTGTCAATTTTTTGGGATCTTTTTTCCTGTGCATAATGGCCATCAAATTAATGGGAATGATTAGCATATAGTTAATTTTATTGATAATTTATTTACTATGAAGTTAATTTCATGAACTAATCTTAATATCAGACCTGCCAGAATTTTTTTGTTCATAGTTGTTTTCTAGACCATGTTTAGAATGGAAAGCGCAACTTCTTTATCTTCATTTAGTACTAAACGTGCTCAAGATTACTGTCACTACCAACTGTACCCACAGCAGCAGCTGACAGATCTGAACTCGAGTAACTGCTGCATCTCACCACAAAGTGACATGAAGATAAGAAAAAGAAGTAGAAGATTGGTAGCCGGTTAACTCATTTTGCACATGCATACTCCCAGAATTGGAGTAATCTCTCCACCCATCACCCATTAAAAACACCACCAACCTAATCCACAGACTGAAAAAGGCGCGTCTGAACAAGACAACAAGTTTCATATTTCATACAACTTAAAATCAAATATCCAAAATCTTTACATATACAATTCACATATACGGCGAACACTTTTAACATAAGCGGGTTTTACTATTTCATCTCTATTTTCCTAGAATGGATTTGATCCACCAAATGCCCTTGGTATCCTTTGGGGAGTCTTCACTCTCTGGTGGAGGATCAGTTTGTGTTGTCTTGTGAAGTTTGCTCACATCATAGCCTTCTTCTTTAGCCCTTTCAACAAGCTGATTGTAGATTCCTTCATCAAGATGGGGCTGCCTGCACAATATCTGAAAACAAAACACCTTTCAGAATGTTTTTAAAAACCAAATTTTATCCTTATTCATTATTTATTCTAGTAAATAATGCCCATTTAATTCTCCCCATGAGGGGAGACGGGCTTAGTTAAATTTGATGGGTCAAAACACAATTCTTCGACAAGCAAATCAAATGCGAAATCATCCATTATTACCAAAGAAAAGTATCATCAACACCCAACTTGTGACAGGCAAATAAACACAATTATCAGTTCTTCATTCACACCATATTTTACTGGGAGAATACCCTTTCCTCTTCAACTACAGAGTAATGTTAAATTAAACCCAATTTATTTTTGTAAATTTATCCCAATCCCAACTGAATATGAGCTTTGAGTTATGTAATTAAGATATGATCAATATATATAATTGAATTAAGAATTGAACATACCCAGAGATATTTCCTGGTAGGCTGGCCAATCAGAGCATACTGATAATCATCATCAAGGTACAAAACCCAGTAATCCCCAAGAACAGGAATTATGGGGAGGAAGGGAGGAACATAGAATTTGACCTTGAGTTTGGCCTCATCACTACGAGGGTCAGCCTTATAAGCAGTTCCTTCAATAAAACCTCTTTTTCCATCAATCCAAGTCTCATTCAGAACATTAACAGTAGTACCATCATCTTTCAAAGTGTAAGTAGCCCTTGTGTTTATACCATTTTTGGGCTGATTTCTCGAAGGGAATGAAGCTATTTCGTACCACCTACCCATATACCTTTCTAGTTCTATTCCCTTTACTACTTCCATATCTTTCTTAGCCATTTTTCACAATGTGTGTATGCGTTTTGGTGTGTGAGAGAGAAAGGTTTGAGGGCTTAATTTATAGGGTGAGATGTAAGTCGGTATAACTTGTAGGCCAAGTTCTTTTACTGATAAGGGAGTACAAACTACAAGGCGTGGTCCGCGTGGAGGATCAAGGATCTTACATTGTAGTGTGAATCTTCTAGAATATTGTATTTGAGATATAATTATTTTTAAACAAATAATTTGACACATAATTTTGGCCAAGAATTCAAACTTTTAAAAATATCTTTTAATTTTGATAATGTAAATTTTTAAATAAGTTTTAATTCTTCTATACTAAAAATTATGTTATGATCTGCTAGAAATTGGTAATTTCAAATTTCGTTAGATTTTATTATTTAATACTCCTCTGTCTTAAATTAAATACTTAGTTTTAACTTTTTTTTTGTGTAAAATTGACCATTTTTAAAACTGACATTTGTATCATTTTTACTAAAATATAGGTAAAAAAATTATAATCAAATTAAAAGTGTATACAATTTACTACAAACCCAATTCATATAATTTTAAAAATATATTTGTATATGCTTAATTATAAATCTTAAAAATAGTTAATTTGATTTTAGACATTTAAAATCGAGCATTTAATTTTGGAAACCGAAGGGAGTAATTCTTAAAGTGTATGCCCGTCTCCCGCCAAATCCAGTAATATATATATGTATGTATGCATCCACTGATACAGAGCTAAGCGGTCAATATTATGCCGAGTTAAATGAATTAATGACCAACAATTAATGCGAGAAATGTGTGGGAGCTAATTAATACTACTAAAACCTTAACAACATTCTCTCAAATCTTTTATTTACCGGAAGAAAAAAAACTCTTAAATCTGTCTCAATCTCCTTGTCTCCCCCCTACCCTACCCTACCCTACCCTCCCCTCCCCTCCCCTAAAACATATTTTGCATATCCTTTTTGTGTTTATATTTATTCAAAAACCGCAGGGAATGATAGATTAAGGGAATGTTTTGAATTAACATTAATCAACTACTAAAAAAAGATAGATCATCAACACTAATCAAGTAAGTTTATTTGATTGATTTCTTTCCATATTCTTCTTATTATATTATGTTATATCTGTTTTGAAATCATGGGTGGTGGCCGTATGATCCTTATGAATCTTAAAACCAAAATTTTAGATGTGAAATATATATACGTATGCTTTGAGATTTGGTTTTCTTTTCTCAAACTGCAGTTTGGATTTAATCTAACACTTGGGTTAATTTTGTGTTTATGATATAGTAATATTTCGACAATTTAGGTAAATATTTTAGCCAATTTAGGATCCCTAGAAAGAAACAAGAGTTTCATTAATAATAATAATAATAATAATAACCATAATGATACTAGTGTTTTTACCTGGAGATGGTGGTGATACATGACAAATTATTTGCAAGCTGTAAGATATATCTATCTATTTCTCCCCCTATGGGAATATAGGGGCACACCGTCAAAACTAACTAAGATTATTATTCTTGTTATTGAGGTTGTAACGAATATTTACTTCCGGTTATTTTTTTTAAGATGCATTAAATTGACTTTTACAAAGTTGTCATAAAGATAATTTCTAACAAATTCAATTTTGAAAATGGATTCAAAGATTTGGTGTTCAATCATTCTCATACATACATACATACAGTTACAGATGTGGAAGAAAATGTTCCGGCAGATATATTTGGTTTTCTTCTTGTTGTTGCTGTTGGTGGTGGATTCAATCCAAGCACAGAAAGCCCCACATCCACCTCATCGTAAAACCGCAAAAGGCCCCAAACAACCACCACCCCCTACCCTGGACAAGAAATTTAAAACTTTAAATGGTATGTAACGTTAACAAATAAGATGCCCAAAATTGATTCTATATTTTGAAATTGAAATCTGCATTTGTAAATGCAGGTGGTCCGCCAGATGTTATAGCAAACGGTGGATACTCCGGGCTTTTTCCAGATTCGAGTGAATTTGCATATAGTTTTGCCTTACAAACAAGTCTTCCGAATAGCATTATGTACTGCAATGTTCAGCTTACAAAGGACAACTTGGGAGTTTGCGCAGGCCAAATCCTCCTCGACAATTCAACAACAGCGGCCCTCGCCTACCCCAAGGGAGAGAAGACTTACAACGTTAACGGAAAGGATCTTAATGGCTGGTTCGCCATGGACTATACGTTGGATGATCTCAAAAACAATACATATTGTAAGTCCTAATCAATTACCAAACAAAATAATTTTATTTAATTATTCCCCCGTGGAGTACTTAATTTGGTTTGTTCTTCTCCCACAGATATAGCAAGTACGTTGAGTCGACCAAGCGTGTTTGATGGCATGTTACCAATATTCACTCCTGATGATCTTTCAGGACTTAATAATGTTAAAAGAATGTGGCTAAATTTTGAGGTACCAACTTACTTTCCCTTGTACTCCATATTTTGCCTAAATGTTGGCGATCTTTATATTCCTTGTGTGCCTCATGCAGTATGATATGTTCTACAATCAATATAATTTAAATGTGGCAAAATATATAAAAGATTCGGCACAGTTTTGGGTACCAAGTCACATTTCATCACCAGAAATTAACTTCTTGGAGTTTATGAGTGGCCAAGTGGACAAAACCCGTACGAAGCTCATCTTCAAGTTCTTGAACAAAGACGAAGTTGAACCCACGACAAAGGAAAAATATGGTTCAATACTCAACAATCTAACCTCAATCAAGCCATTTGTATCGGGTATTCTTGTCCCAAAAGATTACATAGTTCCGATTACCAAGGACTTCTATTGTGAATCCCCAACTACACTCGTAGCTGATGCCCACAAACTAGGTCTTGAAGTATATACATACAAATTTGCAAACGATGTTTGGACAAGTTACAATTATAGTTATGATCCAGTTAACGAGTACCTCGAATTTATTGACAACTCCCAGTTTTCTGTTGATGGGATGCTTTCAGATTTCCCTTCCACTGCGTCAATTGCCACAGGTACATGAACCCATTTTCTTCATTTGCTTTTGGCCAATCTTCTTCTCAACCGGCCTGCCTAAACTAACTTATAACCTCATGTGTTCTTCTTGGTGCAGCATGCTTTGCCCAGAGCCAGAACAATACCTCTAAGATTGTGAAAGGTGCATTATATTAATTGCTGTAGTATATCTATTCAACATCATGTGTATTAGTTGGTTAATTTGTGAAATGAAATGATCTTTAAGTATGCCTTTCATGAATAGGTTTGATCATATCTCACAATGGAGCTAGTGGAGTCTACCCTGCCTGCACTGACCTTGCCTATCAGGAAGCCATACAGGACGGGGTGGATCTAATCGACTGCAATGTCCAAATGACAAAAGATGGAGTCCCCTTCTGCATGTCCAATGTTGATATCTCCACAATAACTACTGCACTGGTTGACTTTATGGACCGATCTTCAAACATACCTGAAATTCAACCACAGGATGGCATTTTCTCATTTGATCTCACTTGGACCGAAATTGAATCCCTCAAGCGTAAACTTTCAGAAAATTAAACCTTTTTCAATTTTACATTCCACGTGTTTAATACTGTATCCTTAAGCTGACTAAACTTTACCAATGCAGCTATAATTGAAGTTCCTTATAAGGATACTGCCTTGGTGAGAAACCCGAGATTCAAGAACCAGGGTAAGTTTGTGACTCTGGCCGACTTCTTACAACTTGCCAAGACGAACAAAACCGGAGGAGTTTTGATTAACATAGAGGTGAGCTGATTTTTTCCCTCTTTAGCAAAGCTCAAGATTCCTGTGAAAAAAGACTTGTAACAATTTCAGACCTTTGTTTTTGATAGAATGCTGCATATCTAGCGTCAAAAAAGGGTCTTGGTGTAGTAGATGCCGTCACAACTGCTTTGGCCAACGCTAGCTTCGACAGGGAACCCACTCAAAAGGTTATGATTCAGTCGGACGATAGCTCGGTCCTATCAAAATTCAGCAATTTCCCAAATTACGAAAGAGTGTTGTCGATTAAAGAGGCAATAAGCAATTCCCCTAAGGATGTGGTGGCAGAAATCAAGAAAAATGCAAATGCTGTTGCTGTCAATAGAGAGTCAATCGTTCAACAAAACTCGGGCTTCTTTACCAAGGGAGTCACACAAGTTGTTGATGAAATGCATACTGAAAATTTATCCGTATATGTCACACCTATTCGGAATGAATTTGTCTTCTTCAATTTTGATTACCTCTCAGATCCTTATCTGCAGCTTGCTACTTATGTTTCACTACATGTTGATGGTGTCATGACCGAATTTCCGGCGACTGCAAGTGCATACATGAGTAAGTTTGTTTAATTATAAGCGTTTACAGCGTTTATAGCTATACTGCTTGTTTGTGTACACCGGCGTTTGCTGCACTAGAACAATTTATTTAAAAGAGAACTTAATTAATTTATAAACGCAGCAGCATTTTGTTCAAGGATTTGGATTGGAATAAATTGTTTTTAGATGAACAAAAGTTTCAAGTACATTTAGACCGTTAAAACGCACCTCACCCTGCTAGACAAAACAAGAACTAACTAGTACATTTTTTATGGCGTAAAATTTGTACAAATTTTTTTTTAAAATAACGTTTAGTTGTGACTATCAAAAAGTTGATCCCTTGGTTATGCAGGGAATCCATGTGCTGATCTTAAGAATCCCCAGAATGTACTTCCCATAAAGCCAATTCATTCTGGGGATCTGGCTCGTCAAATTGATCCAATGGCGATGCCACCTGCTTTACCACCCACCCCAGCACTGGAAAGTGCAGACGTGGTTGATCCGCCGCTACCTTCAGTAGCCAAGATCGCAGACCCGCCCACTTCCGCAGCTGCAAAACCTCCTCCACCCAAAGAAGAAAAATCTAGTGGTCCAAGGAATGTAGGTGATTTGGGCAACATCTTATTAGCGGTCACCCTGCTGTTCGGTTTACTTTGTCATTCCTAAACCGGAGGTCACCAATTAGGCATGGACCTGATACTTCGTTCATTTTTCACAATGCTGAACTGTTGTTACAGAAATTGGCCTATTCTTGAAGATTAGGTCACAGTCACAGAGACCAACAGTTTTGATCACGGCATGGGCAATGTAAGTTCCATCCCGAAGAATGTGATTTTTAGACATGTTTAGATTAGCACCTTTTTTATTTTTTATTTTGAGTAGTAGTAGTAGTATGCATTTATCAGTTCCTTTCTTATGTAGTTAAAGATTATCTTTTTCTTGAAATTGAACATTTCATTGTGAATTATGTAGTTAAAATTAAATTTTAAAGAATATTTTTCCTACGCCTACGACCCATTCGATAATTTAACATAACCAAAAAACATTCTTTCACGTTTATAAATTAGAAAATTGTTACACTAAACAATTTACATGATTTTTACGTATACATAAAAAAATTATAAATTTAACAATTCCCATAAATTAAGATATAAAGCTCGTAAAATAAAAGGTTGGACTACAAACCCAGAAATTACCCGTGCTTTTAAAAATATATTTAGTCATTTACAATAATTAAAAAAAATTTGAAAGATGAATAGAAGGAGAGAGAGAGAGAGTGAGGCTCAGATCTGTGAAAAATCAGACATGTGATATGAATCCGCCATGGCTGCAACCCCCAGTTGCATATGAGAAAAAATGGATCGATTGTTGAATCTAATCAATCACATGCCCTCTGTGATGCCCAGCCAAGATACGGGTCAGATTCACCATGCCTGATCGGGTTTGCTCGGATTAGAAAAAATATCATCACAGCCTCTCATAATTAGTACCGTAATTACTACTACTACCACCACCACCACCCCTACCCCCCCCCCAACAAGAAAAGGAGGAGGTGGAGTTACCCAGTTGGGTATATAATAATTATTTATTTATCTATATATATGTGTGTGTGTGAATGCATGCACGCTCTCCCAAATCTTAATCTCAGAGAGAGAGAGATAAAGAGGGGAATAAGGGCTGTTGATTTGATTAAGGCTAAAGAAATCATGGGCTCAAATGCTTCTGAAAGAAGATTTTTTAGTAGAGAGGGGCAACCACCCTTAGAAACCTCCCATCTCTCTTGCTGAGCCTCATTCATGAGCAAACCCTGCGGTTAGATCCCTGCAAGACATGTTTTTTATACTAGCACTATTTTCCATTCTGCCCTCTTCTTTCTCACCTGTTTACATGGTGTGGCATAATTTTTATTGTGGGAAAGGTAAGGGTAATTTCGTCTAACTATGCCTAAAATAATTATAAAAATGAGAAAAAACCAAAAAATGGGGGAACCCTAGGGGTTAGTAATACTGGATATATAATGGATCAATTTTTTTAATTTTATTCAATTCGCAATCAAATTTTGTTACATATTCCTATGCCTTGGTCCAATTTATGACATTAAAAAAACAATGAAGTAATATTGGTATAATAAAGTTAAAAGGACAAAAAAAAGAAGGGTGAGGCTCAGATCTGGAAGGCAAAGAGTATGGCACCGCCATGGCTGCAACAACAGTTGCATGTGATAGAGAGATAAATCACATGCCATCTGAGTTGCCCCGCCAAGATACGGGTCATATCAACAATGCCCCGATTTGCTCAAGAATCAATTTATCATCACAGCCTCTCATTAATAAAACAACACTTCATCATCATCATCATCATCATCAACAGCAGCAAAATAAAATCGAAATTATGTAAGGTTTAGGGTTTAGGTTGCAAATCGTAATTCAGTCAACAATCCATCATCCATGTGTGTGTATATATATACACACATGTTATATATAAGGCTTCGTTTGGATAGATGGATGAATGAATGGAGGGATTAAGGGCTGTTGGTTTGAGGGAGCAGGTGAAATCATGGGCTCAGATGATCGGAGGAATCATCTTCCGGCGGAGAGGGGCAACCACCCTTAAGAAACTTCCCGTCTCTCTGCGACCCTCTTTCATTCTTGAGCTAATCCATTTGCAATGGCAGCCAAATCCCTTCATTTACTACCACTAACTTCCAATTTGTCCTCTCTATTCGTCAATAGTTAATTAATTAATATATATAAAGATATAATAATTAATGTAAGTTCACATCAAATTAAAAATGTAATTGTAAATATATAGTGACAATAAAAATTATAGTTATAAATTAATTTATAACAATATTTTTATTATGAAAATAACACTTTCTCTTTAATGTAAACCATTTATGTGATGCGAGTGATTCACTGTTTAGATAAATATAATATGATGTATGGTGAAAGATAAATTTGTTCGTAAAAAATTGTCTAATTAACTTATTTACTTGTGTTTTTAAAGTTAATTTTTTATCATTTAATTTATCTTTTTAAAGTCGAAAAGAGTAATCTATCTATACAAAATACAAATAATTTTGAAAAAACTTAGTTTCCCGCTCTCAACCTATTAACAGATCCGGACCATCCAAAAAATGGGATAAATCTGACCCTTCATTACTCAGGTTAACAAAAACACGGAGGAAAAAAACTCAACCCATCGACTGAAAAAAAAACTCAACCCATCAGAAGCTTGCGCGAGAATGAACGAGGGCTTCCTTTGGATATTCTTGATCTATTTCTTCCTCTTCTACCTCAACCCACCACCGCCACCGATAAAGCCACCACTACCAGCGATAAACCACCACTAGCCAACGATAAACCCACCACTGCCACCGCATAGCCACCACGGTGCCAACAAAGCCACCACTGCCACCCATTAACCATCACCAGCC
Source organism: Panax japonicus (assembly GCA_020205505.1). Lineage (NCBI taxonomy): Eukaryota > Viridiplantae > Streptophyta > Magnoliopsida > Apiales > Araliaceae > Panax > Panax japonicus. The sequence continues at coordinate 8,614,265 of CM035093.1, read as the reverse complement.
ACCGCATAGCCACCGCATAAGGTTTAGGCAACTATAATTTCCATAAGGTTTGGATATTCCTGATCTATTTCTTCCTCTTCTACCTCATCATCTGTCTAGGGTATATGTATCATTAGTACGATTTTATTTAAATTAATAATTATAAAATAATATTTGTTATTGTGTTAATCAAATTAAAAAGTATAAATTGATTTAAATTAATAATTATAAAATAATATTTGTTATTGTGTTAATCAAATTAAAAAGTATATATTGATCTCCTTTATTCCAAATTGTTTGTTATTGAATTTCACCATCAATTATTGATGCCTAATTTTGTAGAAAAAATTATGGAAAAGTGTTGACTTAATGATTTTAATATCAGTTGATAGTGTAACAAGTTTACTTGAGTTTAATGAGAGCTTAAATGAACCTGTATAGTTTGTCAGGGCTTTTGAGTAGCTCAATAAATGAGCTCTGTTATCTCACGAGGCTTGTTGATAGCCTAATGTTAAAAGAGCTGAGTTTGGCACTTTGAGTTTTAAATTTAACAAGCAGCTTGATACATTTTTAAATGAGACAAACATAGTAGGCCTCAACTGGCTAGAAGCATTAACAGCCTACCCCATAGCTTTGGAAGAAAATGTTACATGTGTTAATTTGATTTTTATACTGTAGAAAAAATCTTATAAAACCATCTCAGAAGCTGAAGTATCCTGAGAGATACAGAGAGACAAGATAAACTGTTTGGAATTCAAAAAGTTAATTATTGATGCCTAATTCACTGCGTATGTGTTATCAGATAAACCTCAACGGCCCACTGTCACCGCAAAGCCACCACCAACCGATGATTCTCGGCGACAACATCGGCGGCGAAGAAAACCCCAAGGCCTCGAAGAAACAGGCGAAAATATGGGTCCAAGAAGAGACCCGAACTCTCATCAGCCTCCGCCGAAAAATCGACTCTCTCTTCAACACTTCAAAATCCAACAAGCACCTGTGGGACCAGACTTTAGCAAAAATGAGGGAAAAAGGGTTCGATCGCTCGCCGACTATGTGTACTGACAAGTGGAGGAATTTGTTGAAGGAGTTCAAAAAGTCTAAGCAGCAGCCTAACAGTGATCCCAAGATGTTTTATTACAAAGAAATTGCGGAGATTTCTATGGACAGAAGCAAAACAACCCACTTCAACAGTTCGTCTCCTGCTTCCAAAGTTGATCCCTTTATGCAATTCTCTGATAAAGGTATCTCTTTGTGTTTGTATTTCTTTTTGGCATTTTCGGTCTTCAGTTATATATAATCATATGAATTAAGCATTTTCGATTTTCAGTTATATATAATCATATAATCATATAAATATATGGCTTTTTATGTAAAAAATAAGAAGTCCCACTAAAGTAGAAACACTTGCCACCATTCTAAAGACTAGGGACTGTTAGATTATTTCATATCTAATACTCATGCATATTAAGTAACCGTATTTATTAGTTGTTATAACTTGGGACTGTTTGTATGTATCGTTAAAATTGTGCCTATATGTGAACTTATTAGTTGTTATAACTTAAGACTGTTTGTTGGTATCGTCAAAATTGTGCCTATATGTGAACTGTTATAGCAAAAAATCACATTGATTAAACCCCTTTTTTTAGGAACTCAAATCAATAAACAATCCCCTTTTTATGAGGTTGAATGTGTTTTTATAAGTCAAAATGAAAAAGGAAAAGACCTCTGTCTTTTCAAATGATGATGATTTTATTGAATGATAAGTTTATTTCAAATGATTTTTTATGGTAAAAGTAATTGTTATTGGTACAATGAAATAGATTGGTTGTGTGGGGTTATAAGGAGGCTAACATGGGTTTATAACACAAGTAAAAGGCTATGAAAAGGGTGAATTAAAATTGTGCACACCACATGTTTGTTAAAAGTTCCAAGTGGACTGTTTTGGCTAAAAATAGAATTCTAGAGGGAATTAAAGTTGGGGTTATATATGTATATCCTATATAATATGAGGAGAGGAGTTTTGACATATTAAGTGGAAACGAAAAAAAAAATTTAAGCTAAAACCAAAAGAGGGATTTTGATATGTCAAGCAATCTTTGGCCACTGTTTTGAATAGCTTAGAGAATCTGAAATAGAGTGGCTATACCTTCTAACTACAGTCTTGCATGTGATATACAACATATATAAAGTTTGTTGCAATTTGGTATATGAACTAAGACCTCAATGTGACCACGCGAGAGGGGGGAAAGAGCTGCTGCCCAGTGGCAGCAGCGTGTAGCAGCAGCAGTAATAGCTAATGCTATTGAGCTCTCAGTCGGAAGGGTTATAATTGTCCCAAATAATGAAGCTAATGCTTTTCCACAGTAGGTTAATGTGTCCTTTATTCAATATTCAAAATTTAACAACACATGGATCAAATATGTTGGAATTAAAATTATTTAAGGCAAAAGGCAGGGAAAAATAGATTGCTGCCTTTCAATATTGCTTTTAAATTGTTGGTATCTGGAGTTTACAGACAAAAGAATTGTTGCAGAGTATGCGGGTTTAATATGGGGTTTAATTTTTTTTATAGATATTCTGACTTTTAAATTATTATAATATTTAGTTGTTTGGACGTTTTTTTATTGTCTATAGACTATAGTGAATTAGTGATACATGCATTCAATTAACGGTTCCATAGTTCAAATTGATCAGTTGCTACTTTTTAAGTTAATATCTTTGAATATGAAGTTGGAATCAAGGAAGAAAATTTGAAAATGTGTAATAATGTGCATGTACTTTCTTTTTCTTTTTTCTTTCTGGTATTATATTTTAAATTTTAATAACTAGATTGGTTTTAGTTCTGATTGATCCAAAACTTTTTTTGCTGGAATATATCCTTTAATATCAAAGATAATCATGTACACATTTTAAATTATATTCTTGATCTTTTTTCCCCCTTTCTATAATGACTATTTATCAGGTTCAATCAAAAACATGAAAGAGTTCAGATATTTAGTTGGTTGCCTTGCACTAATGTGTTTGATTAACACACAATACACATATAATATGTCAATTCCATTAACTAATAATAACATATGAATTCCATCAAAAAACAACTAATAATAAGTAGTAGAATTATTAACTATTTTACATGGAAAGAGGAAAATTTTAATTCATTAAACACCAACTATTGAAATTAATTGATATTATGGTTGAAATTAATTGATTTGACTGTTACGTTCTCTCCGATTCATCCGCTCAAGTGTCAACTCTAGGGCTTTTCTTTTTTGCTCTTCTCCTTTCCATTCTAGTAATTAGTTCACCTTAATTTCTCAATTTTGATATGTTCTCTTTCAGTTGCATATGTTCGTATTCAGTTGTGATTGTGAACATGATTTCCTTCCTAGATTCCCCCCCCCCTGTTTTTAAGTTGTTCTGTATCATATCTTTGTTGAGTTTTGTGTTCCAGTTGTAAGTTTCCCGATTATGGTAATATTTGGTTAAAATTTATTATTTAGATTATGATAGTATAAAAATTGGGTCCAAATTTTGTAGGGTGTAATATCCTTTTAAATTAATGTCTCTCATTTGCATAAGTACTTGATAAGTTTAATATCTAATACTCTTACATATTAAGTAACCGTACTTATTAGTTGTTATTGCTACCTCCCATTAAAATGACAATTGTACCCAATTACTGAAAATTAACTTCTTCTTTTCACAACACATTTATTCTATTTTAAACAATCATTTAACCTTATTTTTAAAACAATCAATTCGTAGTTAAATATTGTGAATTAGTATTATTTTGAATGTGAAATGTTGTTTTAGTTGTGATAGATTTAATTATTATTTATTAATAAGAATATTATTTCATCACTTAATCTGATTTGTTTCACACTAATACATTTTTTCAATAGCAAATGTGAATCATGAGGTCACCCTGCCCACGGGACTACCTTCTTATACTGTGTTTAGATATGTAAGACCATTTTTCAGACTTAATGAAAATTGAACAATTAATATTCCTTTTTTTAAATTTCTAACGTGTCTTTTAATTTGGGACAAGAGGATTATAATTTGCAATGCACGGTAAAATTATTTTCTTTTTTTATAGCAAACTTGCAACTTAATAGTTTTTTTAATACTTTCTATATTTAACCTTCTTTTTTCCTTTCTTTAATAGAGAGAGCAATATCGAAAAAAGAATATTGGCATTATCATTCGAGAAGAATCTGAAATGAAGATGATGCGTAAGGCAAGATAAGATTACTTTTTCTTTTCTTAAGCTCATACTTTATTTTCCAAGACAAAACATCTTATATTTATACGCTATCAGGAAAATTAAAGAAAACATCGAGCAAAGGAAAAAGGGAAAGAGTTTCAAAAAGGAAAAGAAAAAGAAAATCAACCACCTAATTTGAATGTGGTAAGTATACAATATTCCAGACATTTACGTTAGTAGTTACAAATATTTGTTACACAAAGTCATTTAAACAAAATATTTGAACCTAATTTATTAACGACACTGGTACTAGACTTATCATAGTCAAGTGTGGTGTTTTAGTACTTGAAGCAAAGATGCTTTAGTACTTGAAGCAAAGATGATGAAGCAAAAATGATAATTTATTAACGACACTATGCCTTCTTAGGTTTATAATTATACATCTTTTTAGGGTTTTAATAATAATATCCTTTACGAAAAGGCAATAAACATATTGCATAGCGCTTTTGTGTGAAATACAAAATAAAGCAAATTGAATATATACACCCTAATTCGAATAAATATAAAACATTATTTTTTTCTCAAAAAAACACTATGACTTCTTCTCTTTACACTTAGATATATATTGTTATTTGTAGGAATCCAATAAAAATATCTTTGACGAAGCTCCAATTCCTCGACGTAAAAAACGAGAAAGGGATAATGGTGATGTGCGTCCAATACATATTGCTCAGCGTGAACGAGAAAGGGATAATGGTGAGAGAAGCAAACAAAAATAATACAATCTCAACCATATCCATTTCAACCAAGATTTTTCCCTGGTTTGACCCCCAGGCCATCCAAACGCGCAGCTTATGAACGAGATTGTATCGCGATCAAAAATCAGCATCCGTCGTTGTTAAAACCTGCACCATCAGATTCTAATCGAATTCCTCCAGTTTCGATTTTACCACCTCAAGGTACAACTAACTCAAATTCAATGGGTGCAGAAATCCTCCTTCCACCAAATAATATAGAGCATGCACATGACTCCCGTAGCATTATATCTTCCATGCCTACATCACCAACTGAAGGGTTAGTTCAATGCAAATTATTTATAACTATATATCATAAGGAGTGTTACGATATATGTGAACTGTTTGAAACAAGTTCATTTATTTTCTAGGTTATTACCAATTATTCAGTCAATCATTGATAAAGCTTGCGTACAAGAGGAGGCATTGCCTACAAATATAGCCCCTCTGCCACATCCTATTTCAGGAAGACACTACCTCGATAAAATGAATATACAATGTCCTCACTGTTCAGCATTGCATTGGAAAGCCGAAAAGTTATCAAATTCATCTGTTGACCGCCCTTTCTTCGGAACATGTTGTTTGTAAGGAAAGATTTGACTTCCACAACTATTAACGCCTCCTCCAGAAATTCAATCATTATATGATGGCAATGATGATCAGTCAAAGTCCTTTCGAAGTTATACCCGACTGTACAATGCGTCTAATGATTTTACGAGCTTAGGTGTACATATGGATGATAAAGTGGTTCCTGGTAGGGGTCCCAACGCATTTACAATTCATGGGGAATTGCGACATCGGACAGGGTTACTACAACCTCCAGCCGGTCAAGATCCAGTATATGCACAGTTGTACATTCACGATGTTGTAGTTGCTTTAGAATACCATTCTCGAAGAACTTGCTGATTTCTATGCCGGATCTGGGTCATTGTTCAAACCCAAATCTGATCCAAGAATACCCCCTCCTCCGCCATCTTCATTCTAAAAACTTGGATCTGTTTTTCTTAGTAATGGTTGATTTTCATCTCCAATGAAAAAAAAAGATGAAAAAGAAAAAGAAAAGAAGAACATGAAGATGCAGATTTCATCTTTAATTTGTTGTGTTTGATTTTTTTTATAGGATCTGTGTTAATTTATGGGTTGATTTTGAGAAAGGAGAAGAGCTTCAATATTCTTTGTGATCGGAGGCTTTTGACGATAAACAAGAACAGAGTCAGAGCCAGTTGAGTTGGAGGAGAGACATAAATCAGTTTGACGAATTTGCCCTTTATTATATAATAAATATGTAATTAAAATTAAAATACTTTTTTTAGTTACAACTCAGCTGATTAATGGCCCACCCAAATTGCCACGTCAGCAATTTCTGACGTGGCATGTTCAATTTGTTGTAATTAGAAAAAAATTAATAGTTCATTCATCTAATTGACAAAATTAAAAGGTGCATCACCGAAGAGGAATATGGCTATAGTTTAGGGTAGTAAATCATATTTAAGCCTATTATTTGTATTTTCTTCCTTGTATGCCTCTGTCATCCTATTCCATATCAAAACTTATTTTCCACTATTATATTCCTCCTATTTTAATCCTATTTGCACTTTAGCTGGAATATTAAAAAAAGTTAAAAGTTGATAATATATCTTATGTGACATTGAAAATTTATTTGCAATTTAGTTATGATGATATAATATAAAATAATTAATATCATATTTTAAATTATATAATAATAAATAAAAATTAAATATGTATTTAGACTTATTTTTAAAAAAAAAAAAAATTAAAGTCATATTTGTGACGCCCCCAAAATAGGTATACATCACCCATTCTGAGTTTTCAATACATGGTACATAAATAACTACAACTTTAATAATACAACAATAAAACTGTAAGTTTAAATACAAATATTATCATCTAGACAATATTCATACCCAAATAAATCATCACAATTATTGATACATTATTTTACAAAAATGGTGAGGACTACTAAACAACTCTCTCTAGAACTATCATTCCATACCCCGATTCGTACTCGCTACATTCTCGCCTCCTGAGAAGAAAAATGGAACAAAAAGAAAAAGGGTGAGCTCAACTAGCCAGTAAAGAACATTATGACTAAGATAATATAAAATAAATTATCGTTAGTCTTCAACAGGGAAAAATCTGAGAGAATATAATAAACAACAAGTTTCAGATCAATATTCGCAGCGAAAATAATAATTCATAGAAGAGTTACGTAGAGAATGAAATCTACTATTATCTATGAATTTAAAAGTCCATCATCAATATTTTATCCCTGTAACATCAATTAATATTCATCTTGCATCAAACATTCATCTTTGCACTACAGACCAAAGATATTCATCAGTCGGTCATATTCATCTCAACACCTGTTCATCTTTGCATTACGGGCTAAAGATAATCATTATAAAATTATTAATATTTGCACTACAGACCAAAGATATTCAATTATATCATCATTTAGGACTGAGGATGATGAAAAATATTTTAAAGAAAACTAATCCATTGAAATAAAAGAATAAATATTAAGGATTCGTATTTCGGTTTATTCATGTCCAAAAATACCTCATAAATAATCATAGTGGAGTAAAATTCCAAAACGATCAAAACGTGGATATAATCAAAGCTAGTATCCATAATAGATATTTTGGACGAAAAACGAAGATTTAATTTTTCTGTGAATAGTGTCGTATTCGTGAATAGTGTCGTATACGTGAATAATGTCGTATACGTGAATAGTAATCCCGACACAAAAAGTTTCAAATTTGATTAAAAGTTCAGATCAATACTTCGGCATAATGATATTTAAAGAAATAATATCATTTAAAAAAATAACTTCCCTTACTTCGAAAGACAGTACTTCTAGTTGAAACACCGGATATAGGCTATAACTTGAACTTGCACCGTATAGCAACACTCAAAGTATTAAAATTCTCACAAGAATACGCACAATATATCAAGAGAGAAAGATAGAGAAAACTTCAGTTTCTGGTGTGATTTTCAATTCTAACATAAGCACCCTATTTATAAGAAAATGCTTAGAACACCAAAGCAGAAAATTTAATAAATTAATATTATTTATTATCCAAATTTTCTACGCACACCATTGCCAACTGAAATCAGCCCCTAGCACATGTTAAATGAGGCCCACAAAATGTAAAAAATGTTTTTCTTAAAATAAATAATTAAAACTTTCAAAAATTAATTATTCTGGAACTACGGAACTTCAATAATTCATAATAAATAGCTCTTTTATCAGAAAAATTCAAACCATACGTCTTTTTCATAGAAAATTTAATTCTCTACAACTTTGCAGAAGAAAGTTTTTCCAAATTCCAAACAGAAACTGACCGAAATCCATAAACGGGCGATTTTACAGGCTATAATCAAATTTCAGTCAAGAAAATTGGGTCCACAGACATGAAAAACATGTTTTAAATATTTTTGGTAACAAAAATACTCCTCCTTCTCATATACTCATATATCCCACATTCATTGTAAAAATATCACAATTATTATATTATAATAATATAATAAAATATTATTTAATAAGAAAAAATAAAATATTAATTTTTAACAATTATCACTTTAAAACTTTTCTCCATCTATATCCACATAAAATTAATATTTTTCTCATCATATAAATCAATAATTAATTATTCACAAATAATATTACAGAATCAAAATACTGACAATCAGGCAGTTCCCAAGAAAGAGGGGGCTTTCCAATAAAGATTTTTCATTACTGGCGCGCAATTAGGTGACCAAACCTCTCCTTAGACAGAAATTTCTAGATATTGGCAATAATGTTATCTAATAATATTATTCAAATAATATGAATTATTGATCTAATAATAAAAATACTGTGTAGTGACAATTATTGAAACAATAATAATATAAAATATCAACGTAGCAATTATTTAATCAATAAAATAAATTATTGAACAGTAATTACAGTAACAATTATTGAGTAATGTCTTCCTACGTAAGAATCAATAATTGGTGCAATACCGTGTGCTACTGTTTTTTAACCACCGAGTATTCCAACAGTATTAACGGTAACAACTACGCCGTTATTTATAAACAACTTCTACTTGTCGTTTTCTTCATCCAATCGCTTTCCGTTATGGGGCCCACACAAGACTGCGCCGTCGTACGAATATCCCCCGACAACAAGAATATTCCACGACCAAATGAATATTCCACGACAACAATGAATATTTTATAACCACTTGCTTATTTGAAATATTTACGCATTTTACCCATAACTTAACCACATTAATCAAATCAACCCTTACTATTTCAAAATAATAAATGGAGGAAATTAAATTTTATTTATTAATAATTTGGGGTCTTACAACCTCCCCTCCTTATGAAATTTCGTCCTCGAAATTGACGTACGTAACTGGTATTTCGAAAAGGTGAGGATACCTCGCTATCATTTCTGTTTCCAACTCCCAGGTCATTTCCTCAATAGCATGGTTCCTCCACAAAACTTTGACTTGTGGTATGACCTTTGTGCGTAGGACATGCTCTTTTCTATCCAAGATCTTGACAGGTACCTCCTCATACGTTAAATCTTCGGTTATCTCGTCCGGTTCTAACTCAATGACGTGGTTCGGGTCTTTCACATATTTATGAAGCATAGATATATGAAAAATATTATGAACACGAGACATACTTGGAGGTAACGCGAGTCTATAGACTACATTTTCTACTCAGTCAAGAATCTGAAATGGACCAATAAATCATAGATTGAGCTTTCCTCTTTTCCCAAATCTTGTAACTCCCTTCCATGGAGTAACTCGCAACAATACATGATCCCCAATACTAAATTCCACGTCCTTTCGATGAAGATCCGAATAACTCTTTTGTCGATCCTGTGCCGTTTGTATACGTTGTCGAATCATTTGGATCTTTTCTGTAGTCATACGTACCAACTCGGGTCCCAACAATGTTGCTTCACCCACCTCATCCCAACATATTGGAGAGCGACACTTTCGTCCATACATTGCTTCGAATGGAGCCACACCTATACTTGCTTGATAACTGTTGTGGTAGGAGAATTCCACCAATGGTAAATACTTATCCCAACTCCCTTTGAAGTCTAGGACACAGAGTCTTAATAGATATTCAAGAGTTTGAATAGTCCTCTCTGATTTTCCGTCCGTTTGAGGATGGTATGCCTAATTGAATCGTAAATCCGTGCTCATAACTTTTTACAAGCTAACCCAAAATCTTGAAGTGAATCTTGGGTCACGATCCGAAACTATGGATACTGGCATGCCATGCAATCTTACAATCTCATTTACATACATACGAGCAAGACGTTCAAGGGAATAAGTCTCCCGTATCAGCAAGAAATGAGAAGACTTGGTTAATTTATCAACAATAACCCAAATAGCATTTATGATTTGAGAAACCATGGGAAGACCCGTAACGAAATCCATGGTAATATGTTCCTACTTCCATTTTGGAATCTCAAGTGGTTGCAACGGACCCTTAGGTATTTGATGCTCCACCTTTACACGTTTACAAGTTAAACACATCGAGATAAACTTTGCAATCTCTCTCTTCATATGGTTCCACCAAAATATATGTCGAAGATCCCAATGAATTGCAAATGGTGTACTGTAAATGGTGTATTGTGTTCCTCCATCATGATCTTGTACTTCAAATCAGAATTGTTAGGAACACAAATTCTGGAGTGGACTCGAAGTATTCCTTCTTCATCGATTCTTGCTTCTGGAATAGTACCTTCTTGTACTTTCTTCTTCATAATCATCAGCTCTGGGTCTGTGGCTTGATCAACTTTAACTTTCTCGATTAAAGTTGGTTCTATACGTATACTTGACATCATTGCATGGGTCCCCGGAGTCTTGAATTCTATTCTCATCTTTTGTAAATCACACAAAATGGGCCTTTGTGTTAACAACATTGCACTCATTCCCGCGTATGATCTTCTACTCAATGCGTCAGCTACCACGTTCGCTTTTCCAAGATGGTATTGAATGGTATGGTCGAAGTCTTTCAACAGCTCGAGCCAACGTCATTGCCGCATGTTGAGTTCTTTTTGAGTGAAGAAATATTTGAGGCTTTTATGGTCTGAATATATCTCCACTTTCTCCCTGTATAGATAGTGCCTCCAGATCTTTAGCGCGAAAACGACTGTTGTCAACTCTAGATCATGAGTATGATAATTCCTCTCATATTCTTTAAGTTGTCGCGAGGCATAGGCTATGACTTTTCCACGTTGCATGAGAACACATCCTAACCCTTTGCCCGAAGCATCGCTGTAGATAACAAATCCATCCGAACCAAATGGTATTGTCAGAACAGGTGCCGAAATGAGTCTCCTCTTGAGCTCTTGAAAACTCTTCTCGCATTCCTCGCTCCATACGAATTTTGTATCCTTCCGAGTCAGCTGAGTTAACGGAGTAGAAATTTGAGAAAACCCTTCCACGAATCTCCGATAATAACCAGCTAAACCTAGAAAGCTATGTGTTTTAATCACCGTCTTCGGTTGCTCCCAACTTTGTATTGCTTCAATCTTCGCCGAATCAACAGATACTCCATATTTTGACACCACGTGCCCAAGGAATGCTACTTCCTCAAGTCAGAACTCGCATTTCTTCAACTTGGCATAAGCTTGTTTTTACGAAGCCTTTGGAGTACCAGCTTCAAATGGTACTCATGATCTTCACGGCTTTTGGAATATATGAGAATGTCATCAATAAAGACAACAACGAACTGATCCAAATAATCTTTGAATACTCGGTTCATCATATCCATAAAAGTCGCAGGAGCATTAGTCAATCCGAAAGACATGACTAGGAATTCATAATGCCCGTACCGAGTTCTGAAGGCAGTCTTTGGAATATCCTCAGTTCTAATCTTCAGCTGATAATATCCAGAACGAAAATCGATCTTTGAAAAGAATTGTGCTCCTTGTAACTGGTCAGACATGTCATCAATACGAGGTAGCGGATACCTATTCTTGATGGCGACATGGTTCAATTCCCGATAGTCAATACAAAGTCGCATACTCCCGTCTTTTTTCTTTACAAATAAAACAGGAGCACCCCAAGGAGATGTACTAGGACGAATGAAACCGATGTCCAATAACACTTGTAGTTAGACCTTTAACTCCTGAAGTTCAATAGGAGCCATTCGATATGGGATTTTAGAAATGGGCTTTGTACCAGGTTCAAAATCAATAAAGAATTCAACTTCACGTTCTGGGGGTAGTCCGGGAAGTTCTTCAGGAAATACGTCAGAAAATTTACTAACAACAGGAATATTATTCAAATCTGACGTGTCTTTATTCAAATCCATAACATGGGCTAAGAAAGCTTGACATCCGTTTTTCAATAAACGAATAGCTTTATGATTAGATATGACAGTGATTGATTTTAATAGTTTAGTTACTTGAATTCGTAGAACAGGTTGGTTAGGAATATGAAAAATAACAACCTTACGAAAACAATCAATTTTGGCATGATGAGTAGTTAACCAATTAATCCCTAAAATCACATCAAAAGCAAGTATCTTTAAAGAGATAAGGTCAACAGGTAAGGTGATGGTGCCAACTTGGATCAAACAAGATTTATAAACAGTGGATGTGGTGAAAATTTCTCCTAACGGAGTCTCCGCAGATAAATCAAAGTCTAATTTCTCCGGAGTTAAGTTTAAACGGTGCGCAGAAGCAGGAGAGATAAATGAATGGGTAGCACCAGTATCTAGTAAGGTATAAACTTCGCAAGAATTTATGATTAGCTTACCTGTGATCATCTCGTTTGGGTTCCTTACATTTTGAGCAGTCACAATAAACGCTCTTCCAGGAACCATTGACTTTGACTTTTCTGGGACAACCTTTTAAGTGACCGTCCCCGCTGAACTTGGTTTCGCTACCGTACAATCTCGAGCGATATGTCCTTCTTTTCCACAATTATAGCATACCTTGAACTGTTGTGGGCAGTTTGAGTTGATATGTCCTTCTTTCCCGCATTTATAGCTTATGACCGGTGGTCGTTCTCCTCCTTTGGAACCAGTTGCTGCTGGTGCTGACGTCTTTGCATTGTCGTTGTTGTACCTTCTCTTTTTAAAATCTTATCCTGACTCGCTTCTTCTATTTTCATGGCCATGATTACAACCAGAGTGGTTGTCGTTCTTGTCCGTATTCTTCTTTCTCCGCTGGTTATCGTTATTTTGATAATTGCTATCACCGGTATGATCCTGGTTATGGTCCATCGGTTGAACGTACTCGTTATCTCGCTCTAACAATTGAGTCCCGTTGACAACATCTGGATAGAGAAAAAATTTATGAGAAAAGAGATACTAACGTATGTCGGGTTTCAAATCTCTCAGAAACATCCGCGTCATACGTTCCTGATTCTCCACCAAATGAGGTGCAAACCTGGATAACTCCACGAACTTCGCCTCGTATTGGGACACCGTCATGTTATTCTGCTCCAATCTAATAAACTCCACTTCCTTCATATGACGAATACTTTCAGAAAAGTACTTGTCATTGAACAGTTTCTGAAACGTCTCCCAAGACATGCTGAGGGTGGCTGGATGGGTACGCTTCACAGATTCTCACCAGTAATCTGCCTCATTACGGAACATAAAGGTGGCGAATGGAACCTTCTGTTCCACCGTATATTCCAAGACATCGAATATCTTGGTAATTTGTTTAACCCACGTCTCCGCCTTAATCGGATCCGACTTTCTCCAGAATTCTAATGGTCCCAACTCCTTGAACTGTTTAGTTGTGACAAACTGTGCGTTGTTATCATTTCCTCCTGTATTTTGAACACGAGTCACCCTCGTCTGATTTTGCATGAACTGCAAAAAGCTTTTAAACATCCCGTCGTTTATCATCTGCTCAGTGGTGTTGTTCACACGAGGAATATTGCCAGCCTGTTGCACGTTCTCCTCGTTAGTGAGTACAGGCGTCTCCACAGTCTCATTTACTCCACTGTTAGCATTCTCAGTCGACATTCTCAAATACTGCCATAAAATAAAAGTTAATTAATGAAATCAACACATCACATAATATCCCTATATTATGACCGACCAACAAATAAACTTAGGTAGGACACACTAGCGAATGATTTACTCGTCTCTCTTCTCCTAGTTCTATTCTCTGATCTCCGCCAGAGATCATATCCCTAAGCTCTGATACCAACTGTGACGCCCCCAAAATAGGTATACATCACTCATTCTGAGTTGTCAATACATGGTACAGAAATAACTACAACTTTAATAATACAACAATAAAACTGTAAGTTTAAATATAAATATTATCTTCTAGACAATATCCATACCCAAATAAATCATCACAATTATTGATACATTATTTTACAAAAATGGTGAGGACTACTAAACAACTCTATCTAAAACTATCATTCCATTCCCCGACTTGTACTCGCTACATTCTCGCCTCCTGAGAAGAAAAATGGAATAAAAAAAAGGGTGAGCTCAACTAGCCCAGTAAAGAACATTATGACTAAAATAATATAAAACAAATTATCGTTAGTCTTCAACAGGAAAAAATCTGAGAGAATATAATAAACAACAAGTTTCAGATAAATATTCGCAGCGAAAATAATAATTCATAGAAGAGTTACGTAGCGAATGAAATCTACTATTATCTATGAATTTAAAAGTCCATCATCAATATTTTATTCATGTAACATCAATTAATATTCATCTTGCATCAAATATTCATCTTTGCACTACAGGCCAAAGATATTCATCAGTCGGTCTTGTTCATCTCAACACCTGTTCATCTTTGCACTACGGGCCAAAGATATTCATTATAAAATCATTAATGTTTGCACTACAGTCCAAAGATATTCAATTATATCATCATTTAGGACTGAGGATGATGAAAAATATTTTAAAGAAAACGAATCCAGTGAAACAAAAGAATAAATATTAAGGATTCGTATTTCGATTTATTCATGTCCAAAAATACCTCATAAATAATAACAGTGAAGTAAAATTCAAGAATGATCAAAACATGAATACAATCAAAGCTAGTATCCACAATAGATATTTTGGACGAAAATTAAAAATTTAATTTTTCTGTGAATAGTGTCGTATTCGTGAATAGTGTCATATACGTGAATAGTACCGTATACGTGAGTAGTAATCTCGACAAAAAAAATTTCAAATTTGATTAAAAGTTCAGATCAATACTTCGGCATAATGATATTAAAAGAAATAATATCATTTTAAAAAAATAACAGCCCTTACTTCGAAAGACAGTACTTCTAGTTGAAACACCGGATATAGGCTATGACTTGAACTTGCACCGTATAGCAACACTATTTATAACCTAAGCACACTATTTATAAAAAAATGCTTAGGATACCAAAACAGAAAATTTAATAAATTAATATTATTTATTAACCAAATTTCCTACGCACACCATTGCCAACTGAAATCAGCCCCTAGCACATGTTAAATGAGGCCCACAAAATGTAAAAAACTTTTTTCTTAAAATAAATAATTAAAACTTTCAAAAATCAATTAATCTGGAACTACAAAATTTCAATAATTCATAATAAATAGCCCTTTTGTCAGAAAAATTCGAACCACATGTCTTTTTCATAGAAAATTTCATTCTCTACAACTTTACAGAAGAAAATTTTTCCAAATTCCAAACAGAAACTGACCGAAATCCATAAACGGGCGATTTTACAAGCTATAATCAAATTTCAGTCAAAAAATTGGGTCCACAGACATTAAAAATATGTTTTAAATATTTTTGATAACAAAAATACTCCTCCTCATATACTCATATATCCCACATTCATTATAAAAATATCACAATTATTATATTATATTAATATAATAAAATATTATTTAATCAAAAAAGATAAAATGTCAATTTTCAAGAATTGTCACTTTAAAACTTTTCTCCATCTATATCCACATAAAATTAATATTTTTCTCATCATATAAATCAATAATTAATTATTCACAAATAATATTACAGAATCACAATACTGACAACTAGACAGTTCCCAGAAAATAAGGGATTTTTCAATAAAGATTTTTCATTACTGGCGCGCAATTAAGTGACCAAACCTCTCCTTAGACAGAATTTTTTAGACATTGACAATAATGTTATCTAATAATATTATTCAAATAATATGAATTATTGATCTGATAATAAAAATACTGTGTGGTGACAATTATTGAAACAATAATAATATAAAATATCAACGTAACAATTATTTAATCAATAAAATAAAATATTGAACAGTAACTACTGTAATAATTATTGAGTAATGTCTTCCTACGTAAGAATCAATAATTGGTGCAATACCGTGTGTTACTGTGTTTTAACCACCGAGTATTCCAACAGTATTAACGGTAACAACTACGCCGTTATTTATAAACAACTTCTACTTGTCGTTTTCTTCATCCAATCGCTTTTCGTTATGGGGCCCACACAAGGCTGCGCCGTCGTACAAATATTCCTCGACCGCAAGAATATTCCACGATCAAACGAATATTCCACAACAATAATGTATATTTTATAACCATTTGCTTATTTAAAATATTTGCATATTTTACTCATAACTTAACCACATTAATCAAATCAATCCTTATTATTTCAAAATAATAAATAAAAAAAATTAAATTTTATTTATTAATAATTTAAAATCTTACAATATTAATTTCTGTGATAAATTTTTAATATTTAGACAATTATTATAAAATAATTTTATTTCTAACATAAAAAATCATAAACGAAATTCTTTGCAAGAATCCGGGAAACTATTGATGTTTTAAAAGGATATTTATTAATAGTCCTTATTTCATAAATTGAATAAAAAATTTTGAATATATATAAAAGAATCTTAACAAACTAAATAAAATAAAAATTTTAAATAAAAAATAAAATGATATAATTAATAAATATTTGTATAAAACATTATATATGTGTATTTCTCTATTTTAACATATTACGAACAAAGTATATTAATATAATTTTAGACAAATCTTTGATAATAATATAATGTTAATAATATAATTTTAAAAATAAACACTAAACTTTTTTAATAACATTCTATCAATCTATAAAATTAAAATAAAATATTACAATCTTCATTAAAATAATTATTGACCAATTATTAAAAAAATTCAAACAATAATTTCTACATAACAAAATTTACTTAAAATAATAATAAAATAAATATTAAATATAAATTTTAATTATCTATCTTATGGGCTAAAAAATAAAAATCAAATGTTTAAGTCATTAAAACATCCCATATTTTTAACTCATTCAACATATTCTCATAAAATTATTATAAAGCTCAGTTTATTTCATACTTCCTATTTTTCTTAAAATAATTTTAAAAAAAAATACTTGAATGGAGCTCGCACATCAGTAAAACACATTCAGTCTAGATAAATCAAAATAAAGCAGTAGGGGGAAAGGTTTAGGCTCAGATCTGTATGTAATCAGGGCAAAGAGTGTGGCACCGCCATGACTGCAAAAACAGTTGCATTAGATGTTTGAGGGATCGAGAGAGATCAAAACCCAAAACCCTAAACCCAAATAAATCCATCAAATCAAATCCCTCGCATCATCATGCCATCTGTTTTGCCCAGCCAAGATACGGGCACATCAGCACAGCCCCGATTCGCTCAAGAATCAAATCTTATCATCACAGCCTCTATTTAACTGTGTTTCTGAGTTTTGACTGCACAGAAAAGAAAAAAGGAATGGAATTGAATAGAATGGAAAAGGAAAAGATATGTAAAAGGGTTAAACCCTTTACACACAATACATACATACATACGTACGTAGATATAGAGAGAGAAAGAGAGGTGGTTATGTTTGTTTGCAAGCAGAGATGCAATAAGGGCTGTTGCTTTCTCCGGGGACTAGGTGAAATCATCGGCTCAGAACAGATGATCAGAGAAATCATAAGTTATGGCAGAGAGGGACAACCACCCTTAGAAACTTTCCCATCCCTCTGCCTTGAGCCTCTTTCATTCTTGAGCTCATCTTTCGCCATTAACGTCTCAGATTCCTTTATTTATACCACCAGCTACCATTTTTGTCCTCTATTTTACCACCTATTTTACATGATCTGACATCGGATGAGGCCTACAATACTCATAAAGGTAGAGGGCTCTTTCGTCATTTAGGCCATTCACAAAAATTATTTTCCACCAACACTTTATTACTCTCTATTTTTCTACTTTCTGCAAAGAGAATTACATTTGTAAAATAATTCGCTTTATAGTAAAAGTTTTTTTTTTATTTTTTATCTATAAATAAAGTAATATAACTTCCCACGTTCTATTGTTTCATATAAATAGATATTAGTACTACTAATTTACCCTTTTCGGTCAACAAAAACATAGTAGTACTAATTAAGCTCTATGAAATCCATAAATTTTTTATTTTTATTTTTGACTTTTTTTTCGATATTGTTCCAATATATGAAGTATATTACATATCCTCATCTCATAAAGTAATTCATAATTATACTGTTTAGAACAACTAAATAGTTATTTAACACTTATTGACAATTGTTAAAAAGAATACTAAAGTAAACTAGAAGGGTATTATCTGAATTAACTTATCCAGGGTATTTTTTTTCTAAGAGAGACTAATTAAAAAAAACAAAAAAAACTCCGTGCTTCTTTATATACTGCCAAATTTTGTCGTTCGTTCGTTCGTTCGTTCAAACAGGCCCAAGGTGCTGAAGAAAGCAGCAGCAGCAGCTCGAACGAACACAAAGCAGCAGCAAACTTTGGCTTTTTGAAAGTGCTGGCAAACAGTATATGCATATAAGTGGTTCTTGTTGCAGCATTAGGTAATTGTTATCTTAATCTTCCAAGGTAGAAAAGGAAAAAACTGAAGGATGAGGTTTTACAGAAGACCTGGGAGGAAAAAGATTTTAGGAATTGTATAACAGATGCTTTTACTCCTTGTATGAACTTTACATGACCTCTCTACCCCCTTGTTGCAGTGATGTTTGATGCACAACTTCCCCTGTCAAGGTCACTAAGTATGTTACCTGCCAAAAAAGAAAGAATAGGCCATTAGTAAAATGCTTAAAGAAAAGGAATCAAAGAAATATGATCCACAAATGTCGAGACTCACAATCTCTAGGGAGCTGACTCTATGAAGAAAGAATCCATTTTCTACTTCACTGCAGAACCAAAGAAACCGGAAGAGAATGTTAGAAAAGAGGCTGAACACTTGCATTTCCTAGTAAAATGAATACTCAAGTTAATTACTCACCTGTGAAAGATCCATTTTTCATTTATGTTCGTAACATAAGGTCCTCTATCCATTGTACTCTTGTTGTGGATGTGAGCCATATCCTCTTTATGGACATATTTAGTACAAGACTCCGCACTAAGGTATGCATCCTGAAGAGAGCTTTAAATTTTTAGAAGAGAGTTTGCAAAGAACTAAGAATCAGTCATAATTTCATAAATCTCCACGAGTGTTCAACTATATTTTCATCCCATTTATTTGATTCAATCTTTAATAAACCAAATGAAAAAAGATTCCAAGTAAAACGAACATTACTAATATGAAATCTGAGTTTTTGAAGTTCTAGGATTCAGTAATTAACAATATATTTTGGATGAGAGAAAAAAGATAAACGAGGACAATGTTAACTTACCACTCCGTACTGTAAGAATAAATGGTGTAGGTTCATTATCTCAAGGTCCTCAACACAACCTACCAATGGATAGAATCCGACAACAATGCGCCTGCTAATGGGAATGACTAGTGAATACTATGTGAAATACATGCAACAGATGAATTAATAAAGCCTGTTAATGGGAATGACTAGTGAATACTGCGTGAAATACATGCAACAGATGAATTAATAAAGCTAAGCTGCACGAACCTTATCACCGAGCATATAACTGCGAACTCGAAGATACTTTAGCTTGTATCTAGATTGAAATTAACTACAACTTTCTTAGAATCCTCAAGGAAACACTGGACATTCTAAAGTGGGATTGACCAATATTTCAAATTTTGATTGGTTTATATTTTTTGTGAAACAGTAGGTTTATTTATGAATCTAAATTGGATCAATTCCAACACAGCCTAATTCAGTTTTTTAACTGCATAGCGCCAACAGAATTTAAACTAATTCCAACTCCTGCTAATTATGATCAGGAAACTCTCCCCGATAAAGTAGTCTGCAGTTAACTATGACGCATTTCATAAAACCATCATGAGAATATGGAAAAGAATAGTGTGCTCTTACCAGTCGCTATTGCTTCCTTGGAGTGGTTTTCTCAGCCAATGTAACCTATCATTTCCATTGCCACTAGAAGAATTCTAAGCCATAAAGTGTTGAGCATAAAATTACCAGATATTCCTGAGAAAATAATGATTGAAATACTATTCTATAAAATGTACTATATTAATCTCTCAAACAACAATACTCCTCCTTTGCAAGAAGGAAAGAAAACCACAAAACATATATTAATACGCCACGTCGTTTCCCAAATAAGTGCAAGTGATGTAGTGGTAAAAGCTCAGGGAGAAGAAAATGAGAATGTTGATTTAAGTTGAGGGCATCGCTCTTTGCAAATATGCTAAAGGAAAGGTTTGTACCATTTTTTCATCATGCACTGGCTTCTGCTTTTCCAAGACAGTTTTCTACATTAAAACTATCATTTAAATATATATTCCAACTAGGCGCAACTGAAGTGGATTGGTTAACGGTATACAATGAAGCATGAGGGAAATGAAGAAGTAGATGAATTAATCGAAACCATATGGGTTCTGGAGTTACACATGTAATAAATTCAGACTGACAATATTCACCTCTTGAGGATGGTTCTCTAGGTTCACACTATAGGATCTTTTGCTTGTTCATTGATATTGTTGGTGCATGTAAGAAAAACATATATGGCATAAGTATTAGTGCTAACAACCTTAATTTGTTATTGGGACAGAAACAAAAAATCTAAATTAATAGTATGCTTTCAAGGTAGAGCTTAATTAATTGACTCCAAAAAACTGCAACTACTCAAAACTTAACCAGATATACAACTACAAAGAGAAGAGTAAGAACATTTCCCTACGCAGTTCCGTAATATTACAATGTGGGAAAAAATTAAATTGCACATGGGATGAATACAAATTCACACCTGTAATGATCCAGTATGCAGAACAATAACATCTAGCACTTTTGAATAAGGGATTTCAATCTGCCTAACAAAGTAATTAACTTTGTTCTCTTTCAAAGCTTTGGTTGTGTACCTACAAATTCAGAACCAGGCATTGAAGAGAGACAGGAAATGTATAATCAAAAGATAAAAAGTTTTAGAGAAATTATTCAAAGAGGATGAATGTACCAGGGAACTTTCAGCAATTGAAGGTACAATGTAGCCTGTTAAAGAAGATTTGTCAAGTCTTGTAGTTAAGGTTGTACAATGAACCAAACAGTTCGAGCTCAATTTATACTCGCTCGACTAAAAGTTCGAAAGTTCGATTCGAGCTCGACTCAAAATATTAATAATTCAAATATGAGAAAATTTTGAAGTTCAATAAATTATTCGAACCTCATCGAATTGCAATTGTCTATTGATATTCGAATCATATTCGCTCGAAAAGTTTAAACTGTTTGGAGCTCGACTCGATAACTAAACGAGCCTCAATTAAACCTTATTTCATAATCGATAAATTTTGTAAACCAAATCTGAGCAACTCAATACTCGACTCGGTTCATTTACACCCCTACTTGCGGTAAGTTGAAACCAGCAAAATAAAGTTAACAAAAGCAACACATTTTCTCATTGAACAACCTAAACCCCAAGCCAGAAACTTCATCTACAAGAGCTCTTGGTGTTTATTACTAGTGAAGTCATGTGACATCATACAAACTGTATCGATCACAAAACACACTAGATTACAATGGTGGAAAAACTTCTTTCTTAGGCTTTGAAAACTTCTTCTCTACTAGCATATATTCTTGGAAGCTAAACTGAGTTGTCATTAAGTGAATTAATAGGCAAGTAAAGATTAAAGAGGTAATACTGATATAAAGATATTATTGTCATTAAATGACTTCTTTATAATAGAAAAGGAATTCCAACAACTATGATTACAAGAATCCCTCTCAAAAGGGTAATAACTAATAACCATTGTATCTCAATTCAGTTCCTATGCATTCAGAAGTGCCACAAAGCAAATTTTCAATTCATACACCATACAATAAAAAACTATGCTTTTACCCCAGTGCAAAAGATTTTTATTTGAATAAGGAAAAAAGGAAAGTTTCACAACTGTGATGGATGTCTTCTTCTTCTTTTTGGTTATAAATAGCCTTATACCAAGTTTTGTGCAGCTAACTGCTTGTGACAATCAAATTATAAAGGTCACTTAAATTTCATATGGCAAGAGGTGAAGACATTTGTAAATTAAAATTTAAATAGATAGGTCTTACGTTCTGTAGAAGCTGATCCTCTTCACCAAGTTCACTAAGGTTAACTACAAACCTTACATTGTACTTCTTTATCACCTTCTCCATCTTCATCAACAATAAATCTCAATTAGAATAGAAGTCATATAATGAATAGATAAAGAAAATTTATAGGAAAGTAAATTACATAAATCAATAAAGCCAAGTTTGTTTGTTTTTTTGGCTTTTTTTAGGTAGATTAGAGCTGAGACTCGATATATACAAAGAAGGAATAGGAAATTGAATAGGTGAATAAACAAGCCCACTCAAAGAAAAAGAAGAACCCGGCCAACAAGAACAGTTTACTTGTACGAACATTTGCTTCTCTAAAAATGGGTAGGGAGTAGCAGCCAGATTATGGCAATCTACTAACCATAATCTACAAATTAACACTAAAACCACAAAGCCATGTATGCAAGCTGTTAAGCGAGATTTTTAAACATAAAATCCGATAGCAGAACACTCCAATAACTTGATTAAATATTCAAGGGAAAAAATATATTCAACATGTAAATTACATTCCTCAAACCCAAACATTACAAAAGAGAAACAACCCACCAAAAGAAACAGCGGAAGCTCTTCATCTCATGTAAAATTACATACCAACTTGCTAATAGGACACCAAGTCATTTCCACAAACAGTTGAATCGCAATAGAACAATTAAAGAAAGAAATAAAGGGATGCCAACTTTTTCCGCAAATCAACGAACACCAATAAAGAAAATAAATTACTTACCAGCTTAAGAAGAAGGGTCTGTTCTTTAATAGGTCTAGAGCCTCCTCTAACACTGAGAAAATATATATCAACAAGATTTCGCTCACTCCTGTTTGATCCATAAAAAGGTTTTTGAGGCCGACCAATGTTTAGAGCCACGAAAAGAGCAAGGCAAAGAGAAATTTGTGTGGCCAAAGTCAGGATCCAGGTTGATTTCTCCATTATCACATATCCATAGGAAGAGTTTCGCTTGTGTGCTAATTGACCAACTTATCTAAATTTCATGATAATGTCTTCCACCCATAGCCATACCACCAATTTTTTAAGTTCCTCTGCTGATTAAATGAACCGGTAGATCCGACAAGATAATTATACGATTTGAAATAGTAGTAGTATATTTCAGTACTATATTTACCGTTGAATTTGTGAGCGCACATGGTAGGGTTGAGGGGGGCTACGGTACAAATGTACCGGACTAACGTCCGGTAATCTATGTTAATTTTTTTTTTTTTTTTTTTTTTTGGTTTTTTTTTTCCAACAATTATGAGAAAAAAAAATAAAAAATAATAGAGCAAGTTTGAACAAAAAACTGTAAAAGGAAGTACGTTTTTTATTGAAAAAACACTGTAAACAGTTTACAGTGGTTTTTCAATAAAAAACGTACTTCCTTCTACAGTTTTTTGTTCAAACTTGCTCTATTATTTTTTATTTTTTTTTCTCATAATTGTGAAAAAAAAAAACCAAAAAAAAAAAAAAAAAAAAAGGGCACCGGACGGTACCGGTCGTTAAGCACCGGACGCCCCCCCAATTACACATGGTATTGGTACGGATAAAGTTTATTATCAAGTAAGTTAATTAATTGGTTAATAGAGTGCTGATACGTTGACGAAATTCTATGTGTATTAATATTTTATTGGTCAATTGACCAATTTATTTAAAAATAAACTTTATGCTCCGTTAGTTAAAACCGCTTGTTGAATCGCAATCTCGTTGTAATCAACACGAATAAGTAAATGATTTGCACATTAATTTTAATTTCAGTTTTCTCTTAATACACAAAATCAAAATCAATAATAATTAGTAAAAAATTTAAAAGGTAGATGGTCAAATTAGTAAAAAAGGTAATGTAATTTATATTTAAATTTTTAAATAATAACAGACAATGTAAATTGTTTACTTAATTTAAATTCAAAGTGTTTTTAATCGAAAACAAAAACTAGAGTGTAAATTAATTTTAAACTCAAACAATAAGGTATAACTTGAATTTGTTTTTTTTTAAATGAACAGGAAAGAAAGTGATGTTACGGAATCTTTATATTTTTATATTACTCTCTATTTACATATATAGCGAACTAAAATTAATAAAATAGTGAAGTAGTAATTAAATTTAAAAATTGCATATTATTCTACTTAATTTTTATGTTTTCAAATGTATTTTTAACTATTAATTATGATTATGTGATATTATATTTAATAAAAAAATACAATGACAAATTAAAATTTTAGAATAAATTAAACAAAACGATGTTTCTTTAACTTTTTAAATAGAAGATATACTTTTATTTACTCATAAACTAAATGCAAAGGAATCTGTAAATAATCTATTCTTTAATTTTTAATCAAAATTTAAATTTTGTTTTTCTCATTAAAAAGAAAAAAAATCTCACCGAGGTTAGCATTTGCAAGTAAAAAACCCGTTTTAGGGTGATTTACATATTCTATTACATTTTAAAAAAAATTACAACAATAGTGCCCTCATAAAATTTTTACACAACTAATACACTTCCATATTTATTTACAATAATAGTTCAATTAGGTTTCCTTAATTTAGGGAATTACTATTCAATTAAAATTCCTTAATTTATGGCTTCTTCTCTCTCCTCATCTATAACAACTGCATTAGTTAGTCATCACCCTTCTTGATTCAACGTATTCTTTATATATATATATATATATATATATGGTCGGTTTTAATAATTTATACACATACGAAAATTTACAAGCAAAAATATAATTTTGGAGGCTAGGACTGAAGTTTTCGATTTTGATTTGTTTCAACAAACAAAGAAACAACTTTTCTAAGAAAAAAGAAATAAGAATGGAAGCAACGGCAATAATGACCGACGGCGGCGGTGGCGGTAGTATTAGTATTAGAATTAGGAGGTCAAATTCAACATTTTACGCCCGTATTGCGTAAAACCTTTATACCAACATTTTTTAATGTCACTGCGTCACCCGAATTCAACTTTTTTTCATAATGCAGTTAGTAGCCAAACTTTTATACCAAGGTAATCAATTCTGTTTTATTAAGTTTCCAATTTATTTTGCATGTAATATAGTTGGTAGCCAAACCTTCATGTAGTTGGCTGCCAAACTTTCAGACCAAGGTAACTAATTCATACTGTAGGTGTGAAAATAGATTGGTTATCTTGGTATAAAGTTTGGTTACCTTGGTATAAAAGTTTGGTTACCAATTCAGTTTTATTAAGTTACCAATTTCGTTTGAATGTGATGGAGCTGGTAGCCAAACCATTCATACAAAAGTAACCATTTTATTATTTATGAGTAACAAAATAGTTATAAAAAAAATTTCATAACATTAATAGTTTCATTTATTTATTTTTAAACTTTTTGTAGGGCGAATCTTCTTCTTATTCTCATTGGCGTTTTGGACAACGGAGATTCGCGGCGGTGTAGCGACGGAGTATGTGAGGTGTAGCGGCGGTGTAGCGGCGGACTATTATTTCAAAGTGTATGTGAGGGAGATGAAGATTTGAATTTAAATATTTAAGTTTGATTTATTATTTTGAATTTGAATTTGTGTTTGTTGTTAGATCCAAATATTTGAATTTGATTTATTAATTATGGCAGTTATTTATCCTTGATTTTAGGTTTCCTTATTAATGTGAATTGTACTATTTTTGTAATATATATAATCTTTTTGTAATTATTTGATTGATGCACTTTTCTTATAATTACTTTTTATTTGTTGTATACTTATATAAAGAACCTTAAAAAATATTGGTGAACCCATTCTTTTATCTTATTTCCCTCGCCTAGCATCCCCCGTCATTTTCCCTATATCAACCACCCCACCACCCCCACCAAAAAAATATAAAAAAAAATAAAATTCACATCCTAGTTTTGGTCTTGACTCTTGATTATCCATAAGATAAGAGTGGACCACATAATGGGCCTTCAATCTTTCGGCCTACTTGCTTCAACACCCAACCCACAAAATAGTTTAAAATCTGTCTAAAGTAATACACGTGAGCCGACCAACAATATAGATAGATAGATACATGGTCAATATATATACACACCACATCCAATCACCGGACATCATCTTCTACCTCCTCCTCGTACCTCACTTTCCAAGCGTTACCATGTGAGCTAAGGATGCCCGTAGCTCTCATTGTTGAACCCCCGAAAAAGTTTTATTCTATTTCTAGAAAACCTTTCTTTTAAATTATTCTGTAAAAATCCACCCGTTCTCATCACAAAGTTCATAGCTTTTGGACCAAATACAGGAAAAGTTCGCAGCTCTAAGGTAAGAACTTATTGTTTTTATGTTCATTTCTAGCCCCTTTTTTTGGCTGAATAAAAATATGTGGTGGGTATACAGGAAAAGTTCTTTTCTAGCCTTGATTGCTTGAAATCTAGGGTTTCTTTATGATATGGGTAATATTTAAAACTCAGTATTGATTTAGGGGGTCTGTTTGTTTTGCTGTGTGTCTTGCAGATTTGGGATTGATTATAGTTTTAAGACTCTTAGATTATGTTTGTTTGTAAGAATTATAATTATGAGACTATATTCTTCTAAAATTAAATGGCCTTAGTCACATATTTTATGAGATTATTCATATATTATGTTTGTTTTTTTCAGAATTATTTAAAGGATTGAATAAAAATTTATTGTTTGGACTATCATACATTTACTATTAATAACAAATATATCAAATTTTCATTAGTTATCGGTCTTTTAAAACAAATTTAAAGGTTAATTTTGTTCAAAAAATTTCAATTTTAAATGATAGAGATTATAATACCTAGTTAGGTATAATATTAAATCATTTATTTTTAAATCATTTTATTATCTCGGGACTAATAATTTTAAATTTATTTTTAAAAATAAACACGAGACTTAAAATATAATAATTCAATTTTAAATATAATATAATAATTCAATTTTAAATATAATCATCGCAAACAAAACAACGCAGTCACCAACTCACCAACAAAAATGCCAGAAGATATGATTGTGACTATATTATTATTATTATCCTATAAATAATTGTAATTCCTTTACGGTATCTACGGAAAAGTCAAGAAGAATATTACCCAAAACTAGGGTTTATACTCACCAACTCACCTAGGGTTTATACGATCGAAAAAGGAGGGAACAAAATGTAAAGAAGAAGATTACTCAAAACTTTAATTTTGATGAACAATAAATTAAACCAGGGTTTATACTTCATGAACAACTCTCTAATTACCCCAAATCTTTGGCTAAGAAAATGGGAAAGAAAGAAGAATTAGGTTGGTTTTGATTGTTTTTGTAGTGATATATGTAAGATGAATGAAATGATGATGGTGGTGAAAGATAGGTGATGTTGATGCTGTTTGTCAATACAAATGAGAACCCAAATTTGTTGGAAGAGTATAATTTCTTTTATATTATATTATTATTATTATTTCGGTCGGTCGGGTCGGATATATTTGTTTTTGATGGAAAGACTATGACTTGTGTGTGTAATGACTAGGATTCAATAAATATTTCTTTTTTTCCACGTCACTATTCCATGTCAGCTTTCTCTCTTCTATGTAGTCAAACTGTTTAAAGTCAACATGACTTAACGAATTTTCTAACGGTTTGTAAGTAAACAAAAGTTGAGTGAGTTGACTGTAAAAAAACGATTAAGTGACTCACTTGTAAGTTGACATAAAATACAATGACAAAAAAAACATTTATCCGAGTATATTTTGCAAGTGATAGAGCTTGTTTTTTGTTCACATGGTCTTTAGGCAGTGATCATTTGTCTTATTCATCCATCATTGTTTATAATTTTTCATAATACTTTACGGTTCTAAAAAAAATTATTTATAAAAATTAGAAGTAATGTAGGTTTTTCAATGTTTAATCCTAAAAAGAATTGAATTAACTACAAGTTAAGTAATAATGACTTGATAATAAAATTAAAAAAAAATAATAAATTGTTAATTAAATAGTAATGACATAATAAGAAAATACAATGTGATACATTTAAAAATATTATGTCATTTTATTATTTAATATTTGTTTTAAAAAAAATACTTTATCCGTCTGCTAGTAGATGACTTAAGTAATAAAAAAATTTATCATCAAAAGCATGTTTAAAATACACAAGTCAAATAGATACAATTTTATATTAACTAGTATATCTTTGATCATACTACATTTTTGCCAAATGATTCAATCACATCACAAATGAATAGTTGAAATTAATTCAGTGTCTTGCCACAAACCCAATACGACAATACCCAATTAAAATAATTAACACACATATTCTAATACAAGGGCAAAATAAAAAATAAAATTATTACTTATCCTCTTATTTTACTACCTTAATTTGTGTAAAAGTTGTTATTAAGTCATCATTTAAGGGATGGAGGGAGTAAGACTTTTGTTTATTATTTGTGAAATGGATTGAGTAATTTATTACAAAAAATATATAATTTTAGAATTTTCGCAAACAAAACCTTATCATATAATAAATGAGATTTTAATTTTTGATATGAAAGAAAGAAAATAGCATATTAACCTTAAATAGAAAATATTTAATTTACTTCAAAAAGTATGCTGAAAAATATAAACTTATGCTTTGCAATAATCGTTAAATCCACATTACTATTATTTATAGTTCTGAAAAAAGAAAAATTATTACTATTATTTGATGGTTGATATTCTACAAGAGATAAGTCATAAGAGGGGCTTTATCTACAATTGTTGAAAGTATTAAGGCGGTAACAATAATTTTAGCCTGTTCTTTTGATATTCCTCGTCTATTTGTTTTGGTCGGAGCTCAACACCGATGGGAAGCCCTCATTCTAAAAAAGAAAGAAAAAAAAGAAATTCAAGCATCGGGATCCATCTGATTTGAGAAACACATACACCTCCATAATTCATCTTTATTCAAGCTAATCCTCTTGTCTCATTCCTCTCGTCTCGATCTTCCTTATTTTCACACAGCATATTTTGCTCCATCTCCAAATCTATATCAAGCAATTTCATAACAATAATCTAAGGTATAATGGCTCCTCTCCCATATCTTATTTGGGATGTGATTACAAGTTACGAGCATTTTTTCTTATGATTTTCAGCTGTAAGCGTTAATGGTAGTTTGTCTCAGCACTATTGAATCATCTATTTTAGTAATAACTTATATATTCATACCTAGTTAGGGTTTTTCATGTTTTTTATATATTTTTCTGATTAATTATTTTTTGAATTCCATCCCGATTAGTGTATAGTTGAAATTGTGTAAATATCTGTTTAGTTATGTTGTTTATATTTTCCATGTAAAAGGTCTATCCAAAATTGAGATGGATGGTTGGTTTTAATTTCTATTTTTGAGATGTATTTGATTGTTACTGTAAGCTGGCTTGTTGATTTTTGCCTCTAAGAATCATAACCAGGACACCCTTTTGTCTTCTGGCTTTTCATTTGTTTATCTCTTCTGATTCTTCTTTTCTTTGATATCGTTTAACTTGTGTGCAAAATATAGTACAGTATATGGTGAATTTTATGACCATATAATGAGTTTTATATGCATCAAAATGGGTTGTACATAGCCTTCTTCAATGGAGCCTCCATTTGTTTCAATTTTTTTTATTACCATTTTCCCTTCTTTGGGATAATCAGGTACAGCGAGGCCTTTCCTTTTTCCATATTGTTATTGTGCTTGTGTTTAATCTCTAGGAGCTAAATGATCTGGTCTCAATCAACATTGTTATCAGAGTTATGAATCTTCTGATCAACTGGCATGTATTGGTAATGCACAAAAAGTTCCTTTTTTCTTGTTTGCTTAAGGATATATTCATTACTAGGCCCTTCATTTAGGAAAAAAGGTCTTACAAACTGAATGCACTACACAGACTTAACATGGTATTCTACTATTCTTTTCTTTATCTTCTTAAATACAATGTGCAGATTCCACCTAGTATATTAGTGACAACATATTAGGAAATTCATTGAAGTAAATGGTCTAGTAATAGAAATGTATCTCTAATTTTGAAACGGTGGGAAGTACCATCTCAATTACTATATCTTCAGCATAGCAGTTAATGAACTTTTTTTTTTTCTCTCTCTCTCTTTCTATTTTCACTACTTTTATCACCTGATTTGTAGCCAATAATATGATATATGTGTAGGATGAGTCAATTTGAGTTGTCCATCTTTACTCTTTAACGAACCAAAGGCTTTATAGAATTCAAAAACTAGTGTGACAGACTACAAGAATTTGTTAGTTAATTTCATATTTTCTTTCTTTTAGTTGTAAACGGGTGAACTTTTTTTCTCTTTTGATGTTAGAAATCTTAGCTCTGCTCTTTTTGTTTTGATTTAGATGTTCAAATAAGTGTTATTTATGGGGAAAACCTTGAGGTATGAACTGTAAATCATAATTTGGCAGAGCCAAGACCATTAGATACAACAAAAACCTTTCTTTCTCGTCTTGCAATTTGAGTGGGCTGGTGAGTCACAAGTAACATGGCCTTAAAAGCCAATACTGAACTTGCTGGCTAAAGGCTTATAAGGCACTCTCTATTCTCACAATTTGTATGTAGGACTGGAGTATTATATTACTTTTTCTAGATAAAAGTGTAAAACACAGGCAGCTTAGCAAGTATTGGAATGGACCTGATTAGGTTCGATGCATCTCATCCCTGGCCCTTATAAAATACAGTATTGTAGTTGGCTCTGTTTGCTGTATACTCACTGTAACATTATTCTTATAAAAAATACAGTAACTTTTAATTAGGTTTAGTGTTGTTTTGTTAATATTTGGTCTTAGTGTTGTGCTTTTAGTAGATTTGTTATTACAAAGCTACTTCCGTTTTGCTACAGATTTTTTTTTTATTAATGATCAAAGTATTCCTAATCAGGGAGCATCTTGATAAATTAAATTGAAAAATGAGCGTTGAAGTTCCTGGTTCCTGAACTTCCACTGTGGCCTGTGCTAATGTTGTCTGCTTGATTGTTATAGAAGTTCCTTTTATATTTGGTCAATGCTATAGACTATGTATAATTGGTATGGTCATGACTTGTAAGTTGTGGGTTTGCAGATGTCTTTAGTGACTCATTGTGTTATTAGTCACTTCATATGCCTAGATGCCTTCAAGAATAATATGTAGTTTAATATGTGAAGTACGGGCTATTTTTAGCTATTTGGCTTCCTTCATCTTATATGCTTTGCAATTTGGTTTTCAAGTTGCAGTTTTATATAGTACTTGGCCTTGACACATTTACCTTATCTTGCAAACACAAAAAAGAAGAAGGAAACTTACGTAGTGTGAGAATCTACATTAGAGTTTATGTGTATCTTATTGGTAATTAGCGAACAAGAAATGGTTGTACAAATAATTATCTGAACAGGTTGGTATTTTGTGTACTAAGTCCCTCGGTTTTCTTTCTATGTTTATGCAAAGATCAAAATGATAATTTAAAAGTTTTTTCCCTGTAAAACAAGCAGTTGCTTCAAATATATCATGAACAAGGGAGGAGTAGGAGGAGGTGGGCCCACTGCTGCAGCTGCGGCAGCTGCAGCTCAAAAGCAGAAGACGTTACAGCA
Source organism: Panax japonicus (assembly GCA_020205505.1). Classification (NCBI taxonomy): domain Eukaryota; kingdom Viridiplantae; phylum Streptophyta; class Magnoliopsida; order Apiales; family Araliaceae; genus Panax; species Panax japonicus. The sequence continues at coordinate 8,582,244 of CM035093.1, read as the reverse complement.
AAGAGTCGACAATGACATTGGAAATATTGTGGATAATTTTAGTTTCATTGTCAATGTTGCCAGGGTACTCTCTCTCTCTCCCACATTCCCAGGCACACATTTGTACACATGCACATAGTAACATGCCAATCTGTCCCACTGCTTTACTGATTTTTTTGGATTATTTTCAATATAGAAACAATAGAGATGTTGTTTGAGCCTTGAGGTATTTCCTTTAAGGAAAAATTATTAAAAATATGTAACTCCTTCTAATGTGGATTTGCAATGAGAATGTGGTGGTTAAAAATGTTTGTTATTCCTTAAACGTGTTACGTGTCTTCTTTTGTCAAACCTCTTATTGTACTTTGCAAGAATTGAAAAAAATACATGTTTGACAATAGATAACATAAGTGAAAACTTCTGTAATTTATGAACGCAAATGTAGAAGATAACTAGATTTTAGAATTACCATCATTATGGTACTGATTATAGGGTGATAATTTGGTTGCCAATCATTTGTTTATGTACGTCACACAGAGTCCCTCTTTCAACAGTTTCCTTTTTCACCGGAGGTATAAGAATAGTTGCTTGCTTGAGTTTCACTTATTCATCAACTAAATACACCCTTTTAAACTGGTTTCAATACAGATCCAGAAACCATTTGCTTGACTTATCAGGGAAATGGTAAATTGCCAACATAACTGATCAATCTAAATTTTAACTGTGATGGGTTAAATATGAAATTAAAAAGGATTTTAAACTTGAGGAAAGATGGATTTAGTTAAGCATTAGTTTTATTAGGTTCATAACAAATTTTGGAGGTGAGAAAAATGTATGAATAACCATCCAATGGGCTTTTCCCTATATTGATTCAGTTTTACAACCTTCTTTTTCTGTGTCAAAGATCATAAACTATGAGCAAATTCTTGGTTTTACAACCTTCTTTTTTATGTTAAAGATCAGAAGCTATGTGCAAATTCTCATCGGATCTCGATAGGTCACCAAAAATGGTATATAGGCACTCAATTGACTTGTATTTCTCAATCCTACTTCGTTAATAGTTTCACAATCACACCCACACAAATCCACCAAGCCCTAGATTTTTTAGATTTTAGATCTCAACTCTCCATTTCATGCCTTTGTGGTATGACCTAGTAAAATAGATTGTAAGAACTTGGAGACAAAAGAATATATTCTAAATAAACCTACCAGAACTGGATGAACTACAAGTAAAAAAATAAACTCAAATTTTGGAAATTATCCTTAGAATATTTCAACTCTGAGTTAAACTGTGGATACTATCAAAGTGGTAATTTGTGTGCAGACTTGGTATGTCTTGAATAATTTTGTACTGGACTAAAATTTACTCTACAGATACAAGTAATTACGGAAGCTTTATTGTTTGCTTCCTTGTATATTGTTTACTTCTTGTTTAAGTCAGTTTTGATGTTGAGTAGCTAGCTCTCAAATATTCTGTCTTTTTCTTCTGTTATTGTTCAGATTTCAACATCTCCACCCCAATAGCCAAAATGTTTCCTTTCTAAGGGGCCTCAGTGACCAGAAATTTCATGAAACTTGTTAAACCAAACAGAAGAACTTTTCATAAATGTTTGGAATCCAAGCCACTGAGAAACTCTTAAACTAAATCTCCATCTTGGTTGCTAACAAGTATGAGTTAAAGAGGAAGAATCTATGATAAGAAGAAAATATTAGGAAGGAAGAAAACGAGAGTCACATATTCCATCTATTAGGGGAAGATTGAGATTCTCGTGTTCCATTTATTTGAAAGCTGATGTGTCAGGTAGGAAGAATTAGAACTCTCTAAGTTTGCACGTGACATACTTGATGATGTCTAAAGTACCTTCATTTAGTATTTCAATAAATTTTCCCATCATTGCCTCTAACACACTTATGGATCTCTTTGTAGCATTCTGCTGTTCTCTCCTTTATGTGAATGTCATCTTATGTAAATAAAGAATGGTTTTCATTTATGTAGCAATTCGACTGTTCTCTTGTTACAGTTTAGCTTGTGATCTGCTTGTTGTTGCCTAAAGTGCCTTGATTTTTGACTTGCTGTATTATTTATCACATATTCACATTATTGCCTATATTATAATATTACCTGCGATGTTCTATTTTAAGTGAATTCCATATTGAAATAAAAGTGGTTCCACTAATCTTGCTAGCTTCTTTTGATATGACTAATTGTTCTGTAGGAGCTTGTTTATGGTAAAAACAGTCCTAATGTGCACATATGAAAAACTATTATGGGAACATTGACCAATATATAATGTGCTGGAGGGTTTAGTTCTCTATTTCGCAGTGAACTTCCTTTTTCCCTCAAGTACCAAGTATTGTCACTATAACCAGAGGTTTCATTTCCCTGTGCACCAGAATGAACTAATGTCGTATCCTGACAGTATTATGCATATTGCAGGTTAATGATCCGCCTGTTAGAAATTCACAAGAAGCTTTCATGATGGAGATGCGTGCAGCCAGAATGGTAAGAGGTTACCATTTCACACCCATATTACATAGATATAAAACATACACAAGTGCACACTTGTAATACTTTTATATATGTATGCATCACTGCATATGTATCTCCCCTTTGACCTTTTTTATCTTTTTCTTTTTTTGGCGGCATTGGAAGCCTTGTTGTTCTTTATGCATTTTCATCGTCATTTAATAAAAAATTCTTATCAAAGAAAAGTTAACACATATCAGGGGTGTCACATAAGTAGTCGTCTTTAGAGAATGGCGACATATATATTTTTCTGCCCTCATTTGTTGAATTGGGATCCGGTTACCATGAAGTCATCATAAGTTGGTCAATTGACCAATACAGTGATAACATGCAGAGAGATCACCTCCCGGCTTACGTGTCAATTAACCAAAGTTAACTTTATACTTACCACTCCCGTTGAATTGTGTGAACTGTCCCAATCTCCTAAACGAATTTATACCATGGTTTATTCAGTGCCTTGCCTTTTTTCTCCCAATGACAACACTTATTGGTATTATGAAATGTGAACAACAGGTTCAGGCAGCTGATTCATTGCTTAAATTGGTGTCAGAGTTGAAACAGACGGCCATCTTTTCAGGGTTCGCAACCCTTAATGACCATGTTGAGCAAAGAACAGATGAGTTAAACCAACAGGCAGAAAAAACAGATTGCATGTTGGCTAAAATTGGAGAGGAGGCAGCAGCTAGCCTTACAGAGCTTGAATCACATTACTATTCTTCTGTACTGAGGACAAGCCAATCGCCACAACAATGAAATAGCTTCTAAGATGCTAAGCAATTCCGGCTCTCTATAAGTGAATTGTGGAGGTGACTTGTTTCTAGAATTTCTTTCCATCAAGCAGTTTTGAAGGGTTTCAAATTTCCAATCATATTGTCTGTATATATATCTAGTTCCGATCATAATTCTGGAACAATTTGGCTAATGAACTACTGTTGAGCTCCTATCCGTTTTTAATTGTGCCCATTCAGATTTTATGCTCTTACAGAAGATGAGACTGGTGCAATGTTTATTAGAGTTGAAGATTACTTTTAATAGGGTTTTGTACCACAAAATTTTGTACAGAAGGGGCTGATTGCTACTAGTATAATTTGAAAGCAACGGTGACTATTTTTGCACACCCAGTAAAGGAAAAGAGGATCTTAAATTAAATTTGGGAAGGTCGGGGTAAGTTATATATACCGGTACATATATATCAGGCTAAGGGATGTTTGATAAAATTGGATGAAATAGATGTAATGTGTTGAAAATTTATTTAATATAATTATTAATATTATAAAAAATTAAATATAAAATATTTCATTCAGCAATTATTTGGCCAAAAAAATTATACTTGATCATCTAGCCAAACACAAAGTGAGTACACTTTTTACTTTTTAGTTAATTATAAAACATCCTCCCCCTCCCCCTCCCGCAGTGCAAAAGAGTTTATATTAATATTAATATAAAATAATACGATGTTCTCAAATTTATTATCATAATTCTATTATTTTATCAATTACTAAACTAAAACTTTTTATTTTATAAAATGAAACTATATTCCTATATTCGCAAATTTTGTAAATGGGAATCTTTTGCGGGAGTATTTTTATAAGCTAGCAAGAGTTCAACATCAGAACCTTCAATGTAGGACCATGTTTGTCTTGCCAATGTAAAAAGAAACACAATGTGATCAATGTCAACTAATAATGGAACACTAAATCATAATGAAAAGAATAATGCCAGGGATCCTAGTATGATAATACCATGACATCCCACCCCCACCCCACACCCCACTCCACCCTACCCTATCCCATCCTCCCTCTTTCTGAACACGCATACACAAGGAAGGGAAAAACTTTGTGCAAGACAAACTGAAGGAACATGGAAAACAGTGAAAGGGCCAAGTAGCACAACTTTCCAACTTCCAACCAGGTTAAAATTAAGTGTAGTACTATGAAGTTTAAACCAGAAAAAGAATTAACAGTACCAGAAAAAGAATTAACCACTGTTAATTCTTTTTCTGGTTTATTCATTTAAACAGTGAAAGGGCCAAGTAGCACAACTTTCCAACTAAACCAGAAAGCTTAATGAAAAGTAATTTACAATTAAAATTTCTAAAGACACTGATTTATAGAAAGCTATTAGAGCAACTAAAACTACTTTGTGAAAGAGAGAGACCTCACTGCACACTTGACAAGATTCCCATAATTGTTGACACTGGGATTGATCACGACGACCACAGATTGATATGGAAGCTCATCCCATTACAAAAACTAGTTTGATGACCGCAAGTATAACACTGTGGATCATAGCTGCCAAGTATAATTTGAAATATCTATATTATCCCTATGATAAAGCCAACCACTTCAGTATCATCAACGTTGAAAACAAGAAAATAGTTGAGAAAATCAAAATAAAATTCAAATCAAGAGTACAGGGGGAACAATGTGCATCTTTTTCCCCAAATTGAAATCTTCACACATGGATCTCTTCTTGCACCTATTTCTCACAACTTTAACACTTGATTGAAATAAGAAAGAAAGATTGCTTAACTTATCAAAAGACTTGAACTAAGTTTTCAAAAAGGAAGATAAAAAAACTGTGTTTGTGTGTCGGGGAGGGATCAGCAGAAAAAAGATGGCTCCATCTTTAATTGCAACTTTCAATACTCGAGGCAATTTCTAAGCTTCTGTCAATTTTCATTAACTATGTCCACTAATTTCAACTTTAATATCAAGATGCAATTACAAAATGTGTTCCCCACTAGTCAGCGTGAAGAAAATCCACAAGTAAATTCTACACCTTCAGATTCAAGAACATACTATATACTAGTTTTCAAAAAATTAACACAAGGTCCAACATGCTATAAAGAAGACAGACTAAAGATGCAAGGTCCTCATTTATAACCTTACATTTTCGGTAAATCATTTAAAACCATGTGTTTCATCCCGTAGTCATGTTCATACTCTCCAACCACTTACCTTTGATCAACCTTTTTCCTTTAGATTAGCCGGTCATCATGCATAATTTGTTGTGTTCCATCAGATTTCACCTCTGCAGCGACAAAGAAGGGGAAACTAAAAAGAGGTAGATTCACTTTTTTTTCCCTGAGCCTTCTTTTCTTTTGCCTTCATGAGACATTCTAGGGCTCTATTGTGCATCTTGTATATTTTTTTGGGGAGAACTTGCTTTAGGAGCCTAGCAAAGTTATCTTTTGGGAGGCTCCTTGTACTATGGTTGTCTGCAGGCATAGGAGTGTTTTTCACCCTATATTTGTATACTATGCCGGTTTTGGGGCTTATTGTTAAATTAATTACTTATTAAAATAATCCATTTTACAACTTTTTTTCCACTCTTGGACATTCAAATTTCAAAGATTTTTTTCCCTTTTGTATCCCTACTTTTTTTAGGTTAGCATTTATCAATCAAAAATAAAAATGGTTTAACCACAATATATGACCTAACTTCAAATTGCATAAAGTAGTGCTGATATTAAACAAAATCAATTTCCAAAATAAAATGCTGTTTTCCATAAGAGAACACACTCGTGTTAGCAATCATTTTTCAGTAAGCTGTATTAGAATTGATAACACCTCAGGAAATCAAATTCCAACATTCAATATGTTTTAGTTTAAGACCAAGTAGTAAGCACACATTACCCCCCAAAAAGCAAAAAATAGTAAAAGACAACTGACAAAATTACCAATCAATTTCTACCAACACCAGTGGTCTGCTCCTACTGCTGGAAATGGAGATAAAGGTTCAGCATCATTGTTATTTGTTAGGTTAGTAGATCAATAGAACAGAAAGGATCTTTGGGTTATGATTACTACTTTAAGAATTCTAACACACTTCATAAAACTTGAAGATGTATAAGTTGAAAATACTGTATATTGATATCCCCAAAAGAGTTGAACGGAATTCATGCTCCACATATTTCATTTGAAATTTCAACCATTTCTTCTAAAATCCTTCTTAGTTTGTTAACAGTGAACCAATAATGACATTAACCAATTCCATCACCAGCAGTTAATACAATGGTGTCTACAGAAAATCCATTGACTAGGCAGCATCTTATAGGAAGAGAGGGAAGATATTCAACAGAATATGCATAAAAGAAAGAAAAACTTGCCAAATAAGTTCTAGTACCAAAGAAGTAAACACAATTGAAAAGGAGTTACACAGGTACTATCTTTGAGAAATAGATGTTGTGTTAATATTTAGGATAGGTTAAGTTAAGCCTTACTACTTTCTTTTTCTTTTTTCCTTATTTTTCTTGTAGTAGGTAAGGGCGTATTTATAATAAGATAGAAGTTGGCATAATTTGTAAATGAGTAGGCATATATTCGTCTTATCTAACCCCTAGGTGCCACATGATTGAAGACGTCTTATTGAGGGAACATGAAAATGCTGGTCTAGATAGTTTCACATGGAAAATACAACATACTCAGGGATGAAAAGCATTTTAAAGTTCCTTTCTATTTCATATAAATGATGAGCCTATCAAACTTTCATTCTTTCTATTCATAGTTATCCTTCCTTCCAAGTACTAATAATCATACATCTTTTTCTATCCTGATAAACATCAATCAACAATCAGTATCATATGAATAAAAAGGAAGAAACTCAAACAGAATAATATCAAACAACAATCGCTATCAACATATTACATAAAGAAGACACTACACAAAGAAAGCAGTATATTGTAGCATCCAATAACCACCATTTTCCTGTTTTGTCAAATTTCTAATGAATTTTAAATTACTACATAACCAGGCAAGAAGCTAAAAATATCACCTCACGAACATTAGCATTCAATTTCTACCAAGTGGCAGCGATCTGCAAGAATATGTTTCCTTGAAATCAGACTTCCTTGAAGAGGTAAAAATAGATGCATAGACTTCCTTGGTAGCACCAGGAGGGGCTATATCAACTGCCTTGAACCGTTTCACCGCACCATTGCTCGATCCATTATTCACCCCCTTAACCTTAACCCCGCTATTAACAACCTTCTGATTTCCTTCTACCTTCAACAAACCCTTCTCCACCGCCTTATCATCTATATCATGCTTCTTCCCACTTAAGCGCACTGAGTCCACACAAACACCTTCTTCCCCATTCACAGCCACATCCCCTTTCTTCACCTTTTTCACCTTCTTTTTCTCCTTCAAATTCACTTTCTCCTCCTCCATTCTCTTTCTCAAAGCCGCCACCTCTTCCTCGCTCCCGTTGATCACAACCTTATCAGATTCCCTGAAGTCCTTATGGCAAACAAGACAGGTTGAAGATTTGACCTCCTTCAAAGCCTTGGCACTCAAAACATGTCCACAACTCCTCAGTGCAAAAAACTTATATTTGCCATTAAACTCCAACCCTGAAATTGGACACTGAAAACGAGTATCGGAATCAAAGGCAGGTATATCTGAAAGCTCAACAGCAATCATATCTTTCAAACCCTTGATATGGGCGAAAGCCCGGGGCAGTTTCTTCCCCAATAATGCCTCCACTAAAGCCTCCTTATTAAACACATTCCCAAGAAAATCCACCACAACTGGGTGCTTCAAGGGCTCATTGGACAACGCGCAATTCAACCATTTTGACAATCGTTGCTCATTCGGGTCAACTTTATCGGGCTTCTTCGTTGCGTACATGTTGAGATAACAATCACGGGACTCGGCACCTGTCGCGCCGCCATCACCACCGCCCCCAGGGAGGCGGAATCGTAGGGTGAGGGTGGAGGAAGGAGCAATTTGGGCCTTCTGGACCGTGGTAGAATCGGATAGGGGTTTCCCATTGAAGGAGAAGAAGGAGGAGTCTAGGGTTTGTAACGGGAGAAGAGATAATTTCAAGTTGCGTAGGGTAAGATCGGTGTTTACGATTAGGGCACGATTTGGAATTCGGAGTTCTGGGGATTGAACAAAGACTTGCAGTAATTGATTCTGGGTTTCGGTATTCATATTTTCTAGGCTTTTTGATCTTTCAGATAGAAACAGGTAATCAGGATTCACGATAATATACAATACCCAGACGAGTTGAATCAATTGCACCTATAATATATTCTATATCCCAGATCTCAATCTCTCTTTCGTATTTATTGCCAGCAATAATTATGTTCTAAGTATAATATTAAAAAGATGACTCTTTTTATGATAAAAATAATAATAAATGAGAATATTTTCTAAAATGGAGGAATGACAATATAAAACTGGGTTTCACAAAACAAGTTTTGATTTAAAAAAACAGATATATTATGCTCTCGTTGAGAGTCGAACTCAAGACCTCCCGCTTACTAAACGGGTGCTCTAACCAACTGAGCTACGAGAGCATGAACGCTTATGGTTTTATATTGTTGAATTTTGTGCTAAGCAGTAACCACAATCGGTGAGAATTAAGATCATCTTAATTATTTATGGATCCCTATATTCAATAGTGTTCTGATAATTAAAAAATATATAATAAAAATAAATTCAAAATAATATAGTCAGGCTCACTCAGATATTGATGAGTATCAATTAATTATACGTTGAAACATTATTTTATAAAATGAAATATATATAAATATTTTTAATATATTGTAATAATATTTCTCTCTAATTCACCTTCAATTTTGTAATTGTGAATGGAGATATATATTGTGATTTCGCATAATGACCCACCCCCCACCCACCCACCCACCCACCCACTCACTAACTAAAAAAATACAAAATAAAACTAGCAGTTAAATAACTTATGCAAAACACAAGTTAGTTTGAAACATTTCTGTTGAAATATAAATTATCATTACTCAATTATTCATTTGTTAAAAAAAATAGATAGTATAAAAAAAAGGGTCCTTAACACTAATATACAACAATTAAAAAATAATAATAAAAATAAAACACACACAATATAATTACAAAAATAAAACAACACAATATTATCTTGCTGAGATTATGCGTCATTAACTCCCCACACATCAGTTACCGATTTTTATATTCAACTGTACCGATCCTAAAATCACGCTAATGAAGAAAAAGGCAACTTGGAGATCAAAAAAAACAGAGCAACGACAGATCGATCGGAGAAGACGACATGGAACTCTGAGATCGGATAATAGAGGAGTAGATCAACAGCAACTCCAAGATCAACAACAACTTCAAGATCAACAACAACTTCAATAAGATCAAAAACAACTTCAAGATCAGAAATCAATCTGTGTAACAACTTTGAGTTTAAAGTTTATATACATATTGTTACCTCGTGGGTATTATATACTCGTATATTGGTTACCTTTCATAAGTTTTTCGCTCTTTAATTGGTAAAAAAGTCTGTATACTGACTGCTTTGATTTCAAAATGCATATAAAGATCTGTTTTATATTCTGGTTACTAAGTACATATAAATTGATTACTGTTTATTATTGATTTGTTTACTGTATAATGTTTATTTGGTTGCTGAATACTTTAATTGTTTATATGGTTACCCCATGGTTACTATATACTCGTATATTGGTTATCTTTCTTAAGTTTTTCGCTCTTTAATTGGTCACAAAGTCGGTATATTAACTGTTTGATTACAAAATGCATGTAAAAATATGTTTTATATTCTGGTTACTAAGTACATAGAAATTGGTTACTGTTTATTATTGATTTGGTTATTGTATAATGTTTATTTGGTTGCTGTATACTTTAAATGTATATTATACGGATGTTTTGTATATTGATGGTTACTTATTAAATACATTGGTTACCTTCCTACAACTGTTGAATCTTTAAGTACATATTGATATTTTTTATATTGTTTGTTTTTGCTGTAAAATGCATGTCAAATATGTTTTATGTTATGGATACTAAGTAAATATATGTTGGTTACTGTCTAGTCTGGATTTGGTTAGTATATAATGCTGACTTATTTATTGTGTAATATTACTGTGTTTTATACTGATTTTTTTATATTGATGGTTACTGATTAACTACATTGGTTACCTTCATACACCTGTTAGTCTTTAATTTGTAACAAAGTCATTACTGATTATTTTGGTTATAAAATGAATGTAAAAATATTTTTTATAATCTTGGCTACTAATTACATATATCTTGGTTACTGTATAATATGTATTTAGATACTGAAAGATATTTATTTGGTTACTCTATAATGTTATTGAGTTTTATAATTGTTTCTTTTATATTGGTGGTTACTTATTGACTACATTGGTTACCTTCACACAACTATATAATCAGATTAACAGTTGTGTGAAGATAACCAATGTAGTCAATAAGTAACCATCAATATAAAAGAAACAATTATAAAACTCAATAACATTATATTGGTTACTGTACACCATCAAAAATGTTACTCAATAACATTATATATATATATATATATATATATATATATATATATTAGTTGTTGTATACTATTTAATTGGTTACAATATAATATTTATTTGATTGCAGTGACAATTTGGCAATTTCTGTAAAGTTTAGAATGTCAGATTTTGGCATTTTCGGAGCCTAATTTCATTGAAAACGGGTCAACAATCAAAAGTCACCAGCTTTGCTGGTGAACTGCATAGTTTTTTGGTCAAGTTCCATCATTTAGGCCTTCAAAATTGCATGTAAAAATGTGGTTTATGTTCTGGTTACTAAGATTATGTAATTTGGTTACTGTCTAATATTGATTTGGTTACTTTATAATATTTATTCAGTTGTTAGACAATAAAGACTGACAGTAATCAATACAACAAATTTAATTATTTACGGGAATATATAATTATTTACTGTTAGTAACCATTAACCACATGGTTGGTAATATTTTTGATGTGTACAGTAACCAAAATTGATGTTGATTAATATTTTAATTTTTGATTCCATCATGAGTTATCAATATAAAGTAAACATATACAAGCTTTATAATAGTCCTGATATAAGCTTATAACAGTCTTGATACAAGCTTATAATTATCTGGTTACTAACAAGCTAGTAACTATCTATGATAATTATCTGGTTACTAACAAGCTTGTAGATAAATAGGACACTCACACATGTACATTTAACAATTGATGTTTGTCCTGATACAAGCTTCTAACTTTCTGGTTATTAATAACAGTAACCATAATGTAATATAATAAAACAGTAACAATATAATTATATGATAGTAACCATAACATGTTTTAATAGTAACCAAAACAGAAATATCATGTAATGAAACTCAATTTAAGCAATTCATGTATACTATAACCATAATGTAACATAATAAAACAGTAACCATATAATTATATGATAGTAACCAGAATAGGTTTTAATGGTAACCAAAACAGAAACATCATATAATGAAACTTAGTTTAAGCAATCCATGTATACTATAATCCATAATGTAACATAATAAAACAGTAACCATATAATTATATAATAGTAATCATAACAGGTTTTAATGGTAACCAAAATAGAAACATCATGTAATGAAACCCAGTTTAGGCAATTCATGTATACTAAACAATTACATATTAACCAGAATAAAAAAATAAAAGTATCCAAAATCTCACATCGACGACACAATAATAGTAGTCAAACCATAATGTAACAGTAACCAAAATATAATAAAGAAGTAACCAAATAGTTATATGAAAGTAACCAGAACATGTAAGATGTGTTTGTGGAAACTGAAAGTAGAAATAGAATAACATAAACTTTGTAGAATATATTTGAAGGAAATTACAAAAATAATACATCAATGTATACTAAATAAATACATGGTTTATTATGATTTAGGTTTATTATTTATAAAAATAATACATCTACAAAATAATGATGCCTTGAACTTCTTCAACTGTCTTGAGTTCAATTTCTTGGTAATAATGCCGGGGACTTCTATGTCACACCAATATATAACTTTTCAATGAATTTTCTATTGCATTCCCCACAGTAAAGATTTCATAACTGCAAATAAAAAAAATCAAATTTACACAGTCATTAGTAACCAGATATAAACAATATTTATATCATAAACAGTTTACCAAACAAATACATTGTAATCAAAATAACATATAAAAGTAACCAAAATCTTAATTGAGGAAAAAAAATGATATCCAAATCATAAGATAACAGTAACAAAAAATATACTAATGAAGTAACCAAATAATTATATGTTAGTAACCAAAACATATATTAATGGTAACCAATACATAAACAACATATAGACCAAGCAAAGTTTAGTCAACCATGTATACTAAAGCAAATACATGGTAACCATAACAACATAAAAAAGTAACCAACAAAAATGGTATCTGAATCCCTAAATTAACAGTAACCAAAACATAATGCGGAAGTAACCAAACAGTTATATGATAGTAACAATAATAAAATTTAAATTAACACACCTTTAAAAATAGTTGTAGATATCAAAAACCACTAGTTTGAGACCAGACAACTGGGTCAGCAATTTTTGAGATGTGATGTTTAGCATATTGTTGAATGAAACGACATCTGCATTCAGCCTTCTTAACACACTGACTTGCTTCCTCCACCAAATAAAGTGATGGCGGCTGACAAACAACCAGTTGGAAGGTAGCGGTGTAACTCCAATCTTTCTTACCCCTAGACCATATAGATTCTGTAATATAGCATTACATCAGTCATGTATTTGAAAGAATCAAATCTTACTCTGAATTTCTCCAATATCAAACTACATGGCCATTCTGTACAATTTTCTGCCCATAATCGAAATTGAGACCATATGCAACAGCCAAACGTTTCTCCTATACTTGAACTCTGAATTATTATTGAGATTAATAATGGATCAATAACAGCAGATTGTATGAAATATAAATTGTACGACTGCAAAACCTGAACAAAGTTGGTGTAGTATCTGAAGATCAATATTCATTAACCAATTTACGGCATCCAGTAAGAAGAAGAAGATTTTAGAGAGAAAGTACGAAAATTGTGGAAGTTGGGAGAAAAAGAAGGTTTATTTACATAGGAACACGCGTTTCAAAAAAATCAGCCCGATTTGCCATAACAGCCAAGTTAATACTAATCCTTTAAATTAAGGAATCATAATTATACTAATATTGTAAATAAATATGGAAAAGTGTTTTATTTTTGTAATTATTTTATAGGTGTATGATTTTTGTAATTATTTCTAAAAATGTACTAATATATGTAATTTATCCTAAAAAATTGAAAATAAATAAATTCACATCCTAGTTTTGGTCTTGACTCTTGATTATCCATAAGATAAGAGTGGACCACATAATGGGCCTTCAATCTTTCGGCCTACTTGCTTCAAGACCCAACCCACAAAATAGTTTAAAATCTGTCAAAAGTAATACACGTGAGCCGACCAACAATATAGAGAGATAGATACATGGTCAATATATACACACCACACCCAATCACCGGACATCATCTTCTACCTCCTCCTCGTACCTCACTTTCCAAGCGTTACAATGTGAGCTAAGGATGCCCTAGCTCTCATTGTTGAACCCCCGAAAAAGAAAAAAACTCTGTCTTTTTATTCTATTTCTAGAAAACCTTTCTTTTAAATTATTCTGTAAAAATCCACCAGTTCTCATCACAAAGTTCATAGCTTTTGGACCAAATACAGGAAAAGTTCGCAGCTCTAAGGTAAGATCTTATTGTTTTTATGTTCATTTCTAGCCCCTTTTTTTGCTGAATACAAATATGTGGTGGGTATACAGGAAAAGTTCTTTTCTAGCCTTGATTGCTTGAAATCTAGGGTTTCTTTATGATATGGGTAATATTTAAAACTCAGTATTGATTTAGAGTGTCTGTTTGTTTTGCTTTGTGTCTTGCAGATTTGGGATTTGTATTGTATTGTACGTTGTCGAATTGGGTTTTTTGGGGTGTTTTGTTGTTTGATTCTATTTGGTCCGAATAATGTCGATTCTGTCTAAAAGTGAATCAATTCACATAAGGGAAGTTTGGAATGATAATCTTGAAGACGAGTTTGCGTTAATTTCAGAGATAGTAGATGACTATCCTTTCATAGCTATGGACACTGAGTTCCCCGGCATTGTTCTTCGTCCAATAGGGAATTTTAAGAGTTCCACCGAATACAATTTTCATACCTTGAAGGCCAATGTTGATCTTTTGAAGTTGATTCAACTGGGTCTAACATTCGCTGATGAAAATGGGAATCTTCCCACTTGTGGAACTGACAAGTACCTGTATCTGGCAATTTAATTTTCGCGAATTCAATCTCAATGAGGATGTCTATGCTAATGACTCCATCGAGCTTCTGAGCCAGAGTGGCATTGATTTTAAGAAGAACAATGAAAAGGGTATTGATGCTCATCGATTCAGTGAGCTATTGATGTCATCAGGGATTGTTTTGAATGATAATGTTCATTGGGTGACCTTTCACAGTGGGTATGATTTCGGGTACTTGCTTAAAATACTTACTTGCCAAAATCTGCCTGATACACAAGCAGGGTTCTTCGATTTGCTCAAAATGTATTTCCCAACTCTATATGATATCAAGCATCTCATGAGGTTCTGCAATAGTCTTCATGGTGGCCTGAACAAGCTAGCAGAACTTTTGGATATTGAGAGAATTGGTATCTGTCACCAAGCTGGTTCAGATAGTTTGCTTACTTGTTGTACCTTCATGAAGTTGAAAGAAAGCTTCTTTGGTGGTTCGCCTGAGAAATATGCTGGTGTGTTGTATGGTCTTGGTGTTGAGAATGGACAAATTACATATTAAAAAAGTGAAGATATAAAATAAGAATCTAGTTATTTGGCTACATATGAGTTTGCTATTGTCTTCCTTTTATGTTTCCGTATATATTTTCTCATTATCTTGGATGCTTTCGGTTAATAATCCTTGTTAGTTTTTGCTTTTACAAAGAAAATACAAAATAAAATAAAATAAAAACTGTCGAGGAATTGCAGAAGCTTTCGGCACAAGGGGAGACCAATTATGCACATTGGATTCCTTTTTTTCTTTGACTCTCTGTTTGGTTGGGTGAAGTTTATGCTGCTGCTGCTTCTATTGTTGTCTCTTTTGTTGATTTTGTTGTGGTCTTTAATTAGCAGATCCTTTGGCTTGGCATACTCTCCTTCTCCATGAAAGAACATGGGCATTGGCGCTGTTTGGGGGGTTTCTTTTAATAGAAAACAAAAGAACAAAGCTGCTGATATTCACTTCTGCTAATTTGAGCAAGTCTCCATGTATGAACATAGATAACTATATGTTTTATTATTGATTATTGTTCTTTTTAATCAGCCCATGTGCCAAATTTTTATATGCAAGAACAGATGAAATAGAAACAAAAGAATATTTTAACTTTTCAACATCAGAAATTTCCAGCCCTTAAATAGAAATGCAGCCATATCATGTTTTTCTTCCAATCTTCTAACAATTGAGAAAACTTCACCTACAGCTCCTAAGAGAAAAATGGCACACAAGAAACTTAAAAAATGTCCACTACTTTGTTATACTCCACAAAACAATGTGTTAAAACCAGCATGCATCATCCATCCTTACAAACACTTGGGCAATAACATCCCATGCTTACAAAATCTTGGCTGAGTCGTACAACTCCAGGATTAGGTACCAACGCCAGTCTCCGGTGATTAACGTTTAGTAAAAGGATCATGTCTTTACACCAAAATTGAATATATCCTTGGACCAGTATAGTTGTTGCACCTTGAAGAGCTGCAGTAAAATATACGATCGTACCCAGTGTGCCATATGTAAGAAACAAGACAAGCGTATATATCCTTATTTATCCACCATCCAACAAGCAAATTCATCATGAATGATGATGTCGTGGAACATTGGGAATATAACACAAATTATGAAATTAGTCTCACAAAAATCATCCTAGTCTTGCTTCTCTTCGTAGCACCTGAAATAGATCAAAAATGAAAAGAGAAGTTGAGGAATAGCTGTGTGAAAAAACACTTGTAGAAGTATGTTTTGTTGCAAGCACAGCTAAAATTCACATTAGAAATCATCAGCATATTGAAGATTTCTCTGGACTACTAAACAATTTTTGTCAATAAAGTAAGCATAATGGCCTAATTGAGGATATCTTATGTTAACATGGTCAGCAGCAAATAAACAAAGCCACATGGGACTAGCGATCACCAAACAGCTTGCTAATTTCACTAGTCACCCAAATGTGTGGATTTCTAGCATTCTTACAAGCACAATTTCTCAAGGAGCCAAAACTACTTCCACCTCAACCCTAATGCAATAGTAAAGCACTAAACAATATACTTGTAATGCACTTGTGATAGGGACCATGTATAACTTCCTCTGGCATAAGTATTTCTTAGTCAAACACATGAGCTATTGAGAAATGTAGAACTATCTAACATGTCTAGTATCATACATTACTTTTAGCAAGTCATGGCAATAATTTTAGCCAACATAACAGAAAAACAATGATATTACTTCCACACTGGCATGCTTGCTGTCCCAACATTTCAAATGGGCCGGCCAAAAGACAAAATATGTTGCCATATAAGTTGTTCAACACTGAGTCGGGGTTCAGTAACCCAAGAACAAAGCAAGTCAAGATTGAACACAATGGACGCCTTTCATTTGGGCCTAAGATAGAGCGAAACAGTAATCAGCTCAGCTGGAACAATTTTTCCCCAGTGTATATTGCAACAGACGCTATGTCAGACCATGACACCAATGAACCTAGCCAAGCTTGAAAGACAGTAATCCCTAGTGTAGTCAAGTAGTGTGCTATGTCAACTGTTAGATAGGAATAATTAATAGAACTCTCAACCTGTCAATCATTTCAAAATCCCATGTACAACATGCTTTCATGTTGGCTCACCTAAAGCCCCGCTTTAAAAGTTCCATAATCGGCCTTTAGTTACATACTTGAAAAACCAGGATCCAAGTGGAAACAACCGGTAAAAAAAAATTGTCTATGTATTTCAGTATATCATATTTAGACTGCTTTAGAAATGCAATTTCACTTCCGCGAATGTGTGTATGAAAGAGATTGAAGTGGTGTCTCCATCATAGACTCGATAACCTGATCACATTTGTTGAAGAGCCATTATTTATAAGTATTACCTGTGTACAAAGTCCAAGCTGAATCTAAACCCAGCCAATCAATACGTACTTATTTCCCTGAATTTTCTATAATTCATTTCTGAATTCTTTTACCCAACTTACATTCCTACCTACCTTGGAGAAGTTCATGGAAGAAGGAAAGGCAAGTAACATGCAGAAAGATGACGGAATAAAGCGAGCACAATAAAATATGTTACAAAAACAGAATCTTGAACAGAAGGTTAAAACCCATTGCGTGGATCACAGGCTACGCAGAGAAGTAGAACACTTGTTTATAGCTACACTCCTTGTGTGGATGTTTATAAATGAAAATGTTCATTAACATCTTGGGCTTCACATTTTGTAGAACTCTCCCAGACTCATCCGCCTCATAGAAGTCAACACATGCACCCTGTACCAACGAACGCTGGCCTGAGTGGAAGGAGCTCTGGTCGATTAAGCAAAGAGGTCTTGCTTTCGAGCCCTTGTGGATGTAGCAAACTTTCTTGGAAGAGATCCCAGTTTCGACGTCCGACTGCACCTTCAGAGGAGGGCAAGCTTAAAGTGCGAGTCTAAGGATACCTTGGGAAACCAAAAAAAACACATGCACCCCGTAACCTTCATCCTCCGTTTCAACTTATGTTTACTTTTAGTTCAAAAACTGCCTAAATAGTTATTGTCAACATCTGATGGTTATACTCATCTTCAGCAAGTACGTCACTCAACCTTTAGTCAGATCTCTATATTGTCAGCTAAAGTTCTGCAAAACTAATAATTGAACATCCAGATACTCGGCCCAGTCTGACTTCCTTCTTTGTGAACCTAGCATTAATCTCACATTGGCAGTGTTTTTCTAAAACAGCCCATTTTCTCATCAAAATGAAGTAACTATGATCAACCCTTGCAACAATAATAATAACTCAACATTTTACTTTTTCTCTTATAGATGGCCCCCAGTATTGAAGTTATCAACAGTATCAATGAATGGAACAAGGAATTATGATGGGGATCGATGATTTAGTTCCCTTGTTTATTACCTTGTTTATTTATTTTGTTTATTCATTATTATGGACTTGTTTTAATTAGTTGGGGTATTTTTGTCTTCAGTTATTTTCTTGGTCCCCAAATCCAATATATTTTGTTTAAATACCGATAGAATCTTCACACGAAGGACATTCTAAATATTAAGATTATTATTGACTTTTCTTATATCGTGGAGATATTTACCTAGAGTTAATAGAAGCCGAGTTGAGTCTGTAAACCCTAGAGTTTAAGCGCAGAGCTTAAATCCTAGTTACTAGATATCTATCAATTAATAACAAAATTCGTTTTACAAAAGTTGTCCTACATCATTTGTGGTATCTAAGTCGTACCTTGGAAATCACTCTTCACATGTCATCATTGGAAGTCCTGCCAGAACCATCAAGCACACAACCACCACCGCTTCTATCATCATCAACCAGTTTGCTCATCCCCAAAATTACCCAACCATCCATCGACGATCTAAACAACCACCACCGCTTCTATCATCATCAACCAGTTTGCTCATCCCCAAAATTACCCAACCATCTATCGACGATCTAAACAACGACGACCAACCAGCTTCAAAGATAGTCACGCAATACAACGATCGGCAATCATATCACCATCACCAACATACTATTCTATACCAAACCGCGATTGGAAAGGAAAACAAAAGAAGCGAAAAAGGACCAAAAAAGACACAGAGAATGAGAAGAGAAATGCAAGAATACATACTATGCGCATCACTATCATTGAACTCTCTCCATTCTCATCTTCATATTCGCTGCTGCGTTTGTTTTAGAAACAAGGGCGATGACCCTAAAATTTCAAGCTTTCCTAATTCGTAAATCGTAAAACCCTGCCCATTATATTTTCCTCACTAAATTACCACTTTGTCCCAATAGCTTCTGGCAAATTTGTTTTCTACCCTGATTCTTTCCTTAAACTTGTAACCTTGGTAGTTTTCATCTCTGTCTCACACTTTATGATTAGTTAGGTAAAAAAAAGAACAAAAACTGCTTCTAAAACTTTTCACAAAATATAGGATAAGGACTTCAATTACTTGGATTTTTTTTACTCGTTGTTTAGTATTCCCTCCGTCCCAGGTTAAATTTTTTTATTACTATTTCAAGTAGTCCCAAGTTAAATGTCTATTTACCTTAAATGATCTACTTTTTACAATAATTTGCCTATAATACCCTTATTATTAATTGTTATATTTCCATTATGGAGCATCACTAGTAATGTGCAAAAAACTATGCAATTAAATGAGAATTTAAATATGGACAATTTTGTCATTTTATCCTTTTTCTTAATATGCGCAAAAAGTCAACCAAGACTTTTATCCTGGGTCGGGGGGAGTACTAAATTTTTCAAAACACGTTTGGTTTTATTCTCTTAAACAACATATTATTCCTATTAGTTGGACATCATTTAGTCGTGATTGTAGATATTTTGAAAACTGCGATTGCATTTGTTGCAAGTTATAATTTAATTGCTACAATTAATTATCTCAGTATTAAATTTTCATGATGACCGGTAGTGGAACTCAATATGGCCCAACAATAAACGACAAATTAGATCTCTTAATCACTAAAATGGCTAATATAGAAAATTGTGTGGATGCTATGTCTGAGGAACTTGTCATATTACCTGAGAGGGTTCGGATCGTTGAGTGACGAACACAACCTTTAGTTGAGCCTATAGGAGAAAATGCGGGAAATGATGGCATTTCTGTTAATGAAGAAATACCCGAGGGAGAACCTGAGGATGAATAGGTCAAGGGAACACCTTGAGCCTAGAAATATTGAGTACCAAAATCTTGACCCTCAAAATATTGAGTACCTCGCAAGACGAGACCGTAGACATCGAGACGTTGGGTATAGTGAACGTAAAGATTATAGATACAATGAACCTAGGAATGTCGACCTTAATGACCGAGGTTATAATGATGACACCAGAAAACCCAAGTTGACGGTAGGTCTGATACTAATGTCTTCCTTGATTGGTTGTCCAGTATGGATAAATTTTTCGATTGGTATAAGACGTCCGTTGAGCGTAGAGTTTGCTATGTCAAGATGAAGTTAGTCAAACAAGCGAATTTGTACTGGGCTAGTGTTGAGAGAGACATTGAACGTTTGAGGGATCCACCCATTAGGCATTGGGCAGAAATGAAAACCGTCTCTGAAAATATTATCTACCCTGAAACAACCAGGGTCAAATCCCGAGTCCGGAACAAATCTCAAGTCAAATCCCAAGTCCGAATTGAATAACATCCATCAAATAAGGCCTTAAACCACTGGCCCAGTAATATCTTCTTGGGTCATCTTAGCCTACCACATACTCACTCAAAAGGTCATGACTTGAAAGTACTATTGGTAGTTACTTAATTCTTTATATATAGATAAATTTTTTCCATATCTTTAGATGTGGGACTGAAGTGTTACAAACTCCCCCACTTAAATTTCTGGCATCCCCGTCAGAACCGGTCACACACACGGTCCACAGATCTTTGCCTCTCTAGCCATTGTGGGATAATACCGGCTGACTTCGTGTCCCCACCTCCGGACCTCCTTTTCTCCATTGTGGAATAATAACCACCAACCTTCGTGTCCCCACCTCCGGCAACCCGATCGGATGACTCGACCCGAGCTTTCGAGAGTCGGCTCTGATACCATATGAAACAACCCGGGTCAAATCCCGAGTCCGGAACAAATTTTGGGTCAAATCCCAAGTCTGAATCGAATAACATCCATCCAAATAATGCCTTAAATCACTGGCCCAATAATATCTTCTTGGGTCATCTTAGCTCACCACAGACTCACCCAAAAGGTAATGATTTAAAGGTATTATTATTGGTAGTTACTTAATTCCTTATATACAGACAATTTTTTCTCAATCTTTCAATGTGGGACTAAGGTGTTACATACCCATCGATCACAAGGATAAAATGTTTGAACAGTTGACAAATCTGAGTTAAGACAATTTGTCTGTCTCTGATTATGTCAATAGGTATAGGGAGTTGATGGAGCGTTGTGAGCTCGTTGAGGAGACGGGGTTGACCATCATAAGGTTTAGAGAGGGGTTGAGAGATGATATTAAATTCCAGATTTTTCCCAGCCAACTCACTTGCCTAGATGATGCTTATCAGGCTGCCTCAGATCAGGAATACAATGTGAGGAGATCCACTTTTCAGAGAGCGACCTCTTATTTAGGTCAATTTAGTGGACGCAATGCCCCACAGGTCAAGTCTTTTTTCACACCTAAAGATACTTCTAGGGCTAATAACACTATGAGTGGACCAAGTCGAGACCCTAGTCTAAGGAAGAGTATTCCAGTACCCAAACCTACCATCAATAGCAGGGATAGGTGTTTCTCCTGCGAAGAGTTTGGCCACAAGTTCATTGAGTGCCCTAACAAACAATGAGTGGGAGTGGTTCATGAAGGGCGGGATGAAGAAAGTGAGTCAAGGGAAGGTGAGTAATACACAAAGGATGAGGAGGCGGACGAGAAGCTTGAACAAATTGATCAACCATTGAATGTTATGAGGTGCATCTTCGGTCCTAAGGAGGAAGAACGAAAGAGAACCGCCAGACATATAACAGAGGTGGTGGTAATGTATCTCTTCCAAGCTAATCATTGATGGGAGAAGTTGTTTAAATGTGATTGCCAAGACAATTGTAGAACGATTGAAGCTAAAGGCATAACCACACCTCCAACCTTATAGTGTTGATTGGGTCAATAAGACATCTATTCATATGTCACATAGGTGTCTAGTGTTGATCCACCTTAAGGGTTATGAGGAAAAAGTTTGGTGTGATGTCCTTCCTATGGATGTTGCACACATTCTTTTAGGGCGACCTTGGCTATATGATCATGGCGTGACTTATTATGGGAAATCGAATACTTATGTGTTCACACAAGAGACATAAGATTACTTTAGCACCTGTGAGACCTCGAGTGTCTCCTAATGGTTAACTAAAAGAGAATAATATGCCTGTATAAGAAACCAAATTTCTCCATATCCTTAGTTAGAGGGCCTTTGAGAGGAGTGTGAGAGAGGAGAAGGTTGTGTACGTTGTTTTGGCTAGGGAGGTTAGGAACGTTCCTGAAAAGAGTTAGTAGTGTTGAATCTAGTGATATTAGGCAGATTCTCATGAGTTTACTGATGTGATACCTAGTGAGTTACCTAGCGGATTACCACCTCTTAGAGATGTCCAACATGTTATTTGCCTCGTATCGGGTTTTTTTTACCTAACCTACCCCATTATAGGATGAACCCTATGGAGATGAGATGCCAAGTAGGTTATTTGTTGGTTATGATTTTCAGAATGAGTTATAGGTCCATTAGGAACTAAAACCATATTATCCATTTAAAATACAGATAATATGGTTTGGACTCATATGGTTATGGTCCTAATTCAGGTCAACCCATATTTTCTTCCTTCTTAGCTAAGCACTACTTCATAATCCATCCATATAGTTAGTATATTTCTCAAAGTCCATTCGTCACAAAAAAAACATTTTCTTTTTAAAAAAACTTATAAAAATAACAGTTGAGGATAAAAAAATTATATTAGAATGGACGTAAATTAAACATGGATAATACATGTATCTTAAGAAAGCTTTAACACAGAATCATTCCTCTCTACATAATTATTAACGTTTTTGGAAGCGAAAGCAACCAAAAATTTGTCGGTTACAAATAGAAAATATTAATTTAATTTTCAAGTTCATACAAGATAAAATTGTAAAAATAAAAAAATATTACTCTCTGTTATACATAAAGAATCTCATTTTAATTTTTAAAGCCAAGTTTGAAAATAAAAAATTTAACATTGATGTGAATAAATAAGTATTAAGAAAATATTTTTTTATTAGAAACACTTCCAAAATAATTTATAATAATAATTTCTATATTAATTAAAATGAAAAAAATTATTAATACTTTTATTACAGTTTTTCAATTCTTTTTTTCTTTTTTTCCTGTTTTTCAAAAAAAATAAAACGATACCAAAAAGTATGAAATTAATTTAAAATAATATCTCAAAATATTTATATCCAATCTTTCCTTTGTGTAATAGTATAAATATTATAGACTAATATGGGTTAAAATTAGTAGTTTCAACCCATATTTAAGTTTCATAACATGGTTGATTACTTGGCTCATTTTTCATTTTCTAAGAATTTGGGTAGTAGTTATAATAATGTGTGTGTATATACACGTGTATGTTGCTTTGTCCTTTTCAAAATTTTAATCCTTTTGATTGAACATTCAGGTGGCTTCTAGAAAACCTTTTGACAACAAGGATTATATGGCTCCCACATCTTCTTGGCTGCATACGAAACAGAGGAAGGAGGGTTTAGATACAAGAAGGAGCGGCTCGGATTCAGAAGCATTGGTCCAGCAATATTATAGATTAATATGGGTCAAAACTAGTTAAATTAGTTTCAACTCATATTTGTAATTAATAATATGAAGTCCAAAACTGAACCAATCCATAACCTAAAAACTAGTTAACCAACCCAATAGATCCAAGTGGTTTTGGTTAACTATATGGTTCACAATCTAAATTGTCGGGCCTAGTGGTGATAGTCGAGCCATCAATTAGATCACCGTCAAGTATATGTTTCTTATACCTAGGCTTTATGACATGTTAAATATGATGAGTGGAGCTCGCAGTGTACACCAAAATAGATCTACGTAATGGATATCACCAAGTCCGCATTCGTGACGAAGACGAGTGGAAAACTGTCTTTAAGACTAGTGACCATCTTTATGAGTGGTTAGTCCAACCCTTTGGTCTAACCAATGCACCAAGCACCTTTATGGAAGTTATGAATAAGGTGTTGCGATTTTTATTGACAAGTTTGTAGTGGATTATTTTGATAACATTCTCATTTATAGTCGCAGCCGAGAGGAACACTTATTTCAGTTGTTCCAAGTTTTGTGCGCTCTCCAGCATGAGAACTTTATATTAATTGGAAAAAGTATTCTTTTGTGTAAAAATCCGTCATATTTCTCAGGTTTGTTGTTTTCAAAGATGGGGCCTCTGTTGAGCCTGAAAAGGTAAAGGCTATTAAAGAGTGGCAAGAACCTTCTAATATACATGAAGCTAGAAGTTTCCACGAACTAGCTACTTTTTATAGAAGGTTCATTAGGAAATTTAGTACCATTATGGCTCCCGTCACCGATTGCTTAAAGAAAAGGGAGTTTGTTTGGTCTATATCGGCTGCCAAAGCCTTTGTGGAGATTAAGGATATGTTGACACGGGCACCTGTCCTCGCGCTACCAGATTTTAGCAATGTTCTTGAGGTAGCATGTGACGCTTTCAGCGTACGTATAGGGGGAGTACCAAGTCAAGAGGGTCATCCCGTTGCATTTTTTAGTAAGAAGCTAAATGAGGCCCAACAAAGATATTCTATGGAGTTTTATGCAGTAATTCAAGCGCTTAGGTATTGGTGGTATTATTTGTTGCCTAAGAAGTTTGTGTTATACTCTGAACATCAGGCACTTCAGTATATACATTCCCAGAAGAAGTTGAATCATCGACACGCTAAATGGGTTGAGTGTTTTTAGGACAATTCTTTTGTCCTAGAGCATTGTTGAGGAGTAGAGAACAAAATCGCTGATGCGTTGAGTAGGGTATCTATTCTCCTTCAACACTTTTGAGTGTGAAAGTTATTGGGTTTGAGCGTATTGTCCATGAGTATCCTTCTTGTCGAGACTTTAGAGAGATGTATATTGCCTTACAAAATTCTAGTGTACCACCCTCTGACGATTTTCATATTCATGATGGGTATTTTTTTTAAAGGCGCCCGTTTGTGTATTCCTAGTACATCTATATGTAAGCATTTAGTTTGGGAGTTACATGCGGGAGGGATCGCATGTAATTTTGGTCGCGACAAGACCATTGTAATTGTGGAGGATAGGTTCTTTTGGCCTAGCCTCAAGAGGGGTGTAGTTTGTGTTCTTTCCAAATGTCGCACATGTCAAGCTGCTATAGGAAAGAAGTAAAACAAAGGGTTGTATATGCCTTTGTTGGTCCCATGCTCCTTAGGAGGAAATTAGCAAGGATTTTGTCCTGGGGTTACCGCGGACCCCTAGAGGTCATGATTTCGTTTTTGTTGTAATGAACTATTTTTCTAAGATGACACATTTTATTCCATGAAGCAAAACCGATGATGTTTCACACATTGCATCAATTTTCTTTAGTGAGGTTGTGAGGCTACGTGGTTTGCCTTTGTCTATAGTTTATGATTGGATGTGAAATTCATGAGTTATATTTGGAAAACCATATGGAAGAAACTAAATACCACACTTAAGTTTTTAATCGCCTATCACCCACAGACTGATGGTTAAACTGAGGTGGTTAATAGGATTCTAGATGATTTGGTGAGATGTTTTATAGGTGATCACGTGTTTAGTTGGGATAGAGTTTTACCTATGACTGAGTTTGCCTATAATAATTCGGTTAATCGCTTTACTGGAGCAAGTCTTTCAGATTTACACTAGTTATCAACCTAGGAAACATATTGACTTGGTCCCTCTTCCCTTTGCATATAGAGCTAGTGAGTATGCTGAAACTTTTGCACACATTCATGATTTGCATGCCAAGATAAGACGAAATTAATTTCAACAATGAAAGTTATAAGTTTGCGGCAGATGTTCATTGCAGGTACCAAGAGTTCAATAAGAATGATCAGGTGATGCTTTGACAGTGTGTTGAGAGGTTACCTCCCAACACATGAAAAAATGTGCATGCTAAGAGGATTGGTCCATTTCATGTTAAAAAGAAGGTTAGTGTTAATGCTTATGAGTTAAATCTTTCTAGTAATATGGGTATTGGTCTTAAATTTAATGTGATCGATTTTACTCCATATCATGGACCTTCTAATCCGTCGACCCCATCCCCAGCTTCTTCATCTACTACCCTGATGAGCATGTACTTGTTCTACCTTTACATATGTTCCACTTGCACCTCTTGTTTTTTCACAGTTTACAACAGAGGGGGTATCAAGGATGTATTGGATGAGAGGTTTGTGTCGACTAGACGCGGAGGTTATCGCCACTTTTTGGTTAAGTGGCGAGGCAAGCCTAACAATGATTGCACGTGGATTGGTAGGAACGAGTTTCATTGCATTGATTCCTGCGAAAAAAATTCATTTCGACATAGCCAATTTTTTTCCAGTCGAGGAGAAATGATGGAGATTGATGATTTAGTTCCCTTGTTTATTATCGATGATTTAATTACCTTGTTTATTTATTTTGTTTATTTCATTATTATGGACTTGTTTTAATTAGTTGGGGTATTTTTGTCTTTAGTTATTTTCTTGGTCTCCAAGTCCAATTTAGGGTTCTTTTGTTTAAATACCGATGTAATCTTCACACAGAGGACATTCTGAATATTAAGATTATTATTGGCTTTTCTTATATCGTGAAGATATTTACCAAGAGTTAATAGACGCCAAGTTGAGACTCTAAACCCTAGAATTTAAGCGTAGAGCTTAAATCCTAGTTCTACATATCTATAAATTAATAATAAAATTCGTCTTACAAATGTTGCGCTACATCAAATTATATACAGCATCTCTCTATAGCAACATGGTGACAACAAAAACAATCACCACACCTTAATCAGCGGAACAAAATAATGTACAAATTAAATACTAGTTTTTGTTGGGTGGAATGAAGATGTGGTAGGTTCCAATCTCCATACTGTTACCCATATTCAGACCAGGGAAATCTCCAAACTAAATTAAGAACAGAAAACAATCAAATTGAAAGAAAGTAAAACAGCTTCATGAATTTCCATAGCCTCTTTCTCTCTCACGTACAACTTATATATTGTTTCTACAATTGATTCCAGCTCACGCGTTAAAGCACCATGTTACAACATGCTATTTGCAATGCTACTACCTGACCCCACTCACTAATTGCCAACTCATCTTACCTAGCAGTATCCCTTAACCAACTTGGTTCTATAGTGACTTTTGTACTTTTCCTTTGTTTGCCTTGACAAGTATCGCTATCCAGACTTATTCCCTTCCCATTCTTATGTGATGTATCACATACATGGGGCCAAAAAGTGACTATTAAGGGAGAGAAGTGGCACACATTCTTTTGGTTAGTTAAGTAACACAGAACATCAAGTATTCTCACTGCATAAATTAGTAGCATATATAGTCAGCTATTTGCATTTGCAATACAAAGTTGCTCCAAGACTCTACTTTTGCTCTCAAATCAACTAATAATTATTAAAAGCCTTGTAAATTATTGCACCAGCCAAACTACCTGAATCAAGTATGATGGAGAATCAAGTTTAAAGGAATTACTGAATTTGAAAATACAGTATATACCTCTTCAGCAAATTTTATTAAAATGGTTGTCCGAGGTCGTGGCTGCCCCTCCACAGGCACAAAATGAGCTGTAACTACAGCAGGAAACCCTGCACCGTCCAGAACACCCTTGAAAGAGAAAAAAGAAGATTAATCTAAGCATTAGAAAAAATGCTAAAGTAAACAAATCCAACACAACACACACCCGTACTATTCCGGCAACAAATGCCCCACAATTAAATGTCCCCATGTCTTTAGGTATTGAGATAAACCTACACAGCAAACAGTACCCATCAGCAAGACATTACTGAAAAGAAAGCATAAGCAAGATAGAGTTGTGACGAGGAAAATAGACAATGGTATGTGGTTACCTATTGACAAGGAGCTCCTTTTCACTAATCATGTATTCATCTTCATGTTCAGTACCTTTCTCAAGTGAGTCAGCTACCTAATATCACAATATACAGGATGGGATCAGATGATCACGAATCATAGGTAAAGAAATTTAGAATAATCACTGCGTTGACTTGTCAGGCATGTCTGAAATACTAAGCAGTAATAGAGACCAATTTTTAAATGCATCATTCACATATAAAAGTCATTCTTCCAAGTAGTGATCTTAAATCTAATGTGTGATTACAATACAACCTATATTGTCAAGTATGCTGTCTTACATGATCAATAGAGGAAACAGGATTTGCAGGACTGTGCTCATGCTCTTTCCTTTTTCCTGATTCATTTTAGGCATTCACAAAACTAATTCAAAGAAAAATAAAGAGATTGCGCATGAGCAAAGTCATTGTCCTCCCATTTCTCTCATATATGTGATATATAGATATACAAACATATATCAAAAAGATTTCAAATACATCTTTGCACTAACAGTCTAACACTCCGTTTGAATTAAATTTGTTCTCTTTATAATATTTTAGAAAAGGCACTCCATTGGGATTAGCAGGAAGGAAATGAACAAAAATGAATAAGTCAGAAAACTGATTGAGCACAGTAATTGAGAGGACCGTAGTGCCTCTACTTATATATATAAGCAATGACGGAAAGGAAGAAAAACGACTCAAATATGGGAAGGTGAGAAAAGGAAAGGGAAGAAAACGATATATTTCATTGTACTTTTACACTTCACATTTAATTCATGGATCAACATTCTAAGAAAAATAGTGTCACTGAAATTCCTTTTGTTTCCCCTCCTATTCTTTAACTTTGCAGACAAAACAGAATATGAGCTTAGACGCATTGGTGATCACTCCATTCCATCACTTCCCCTATACATTTTGCCACATGTATCAACTCGGTTATCGTAAGCAAATTTGTTATATTCTTTTCTCTACTATCCCATTTATTACTTCAATTATCACACATGGAGTGAGCTTGTGGAGTACTTTGCAAGTGATTGGGGAGAATTGTCAAACATTATTAAATTAGCCTGATACGTTGAGTAGTCAAGAAGAGATGTTACCACATAATGAATAAAAGAACTAAATTCAAAATTAAAAGAAATGAGATGTAGAAGAAAATATACAAACCTTTCAGAACAACACCTTCCATACTGTACTGTGCACAAAAGACAAAATACCCAACAATCGTGTCTCCCTTCTGTTTCCCTGTAGCATAAGAAAAGATCACTACATTGTCAGATCAATGTGATGAATTATGATTAGATAATAAGCAGAACCTGGTCACATCAGGCCCAAACCAAATGGACGAATTACATGAAAGAAGTTGGTAAATATGCAGAAACACCTTCAGTTATAGCATCAGCATAACTAGAACATCCAAGACACCCAAACTCCAAAGTCAATTAAGGAAAATGTATAATCAAAAACTTCCGATGTCAAATTGTTTCATCACACTTTCAAGCTTGAAGGTAAAATAACAATTAGCATTTTGCCAGCATAATTGTGTGCAAAAATACATACCTCCAACACTCACAAGTCACAAGACAAAAGTAAACAGAAAGGTTTTTTTATGCATTATATAATTTGCTCTTTCCTCTAGAGGAACATGATTTAGTGTAGTATAATTTCGATTGTCAGTTGTTTGAAGAGTTCAATATCCAAAAGCATTGTAAATTTGAAGTCAAAAGTGTACGCTGCATGTCAACACACTGCTTAAATTGATTGCTGCAAAAACAACCAGTTAAGACTGCCTAAGCAATATATTACAGCCAACACCAACCCTTGGAGGAACAAACTTTCAATTGATAGTCTTGCTTTATATAATTCATTTTCCAGTGGAAATTTACACCTCACCTAACCAATTAGTGAAAACTTGCACAATTGAAAAATAAAGTGAACTAAGTTCACCAAAATAGTTTTCACCAGCAATTGAGATGATAACCAAATGGAATAAACTGTCAAATCTTATTTCCCCCCCCCCCCAAAAAAAAAAAAAAAAAAAGGGGTTTCCTGTCATAGAACTGGTCACTTGGTGCTAAGCTATAGAATCTTGATTCTAGAATTATACAGGGTACAACTGTAAAAATACCTTCTCTCTATGGCAAAGAAGTTCCAAAACCCGAGCCCCGACAGCATATCCAGCATCCTCCAATCTGGCCCATATCAATGGCATCAGTTGAATTATATCAAACTACATAACCTAAATCTCACGTGCAAGCATACATAGCCTCAAAATGCAGATACTGTAATAAAAAATCTCAATCTTGTGATTATAATGTCCTTTCTTTTCACGAACTCGCTTGTGCAAAAAAGGCCACTACTTTCAGGCTCCACCAATTTGGAATAATGAAATTGTCAAATTGACAATAGGTGTGGTGATAGTCACATTGTGAGTAGATAACTAAATATTCATGTGGAAACATAAATCAGATTCTGATAAATATTATGAAAATAGAGTGATCACCTCCTCTCTAATTCAGCAATGTTGTCAACTTGGGTCTGATTGTATTGAACAAGCTCCGAAAATAAGAAGGCAAATGCACTAAGACTAACCTACAACAAAACACCAATCACTTGCGACAATCAAACATAAATAAGTTGTCCCTTCAAATTTTCTCCCCAATTATAATTAAAAACCCTTACTCACTAGGTTTCCAATAAAACAGAAATAGTAGAAGTAGTTGTTACCTCTTGTTTACCCCTGCCAAGAGGTCTATCGAGGACGTTGGTATATTGCCTCATCTTCCCCACTCCGATCCCCCGTCTTTCTTTCTAGGAGGGAGGAAGAAAAGTCGATGACTGTAAATATCTGTTTAATAACGTAAATTTCCTACAAAATTCATAATTCCACAAACCTATAACCTATAAACCAACTTTATGTTTTGTGAGTTTAGTTTGATTTGAGAGAAAAAATATAAGAATTTAAAACACATGAGATAAAAGAGGCAGTTTTTTTTTTCTTTTGCGAGTTTTAAAAATAAATTTTAACTTCTAAAAATATTTTATTACTTTATTTTTATAAGTTTATATTTAAAAATTCATTTGAAAATATTTTTGATATTTTAATATAAATATTTTTTTAATAAATGAAACTTTTTTTATTGTGTACAACAGAGAAAATAATTTATATACTATAACGTCTAAGACTGTAAATGAATCAACAGTTCGGGCTTGACTCGAGAAAATACGAGTGATATTCAGATTAGTAAATAATATGATTCAAATTTGAGCATAAAAAATAGTTCGAATAAAAATATGAGTAGAGAGTCTGAGTAAGGTTATATTCGACTCGTTTAAGATTTAAACTACTCAAATTCTCAATTGTGATTCGATACATACTCGATTGATACAGATTCGATTAAATATTCGATACATTCTCTTATAATATATACAAAATTAAATTAAATTAGGATAATTAATTATTATTATTCTGTTTTATTTTAATTTTAATTTTAATTATGATTTTATATTTATAAAGTGTAATAGTAAATATTTTTCTCATTTTTAAGTAAAATAACAAATTTAATTTATAATTATATTTATTATACATGTGAGAACCCGGATTTTATGAATAAATAATTAATTTTCTTGAAATATATTTTTAAATATTATGGTGTGGATATAATATAATGTTATAGTTGTGAGTTATATTTGAAAATTTTGTAAAGTATGCAAGTTGTTATATAATATTCGATTGGTCGGGAAATATTCTTTTTGTCGGAGAATAATCATACGACGACACAATCATTGGTGGACCCCACAACGGAGGTATTGTCGTAGTAAGAAAACGACAGAATTATCTTGTTATAAAAATAATGGCGGAGGTTTTACCGTTAATACTGTTGAACTATCCAGTAGTAAAAGTACAGTAATACGCGTGGTTGCATAGTAGCACACGGTATTGATTATTGATGCTTACGTAAGAAGTTACTCGGTTATACTCAATTATTGCTACAGTAACTGCTGCATCATATCTCTCATATTATTGATTCGATTATTGTCACAGTATCATCTGCATAATATAATATATTATTAGATCAATAATTAAGACGACGAAGTTGTTCATATTATTAAATTGCAATATTTACAATGTCTAAAAGTTCTGTCAAGGAGATGTTTGGTCACCTAATTGCGCACCAATAGGGAGAAATCCTTATTGAAAACCCCCTCTTTCCTGGGAACGACCTGGTTGTTAAATATTGTGAGTTGTGATATTAATAATGAATGTTATTAAAATTAAAGTTGTGTTCAGAGTTGAATTTGGAGACGCAGACGTGATATTTGAGTCTGAAACGTCGAAATTAGTAAAAATAGTCTATAAACACAAAATTTCCCGGAATTCACTATTTGGTCAAAAAGTCAACAGTTAACTTTTTTTGGAAAAAGGCAAACTTTGAAATTTCAAAATTTATATTTTTTAATAAAAATTGTTTCATTATGTTGGAATTATTTGTGTTAGTGAAAATCGACATTTATTTCGATAAAAATTGATGTCTGAAGGTTATATTGACCAATCAGATATTTAACCGGATAAATGAGCAATTGATTGCTATTATTTCACATGATTATAACTATTTGTTCACATGTGATACTATTAATTCACATTCTTGTTACGATTAGGGGAGTTGGTGCAAGATTGATAATACTTGCATGACTAAGTTAAAAATAGAGGTATAGATGGAGGTACTATACCGTAATTAATTTTATCACATGATTTACTATTGAGTCACATAATTTTACTATTGATTCACATGATTTACTATTAGGGGAGTTGGTGCAAGTTTGATAATACTTGGATGACTGAATTAAAAATAAAAAAAAAGATGAATGTATTGTACTGTAATATTTCGAGCCCCAAAACGTGCAATTATCGAAACTATATTTTTTTATAAATAGAAGTTCATTCTTCTTCATTTCTCACCAATTCACCAAAGCTTTATAGCCATTATTAAAGAGAGAAATTATAGAGAGAAGCTATAGAGAGAAAATCTATAGAGAGAAAGAAGAAGAGAAATCTGCTTCCTTTCTATTCCAATATCCAGTTTCTTCTAAGATAAGGGGTGTTATTCTTTCTTATTCATGAATAGAACTTCTGTTATTCCATTCTTTATTATTCTGTTGGAATAACCAGTAAAAGTGGCATACCCTATACATAACTTGTATACGCGACATACCCTATACTTGGTGAAATTCTTATGTTATTCCATTATTTATTATTCTGTTGGAATAACCTGTATGCGCAGTTTACCCTATACTTGGTGGAATGACATGTATATGTGATTTACCTAATACTTGGTGATCTTCTTCTGTTATTCCATTCTTTATTATTATGTTGGAATAACCTGTTTATGTGAATTACCGCATACTTGGTGAAACTCTTTTATTATTCCGTTATTTATTATTCTGTCGGAATATCCTGTCGGTGTGAATTTCACCAGACCTGGTTCCATATTTATTATTCCGCATTTAATATTCTGTCGGAATATCCTGTCTGTGCTTTACGCCGGACCTGGTTCCATTACTTATTATTCTGTATTTATTATTCTGTCGGAACATCCTGTCGGTGTGAATTTCACCTAACCTTATTCCATATTTATTATTCCGCATTCATTATTCTGTTGGGAATAACATGTCTGTGCGGTCTCTATCGCATGCATGGTGAATCCTTCTATTATTCCATTCTTTATAATTCTGTTGGAATAACATGTCTACGTGGATTGCCACATGCATTGTGAATGTATTCATTCCTTATTAAATTGTGAAAATGATCTGTATACGTGGATTACCGCATGACGGGTGAAAATCCACTTGCAGTTTCATATATTCTTTATTATACTCAGTTGGTAAAGTTTTGATTTCTATACTCCATGAAATTAGTTGAATATCTTTAATATTTGCGCTTCATCCAATATTTTTTTATGGAAACATTCTTCTGAGCATTCTTCAATTTTACTCTACAAAGAAGTATCATGTTAACAATTTGGACATTATTGAGTTCATGATAAATTAACTTATAAACCTTTAAAATTTATTCTTGAATTTGTTTTATTAAGTTATGTCATTTTCATGATGAATTATGTTGGTTATTATGTAAAAACATGAAAGTTTCTTAGAAATCACAAAGGGTTAAAAAATCAGATTTTGGTGAAAACGGGACATGAAATTCAATTGACCATATCTCCTATTATATTTCGAATTTTTGAGTGTGGTCAAGTCCTAGAGTTAGATCTATGAGTTACCTAACTTATCCAAGTGGAATCACTGAAAAAGATGTTATAGATTTTTGTGTAGATTAATTTTAGTAAAGGATGTAAAAGCTGAAAATTGCAAAAAGGTTGTTGTCCAAAATTTGAAGGGGCTGTTTCGTCCACTTAATTTGTGAGAAAAATTCAGGTCTTTTGGGACATGAAAGTATATGGTATAAAGAACCTCCTGTCCAAAAATGAGCTCATTCTGACTTAAAATGAGCAAGTTATGATCATTTCAATATTTAGGTTTTTTTGACGAAAAACGCTATAACCGGAGTTTTATAACTCCGATGACCATGAAATTTAAACTGGAGGCTCACATTAACATGTGTAAGGTCCTGCCAAGATTTGGGGATTTTTGGAGTTAACCTCGAGGTAGCTAATTTCTTAAGGAATTAATTAGAAATTGATTTTTGAAAAATAGTAAATGAATTTTAAAAATTCCAAGAAAAATATATTTTCATTATGGGACTATATTATGCTAAATCCCATAAAAGAAATATTTTTGGGACTGATTTGGTATTTTTCATGAAAATAGTTTAGTTACGAATATATGAGTTAAATGTGTTATGTGAAGTAACAAAGTTGGAAAATAGGATTTTATGGCTTTAAAATCCTATATAAGGTATATGCATATTGTCGATGAGGAATTTGATCATTGGTGATGAAATCTTATGAGTATAGAATTCTTGAATGATTAAATGCATTAATTGGTAAAGTGTAAACAATTGAAATAAATTGTTTATAAGTTTAAAAAGTGATTAAAATATTGTTATGATATTAATGATGTTGGATTATGAATTTATTATGTGATTGATAATATTTGGATAAATTTAAAGTCTTTAATATTTATCCTTGTTTTTAGTTGATTAATGTTTATATCATTGTCATCATCCTCATGCTTATATGGTGATAAAAGTTATCTTTGACTTACGTGCGAAGATGGACTGTCGATTATTGAATTGTATATCTTTGGCTTACGTGCGAAGATGGACTGTTAATTATTGAATTGTATATCTTTGGTTTACGTGCAAATATGGATTGTTGATTATTGATTTTATTGTTGTATATATTTGGCTTACGTGTAGAGATGGACTGGGTATGGTTGTGATCAGGGATTATTCAGTATAAGTCATGACCATGGATGACTTAATGAATATCCTTGGCCCGTAGTGCATGGATAATTCGATGATGTGGTTCATTTACAGGGATAAAACATTATTGGTGAACTTTTAACATGGAGAAGATAATAGGCCTGATGGTCTATTTGACTCGATCTTTTAATGGATTGCTCGTTCTGCTGCAACTATGGTTGAAAAGTTTTATCATCTACCATATGTTCTAAATCTCTGAGTTATTATTAATGAAAACTAATGATAATGTAATTATCTTTAGTCATGATATTCTTTACTGAGCTAGTTGTGCTCACCCTTTTGCTTCACAACAAGACCATCAACCAACAACACAAGACAATATGAGGTACACACCACAAGTTCAATCATATTTGGATTACAGATATGAGAAAAGTTTGCAATATGAGGTACACACCACAAGTTCAATCATATTTGGATTACAGATATGAGAAAAGTTTGCAAAATGAAACAGTCACATAGAAAGTCAAATATAATTATTAAGAAATTGTGAACAATAAATTAAAAAAGGAAACTATTTAACATGCATCACATTTAAATTTGATGCACTAAACAACCAAATTTTGGAACATAAATTTTGAATGTTTGAGCATCATTGTGCACAACATGTATATCAACCCCACAAAACAACATAGAAATGAATGATTATCTATCCACCACCTTCATATTTTCAGTTTCTTTCATTCATATTTTCACTTTCTTTCATGAAGGAGTTTGGAGCGGGAGTTGGGAGTTGGGAGTTCATTATACTATATTTCTTGAAAAATACATTTATTCTACAACATGAAAAGCCCATCATAACATGGAATTAAAAATTTTAGAAGAAACTGTTAATCTTACAACAATTTGTACAAAGAAAGTAGAGCCATAGGGGAATTGTAAACATGTTTGTATGCAATGTATATAAACGGATAATAGCAAGCATTGAAACCACTCACTCTCTCTCAAAATAAGCGTGTAATACCTCTCAATAAACTTAACTGACAAAAGATATTGATAAACAAGACATCATAATAGTGAATAGCATTTCATGTCAAGCATGTGGCCAACTTAATCGTGTAAGAGAACAGAAAATGCATATAATGCTTATATGCGTAACATATTCATGTTTTCCAACATTCAGTTTTCTGGATCACGTAAGCTATCAATATTACACATGTTGAAGCTAATACAGAGCTCCACAAAAAAAAAAAGAAACATGTCAGGGAGTATCAACATCCGTTGATATGATCAACAACCACATCTGAAAAAAGAAAAGATAGCAATAATTCTGTAGAAGCATTTGATTATAAATTCAGAGCGATATTGTGAAGGGTAAACCTATTTGGGTATTTATTAATTTCTGTTAATTGAACTTATTTTTGGACATCTTTTTGAGAGCAAATGTAGGGACACATGATTATCTCTTTTCCTGATTTTTGAATTGGAGAAGATGTGAGAATGAAAAATAATAGAAAAGTTTTTTTGGAATACAGCATTAAACATGGCTTCGTTTTAGTCTTGAGACAGGTATATCACTTCAAATTTATCATCTTTATTCTTAATTTCTTTATACCATCTGATGAGATCAGGTAAAAAGCTTAGGGTCGACGAGACTACATCAGAACCAACAAACAAGAGATGTCTTTCCACCAACCTTGGCAACATGAACCTGAATTTTTTTTACATTAAAATAGTGTGAGCAAAACAAATCATGTACAAACTAATATCAAAACTACAATCTTTTTATTTACCTTACTTCGATCCTTCCGTATGAAGTAACCATGATAGGCCATCATCCTGGTCAATATTTTTATCTGTTTTAGAATATTCTTTTCAAACTGTGCAGCCTTTACTCGCGTGAAGGGGTATCCCTCAACACCGTATTCTATAATGACTTTGGCAGCATATGGATCAACTGATTTTCCATTAGCGACACGTCATCTTCAGGTGAATCACCTATTTCGGAAAAGCGGTTATGGTTAAAACCACAACTTTCTGCACGTCTTGTCCTTAAATGGCAATGCAAGCCATGACATTTTTCCAAATTCCTTCTTAAATGAGTCCTCATCGCCATGACCATACTCCAGGAAATGAAGATTAACAAACACAATCACAAAGTTTTCTAGTAAATTTGCTTTCACTTTCTTATAAATAGACTTCAACTTAGGCAAAAAAGAATGGCTAGTCGGGCTTCCATATAAATAAAGACCCACTACTTTCCCTTTTAAGTTTGGAAATAGGTACCTATAAAGCATAAAAAAGAAGCAGAGCAGTTAAAGATTGATGAAAACCCACAGTTCTATTGGATAGGGATTCAAAACTATCGGAAAATAGTACTTTCCATCAAATTAGACAATGCATGCTAATTAATCAAGGCATGGAGGTATATTCACCTTATTGCCTTGGTTTGAAATTAAAAAGTCTCGGTTGGGAGCAGACAAGAGAGACTGCAATGATAAGTCGTCATGATCATGCAGCGGGAGCAAACGTCTATTCAGTGAAATCTCGCCCTTTAAACGTAGATACAAGTCAGTAGCGTACATGGGCAAGCGTTGGTCTACATGTTCTGCTAACAATCTGCCATTTGCATCGAAAACTGAACACGTCTGAAATTTCCTTAAATAACGAGTGTCAACTGCTTTTGTCAACTTTCTTCTTGCATCGATATCTGAGAACGGAATGGCAAGCCATAGCATCCTCAAAAATTGCTGGTTAAAAAATGCCTCTTCCCCTTCCCCTTCCCCTTCTTCTCCTTCTCATTGTCAACATTAATGTGGAGGCTGTTTTCTTCCACAGGGGTGACTGCTACAAAAACAATCTCAAAATCACCCTTAGAATAATGTTCTTCGTATGCATCAAACAAATGGACAGCCACCTTGACTGGCGGAATTCCATATGGGCCTTCTAATTTTTCAAATTCTAAAAGTCCTCTCACGTCCGGAAGGTGGATGCCGATCATCTTTCCTTTCAAGCTGTCAACTTTCACCTTCAAATGAAGCATACATAGAAAAATTTGAGAACAAAATCATCAATAAGAAAGATATAATAGTAATATACTGCACAATTCATTTATGTGGGATTGGATTAACCATCATCAGGTAATGTAGAGATAAGATACACAAGATTGTATGAGTATTTACCAAACCACTCTAAGCACCTCCTGAATCCTATTTTCCATATTAATTTACATAAATAGAAATAGTATTATCATAGTAAATAAATAGTAATACGGAAATACATATCATTGATTGTCTCGTGAGGATTCGTAATTACTACCAACAACTCATATTTTTATCATCGAAAAGCAAGCAAATAAAATGGATTTTTTTGGGGGGAAGGTACCTTGTCGCCGTTGTTGCGTAAAAGAAAGTCCCTTTCTGTTGTGTTGAGCATCTCCCGGAAGTTGAATATCGGGCTGTCCATAACTATTTTTTAACAATTAATACAAAAAAGTATTATATTATATATTCAGCCCTAAATCCCAATTACCACCTGTTAGATAATGGCAGTCGGAACTCAGAATCATATATAATACAGAGCCGGAGGAGAAGGAGTAAAATCCGTTTCCTACCAGTATCCGGATTCGTTTCCAACCGGTATCCGAATCCGTTTCCCACCTAGATTTTCATTTTCTGCATCTTGGGCTTAGCCCATTTCTTAGACTAAAACTTTGGGTTCTTTATATAAGTATACAACAAATAAAAAATAATTACAAGAAAAGTACATCAACTAAATAATTACAAAAAAATTATATATATTACAAAAATAGTACAATTCACATTAATAAGGAAACCTAAAATCAAGGATAAATAATTGCCATAATTAATAAATCAAATTCAAATATTTGGATCTAACAACAAACACAAATTCAAATTCAAAATAATAAATCAAACTTAAATATTTAAATTCAAATCTTCATCTCCCTCACATACACTTTGAAATAATAGTCCGCCGCTACACCGCCGCTACACCTCACATACTCCGCCGCTACACCGTCGCGAATCTCCGTTGTCCAAAACGCCAATGAGAATAAGAGGAAGATTCGCCCTACAAAAAGTTTAAAAATAAATAAATGAAACTATTAATGTTATGAAATTTTTTTTATAACTATTTTGTTACTCATAAATAATAAAATGGTTACTTTTGTATGAATGGTTTGGCTACCAACTCCATCACATTCAAACGAAATTGGTAACTTAATAAAACTGAATTGGTAACCAAACTTTTATACCAAGGTAATCAAACTTTATACCAAGATAACCAATCTATTTTCACACCTACAGTATGAATTAGTTACCTTGGTCTGAAAGTTTGGCAACCAACTACATGAAGGTTTGGCTACCAACTATATTACATGCAAAATAAATTGGAAACTTAATAAAACAGAATTGGTTACCTTGGTATAAAAGTTTGGCTACTAACTGCATTATGAAAAAAAGTTGAATTCGGGTGACGCAATGACATTAAAAAATGTTGGTATAAAGGTTTTACTCAATACGGGCGTAAAATGTTGAATTTGACCTCCTAATTCTAATACTAATACTACCGCCACTGCCGCCGTCGGTCATTATTGCCGTTGCTTCCATTCTTATTTCTTTTTTCTTAGAACAGTTGTTTCTTTGTTTGTTGAAACAAATCAAAATCGAAAACTTCAGTCCTAGCCTCCAAAATTCTATTTTGCTTGTAAATTTTCGTATGTGTATAAATTATTAAAACCGACCATATATATATATATATATATATATATCGGGAAGGGTCAAGAGCATAATTCTTAAATAGCATAATGCCTTAAGTAGCATAATTTCATCAAAACGACGTCGTTTTCATGGGACGCGGTGGCATTTTTGTAAATATCATGTCACCGCGTATTTACAAAAATGCCACCGCGTCCCATGAAAACGACGTCGTTTTGATGAAATTATGCTACTTAAGGCATTATGCTATTTAAGAATTATGCTCTTGATCCTTTCTGATATATATATATATATATATATATATATATATATATATATATATAAAGAATACGTTGAATCAAGAAGGGTGATGACTAACTAATGCAGTTGTTATAGATGAGGAGAGAGAAGAAGCCATAAATTAAGGAATTTTAATTGAATAGTAATTCCCTAAATTAAGGAAACCTAATTGAACTATTATTGTAAATAAATATGGAAGTGTATTAGTTGTGTAAAAATTTTATGAGGGCACTATTGTTGTAATTTTTTTTTAAAATGTAATAGAATATGTAAATCACCCTATTTTTTATTAATTATATTTTAAAGAATTTTTCTTTTTTTGGGTACGGATCAAACAATTCAATTAATTTTGATATTGTTGTTAAATTTATTTGAGTATTGTTACATACATAAATTATTTTATAAATTGCTGATGTGGCATACTTCATCTCAGCATATTGATCAACAAATTGTTTCAATGTAATATTTGGCCTCATACAATATGCTAAGGTAGAATATGTAGTTTGTGTTTGTAGGATTATTTAATCTATTTTAAAATTAGATATACGGTTTTAGTCATTTTAAGTTGATTATGTGTTTGATGTGGATGTCTTTTACCATATAATTGGAACTCTAGGGGAAAAAAAATCTAAAACTTTTTAGAATTACTCAAATTGCAATGCATGGTGATGGGTCTGTTACAAATAAAAAGTGCACATTTTGTGTAACAAATTTAATTTTGAATGATCTTATAAAATTAATTTAATACTATGTTGATCGTGGAGTTGAATATGAATATGTTAAAAGTTTTTCGTTATTTTTTTGTAAAAGACCTTTATTGTATTTTTTTTAATATTCCAAATTGCTCAAAGCTGTAAGCTATTATCAAAATGTAATAGTTCTGAAATTTATTGTGAGGATTTTTTAAAATTGTATTTGATTATTGAGTGATTAAATTTTTGGCGCTGTTTATAGTTCACCAGTACATGTCTATACTATCTATTTTTTAACAAATTAATTATTGACTAATCATAATTTATATTTCAACACAAATGTTTCAAACTAACTTGTGTTTTGCATAAATTATTTAACTTCTTGTTTTATTTTGTATTTTTTTGGTTGGTTGGTTGGTGGGTGAGTGGGTGCGAAATCACAATATATATCTCCATTCACAATTACTAAATTGAAGGTGAATAAGAGAGAAAGATTATTATAATATATTTAAAATATTAATATATATTTCATTTTATAAAATAACGTGTCAATGTATAATTAATTGATACTCATCAATATTTATTTTAGTATATATTTTTTAATTATCAAGACACTATTGAGTATAGAGATCAATAAATAATTAAGATGATCTTAATTCTGATGATGACGTTTATATTATACGTAACGTAATTACCACCGATTGTGGTTACTCGTTATCCCAAATTTTAACAATACAAAACATTAACTGTTCAAGGCTCTCATAGCTCAGTTGGTTAGAGCACCCGTTTAGTAAGCGGGAGGTCTTGAGTTCGACTCTCAACGAGAGCATTTATCATTCCGCCAGTATATAAAATAATCTCGAAAAGAATCAACTTTTTAATATTATAGAACATAATTTTACATTATCATTCCTTCGTCTCACGAAAGAGCAAATCGTAAATAATTGCATAATTAATATGTATAAGGTTAATTTTAAAAATAATTGGGGGTCATCAGGAGGGTATATCCCATAACCGACCCAAAAACTCAATCTATATCTATAATCTATAATATAAAATAGAGCGGCTCAAATTCTAAGACTTCAACATCCAACGGTCTCAAATCAATTTAGACTCCAACATCCAACGATCTAAAATCATTTAAGGCTTCAATATTCGACGGCCAAAAATTTATCTCTCAAAAAAATCAAATTCACAACCATCATCTCACTCTCTCAAACCCACATTCACAAGCAAACAATAATTTTTAATTGTCAAATTACTATTTAAAAAGTTACAATCAATCAAACAGGCTTATAAATAATAAAAATTAAATCTTGAAATGTAGTTAAACTTAGTTTAAATTTATGAGAATTTG
Source organism: Panax japonicus (assembly GCA_020205505.1). Classification (NCBI taxonomy): domain Eukaryota; kingdom Viridiplantae; phylum Streptophyta; class Magnoliopsida; order Apiales; family Araliaceae; genus Panax; species Panax japonicus. Next base: position 8,539,560 of record CM035093.1, on the reverse strand, counting down.
ACTATTAAATTTGGATATTCTTTATTTATTCATTGAAATTTGTCTTCATGAGAATTTTCATTTAAATGCTTTGTGGAGTATGTATGAAAAGTGCGGGTGTGTTAAATTAGGCTTTTAGTTTAGTGTGTGTTCATATTCAGTGCTTCATTTTTTTTATTCATTTTTGAATTATACAGTGCCTTCAGACATAGGTTATCGTTAATTAAATTTATAAATTCGGACTCCATTAGGATTAGGATTGCACAGTCTCATTGAGGTTGAAGAAAATTATCAAACTTACATTTTCTTCTGCCTTTTATCTAATATATTAATTATTTTATCTTAGTATTTTTATTAATAACGATTCAAGTATGTTAATATATAGTTCATGGTGGTATTGAGATTAATCCTATAAATAAATAAATTATTGTTAAAAAATATCATTTAAAATTTTAAAGAATTTTAAACAATTGAAATTCTGATAAAAAAAATTCACATGTTTATCAAATAATAAAAAAATATAAGTACACAGTCGGTTACGACGACGATTTTTTTGGGCTATAGTGATGGTTTCACCCAGAACCCGTCGATATAGCTATTATGGGCTACGGCGACGGGTGAATCGTCGTCATAACCCAAAAAACTCGTTGACATAGCCCGATTGTATAATATACATATAACCCATATGTTAATGCAGGTTCTTCTATATATTAGTTCTTGTTCAGAATAAATAATACATATTATGAAAGAAAGAAATCCTGAGAATCAAATTTTAAGGTGGATCATGCATTATTTCTTGGCTGGCTATGCCAGTAAGTAATAGCTTTGTATTAGAGAAGATATGCCAGGGATTATTGGATCCGTTTCCGCCCCTTGACAGACGAGACAGGGCCAAAATCCTTTAACAAGAAATTACTATTTCTCAACCAAACATCCAAAATGTAAGAGTAACATCAATTAGCTGATTTGTATGGAAGCGACAACGGACCTCTCCTGCTCCTGGACTCATTATTATCATCCAAAAGCCTCTCAACCTTCTTCTTAACACAGTACTGCCTAGGGTTCAACAGGGTACAGCAGTCCAACAGATGCAATTTCTGTAGGTTTCATGTTCCATTCTCTCTCCAAACATGCGTAAAATGCGTCACGAGCCTTGTGATGTTTGCAGAAATCCAAGGATTAAATTAAATACGCATATACAAATTTAATTTACCACTGAATTATTATTATTATAAGAAAATGAGGATGGATGAAGTATTGAAATTAAATACCTTGTAACGAGCTTGTCTAGATTCTGATAGGACGTCTGTACGGACTTTCTCAGGGTTTTTTGAATCGTAAGCTTCCATTATCATCGCTCTACTTGCAAACTTCAATTTCTTGCACCGGAAGTTGTAACAATGGTCAATTTAACTCTGTATCCGACTGATTACTGATTATTTTTGTAACATATATTAGTACATTTTTGAAAATAATTACAAAAATCATACACTCATAAAATAATTATAAAAATACAATACTTTATCATTTTTATTTTAAATACTAATACATTTAAAAGTCCTTAAATTAAGGGATTATTATTAATGGGCTAGTTTCTATCTTCCTTCAATCTCTCTCTCTACGCCCTTATTTTTTCTCTCTCTTTTCCCTTACTACTTTTCTCTCTCCTCTCGAAGCCACTCGTCGTCGTTACGCCGCAGACGCCACAACACCATAGTCTCTCAACTCCGACAGAAAATTGAATACGTGATTTTCAGGCTATGTTTTCAGGCTAATACGTGACTTTCTCTCTCCAACTCTCTCACAGATGAAAGAATTCTGGTTTCTCTCTCTAAGGTCTGCTTCTAATTTTTGTTAATTCTCATTCTACTAATTAATTGTCAATATGATCATATATATATATGTTATGTTTCTAACAGAATGGAGTATTGATTGTTTGGGTTTGTATTATTTTTATATTTTGTATAGAATGGTTGATAAAAGAAAGAAGGATGGAAAGAGAAAAAGAACAACAGAGGGTGATTCTATTAAGGATTTGAAGAAATTTGTTTGGGTTTGTGCAGTTGGATTCTGCTTTTGATGTTCCTGTAGTTAAGACAGAAGCTCAAGTTCATAGCGAGAAGATATTTCTAACCCCAAAAAATTTAAAGGTGTGTTAATTTAAATTTTGTTATTGTTACTATCATATAACTGTTTGGTTACTTCTGTATTATGTTTTGGTTACTGTTAGCTTGTGATTCGGATACCATTTTTGTTACTTTGATTTGGTATTTTGGTTACTTTTTTATGTCGTTATGGTTACCATGTATTTGCTTAGTATACATGGTTGACTAAACTGATTTTGGTGTACATATTATTTATTATTGGTTACCATTAAAACATATTTTGGTTACTATCATATAAATATTTGGTTACTTCTTTAGTATATTTTTGGTTATTGTTAGTTTCTGATTTGGATTCTATTTTTGTTTCCTTGAGTTGGGATTTTGGTTACTGTTTTTAATTGTTCTTGTTACCATGTATTTGCTTAGTATATATGGGTTGACTAAACTGTGTTTGGTTCATATATTGCTTATGTATTGGTTACCATTAATATATGTTTTGGTTACTAACATATAACTGTTTGGTTACTTCATTAGTATATTTTTTTGTTGTTGTTGGCTTATGATCTGGATACCATTTTTTTTCTTCAATTGAAATTTTGATTACTTTTATATGTTGTTTTGGTTCTAATGTATTTGCTTAGTTTACATTGGTTGACTAAACTGGGTTTAGTATACATGTTGTTTATGTGTTGGTTACTATTAAAATATGATTTGGTTACTATTATATAACAGTTTGGTTACTTCTTTAGTATATTTTTTGGTATACATATTTTTATTTTGGTGACCTTTAAATTATGTTTTCGTAAATATTATATATAATTGTTTGTTTACTACATAAAATGGTATGTAATACATGTTTATATTTTGGTCACCATTAGATTATATAATATAACTTTTTAGTTACTTCTTTATTATGGTATGATTAATGTTATATTATGATATGATAACTATTATTATGCAGTCAATGTAAGATGTTTGTTATTTGTTATAGTCTATTTTGGCTACTGTGTAATTGTTATATTATGTTTTGGTTAATATGTTTTTATTTATTGGTCACTACGTAACTGTTTATGTTATAAATATTATTTATATCTGGTTACTAATGACTGTGTAAATTTGATTTTGTTTATTTGCAGTTATAGAATCTTTACTATGAGGAATATTGCAACAGAAAATTCACTGAAAAAGTTATATATTGGTGTGACATGGAAATCCCCAGTATTATTGCCAAGAAATTGAACCCAAGTCAGTTGGAGAAGTTCAAGGCATCATTAGTTTGTGGATGTATTATTTTTATAAATAATAAACCCAAGTCATAATAAACCATGTATTTGCTTAGTATACATTGATGTATTATTTTTGTAAATTCCTTCAAATATATTCTACAAGGGTTATGCTCTTCTAGAAAATTCATTGAAAAAGTTATGGTTAAATGTACATGTGAGAGTATACATGGGTTGCCTAAACTTGGTTGGATATACAGGTTGTTTCTGTTTTGGTTACCATTAAAACATGTTCTGGTTACTTTCATATAACTATTTGGTTACTTCTTTATTATGTTTTGGTTATTGTTACCTTATAGTTTGGTTACTATTATTGTGTCCTCAATGTGGAATTTCGGATACTTTTATTTTTTATTCTGGTTAATATGTAATTGCTTAGTATACATGGATTGCCTAAACTAAGTTTCATTACACGATGTTTCTGTTTTGGTTACCATTAAAATCTGTTATGATTACTATCATATAATTATGTGGTTACTGTTTTATTATGTTACATTATGGTTACTGTTAGTAGTAACTAGATAGTTACAAGTTTGTATCAGGATAAATATCAATTATTAAATGTAAAAGTGTGAGTGTCTTATTTATCTACAAGCTTGTTAGTAACCAGATAATTATCATAGATAGTTACAAGCTTGTTAGTAACCAGATAATTATAAACTTGTGTCAAAACTGTTATAAAGTGTCAAAAGTATATGTTTTATTTATACCCTGTCATCATGATAGAATAAGAAACTCGAATTAATAGTTCTCATTTATATATATGATGGTCACTTATATAAAAATAGTTTAAAAGGTGCAATTGGTAACCAAACCTGCATATAAGGGTAATCATTTTAGTTTTTGGTAGTAACCAAATAATTAAAAACTTATATCAGAACAATTATCAAGTGCTTAAAGTACATGTGATGGTTTCCATTTATCTAGCTGATAGATACTTTTAAATTATGTAGTTATAAAAGTTATTTGGAAATAATCTATGCCAGTTGGTAACTAAATATGAATATAGAGGTAACCATTTTATTTTAGATGGGTAAACAAATTTACATAAAAATATTTCAGAACAGTTACCAATTGTTCAATGTATATGTTTACTTTATATTGATAACTCATAATGGAATCAAAAATTAAAATATTAATCAACATCAATTTTGGTTACTGTACACCATAAAAAATGTTACCAACCATGTGGTTAATAGTTACTAACAGTAAACAATTATATATTTTTATAAATAATTAAATTTGTTGTATTGGTTACTGTCAATCTCCATTGTCTAACAACTGAATAAACATTGTAAAGCAACCAAATCAATATTAGACAGTAACCAAATTACATAATCTTAGTAACCAGAAAATAAACTAAATTTTTACATGCAAATTTGAAGGCCTAAATGATGGAATTTGATTAAAAAACTCAGCAATTCACTAGCAAAGCTAATGATTTTTGATCGTTGACCTGTTTTCAATGAAACTAGGCTCCAAAAATGCCAAATTCTGACACTTCAAACTTGACAAAAATTGCCAAATTGTCACTGCAACCAAATAAACATTATACAATAACCAATTAAATAGTATACAACAACCAATATATATAATCAGATTAACAGTTGTACAGAGGTAACCAATGTAGTCAATAAGTAACCACTAATATAAAAGAAATAATTATAAAACACAATAACATTATGCAGTAACAAAATAAACACCTTACAATATCTAAATACATATTAAACAGTAACCAAGATATATGTAATTAGTAGTTAAGATTATAAAAAATATTTTTATATTTATTTTACAAATAAAATAATCAGTAATGACTTTGTTACAAATTAAAGACTAACAGATATATGAAGGTAACCAATGTAGTTAATCAATAACTGTGACGCCCCCAAAATTAGGTATACATCACCCATCTTGGGTCGTCAGATACATGGTACAAAATTCAAATACAACTTACTAATACAACTGTTGTGTACAATACGACAAAACATAACTGTGAGTTTGAATACAATTATTGTCTACTAGAGATTATACAAACTCAAAAAGAGTCCTCATTACAATTATTAACACACTATTTCATATAATAGTGAGGACTACTAATGCTATCCTCTGTACCGTCACTCTGTTTCCCGACTAGTCCCTGCTATGTTCTCATTTCCTGAAGAGAACAGTGAAAGAAAGGGTGAGCTCAACTAGCCCAGTAAGAAATATTATGACTAAGATAATGCAGAATAAATTATCGTTAGCCTTTAACAATATTAAACTGATAAAATATAACAACATCAAGTTTAACAGCAGCGGATCAAACAATCCATTAAAAGAGTCAAGTAGAAAATAGAATCTACTATCTTTTATGATTTAAAAAGTTTTTCATCACTTTTATCGCTGAGACTCAGCTTAATAAATAAACCACAACATCCCTGCACTACGGCCAAGGATATTTATTAGGGTCACGACCACAAATTCTATGCACTACGGGCCAAGGACATTTGTGTATTCATCAATGGTCATGATCATGCCAATAACTGCCCATCAATGTACTACGGGCCAATGAGGACTTTTACTACATCATTTGTAACATTACGGTCATAATTACACCGAATAATTCCTGATCATAATCATACCAAGTCCATCTATGCATTACAGGCCACATATGACTTTCAACATAATATAAACATGAGGATGATGACAATGATATAAGAATTCAATAAAACAAGTTCAAGAATTAATTTATCCAAGAACTACTAATGTCCAAATTGTCCACATGATACTGCTTTGTAGAGTAAAATTCAAGAATAATCAGAAGAATATTTCCATGAAAAGATACTGGATGAAGCACAAATATCAAGGATATTCTACTAATTTCATGGAGTATAGAAGTTAAAACTTTAACCAACTGAGTATAATAAAGAATGGAATAACAATAGAAATTACCATGCATGCGGTACTTCGCATAGACAGGTTATTCCAACAGAATAATAATAACGGAACCAGGTCAGACAAAATTTGCACCGACATGATGTTCCAACAGAATAATAAAGACGGAACCAGGTCCGGTGTAAAACACACAGACAGAATGTTCCAACGGAATAATAATAAAGACGGAACCAGGTCCGGTGTAAAACACACAGACAGGATGTTCCAACGGAATAATAGAAGAATATCACCAAGTATAGGGTAGACCGCGTATACAGGTTATTCCAACAGAATAATAAAAAATGGAATAACAACAGTTCTCTTCATGAATAAGAAAGAATAACACCCCTTACCGTAACAAAAACTAGATATAGAAAAAGAAAAGTTAAGTAGCAAAAAGCTTTTCTTCTATCTCTCTATAGTTTCTCTCTCTAGAGTTCAGTGAATTCGTAAGAAAATAATGAAGGAATGAGCTTCTATTTATAGGAAAATGGAATGCATAGTAATTAATCCATGAACGGTCCAGATTGATTTACTTTAATCTGACGGTCCATATTTAAAGAAAAATCTTTTAAATAAAATATAATATATTCTATTTATATAAAAAGATTTTTACTATGCAAATACTATGCAACACTATGCAAAATACTATGCATAATAAAATATAATATATTCTATTTATAGAATAACTTTAATAAAGTATTCTGTTTTATATAAAAAGATGTTTCTGTTTTATTACGTTAATAATACGAATAAAACAAAACGTCATCATCGCTATAATAATTCATATTATTAATCGACAATAATTGAATCAAACTGAGCGACTTCTCACATAACTATCAATAATCAATACCGTGTGCTACTATGCAACAACGCGTATTACTGTACTTTTACTACCCAGTAGTTCAACAGTAACAACGGTAAAACTTCCGCCGTTATTTTCAATAAAATATTTTTGTCTTTTTCTCAATCCGACAATAATTCCGTTGTGGGGTCCACCAATAATTGTACCGTCGTACGAATATTTTCCGACACAAAGAATATTCCCTGACCAATCGAATATAATATAACAACTTGCATACTTTGCAAAATTTATAAATATTACCCATAACTATAATATTATCTCAAATTCACACCATAATATTAAAAAATTATTTCGAGAAAATTAATTCTTTATTCATAAAATCTGGGGTTTCACAGTAACCATCAATATAAAAATATCAGTATAAAACACAGTAATATTATGCAGTAACCATGGTAATATTAGACAGTAACCAAGTCAGTATTATATAGTAACCAAATCTAGATTAGACAGTAACCAACATATATTTACTTAGTAACAATAACATTTAAAGTATATAGCAACCAAATAAACATTATACAGTAACCAAATCAATAATAAACAGTAACTAATTTATATATACTTAGTAACCAGAATATAAAACATATTTTTATATGCATTTTGAAATCAAAACAGTCAGTATACTGAATTTGTGATCAATTAAAGAGCGAAAAACTTAAGAAAGATAACCAATATACGAGTATATAGTAACCACGGGGTAACTATATGCATATAAACTTTAAACTCAAATACCTCAGTATACAAGTCTATAACGAATCAATAAACAATCAACAATCAAATTTGTTACAGAGGCTGGTTACTGATCTTGAAGTTGTTGTTGATCTTGAAGTTACTGTTGATCTTCTTCGATATTATCCGATCTCAGAGTTGCATCGTTGCTGGAGAAGTCGTCTTCTCCGATCTGTCGTTGCTCTGTTTTTCGATCTCAAAGTTGCTTGTTTTCTTCGCGTGAATTTAGGACCGGTTAGTTGAAAATATGAAACTCTGTAACTGATGTGTAGAGAGTTAATACTCTGTAACTGACTGTTGAGTTATTTTTGTAATTATTTTGTGGATGTTTTTTTTTTGTAAATATTTTATAATTATTATATATTAGTGTTAAGGATCCACATTAATATGAGGCTAGGCTGGGCTGAGGTTGGGTTAGGTTGTTCCTATTTAATATTCATAATATATTTGATTGTACTCCCTTAATTCTAAAAATAAAATCTTAATAGATAAGTGTTGGGCTCATATTTTATTTCTATCTAAAAATAAAATAAAATAAAATAAAATAAAGTATAATTTTTTATTTAATTATTCTTCGTAATTTATGATTAGGAGTGACCAAATAGGATTCGGCTCTCTTTCATTGCACATTTCCTCTAATTTTTTTAATAATTTTGATTGTTGATGATATTAAAATCAATCCTACAAACAATTAAAATCATAAAAAATATTTTCAGTGTTAAATGTCTAAAAGAATTTTTATCTATTAAAATTTTAATGAAATATCCACATGTTCATCAAACGATGAAAAAGTGTTGAATTACTTTCATTGTTAAAATAATTATGTTATTTAATATGATAAATTAGTTGACCGACATCAATTTCAATTATACTATTCATAACTATAAAAAGACTGGTGTGTTGAATGAAATTTTGAGAGAATTGTATAATGGAGGGGATTCAAATTCGACTAAGTACATATTATGACAAAGACACACTAAAAACATAATATGACACTTGGCATAATATTTTAATTGACACACTAAAAACATGAACACTATGAGAATTTTAATTATACTAGTTGATAATTCATGTAATGCATAAATTAGTTTGAATAATAGATTTAATATTTTGTGAGATATTCATGTCAAAATGAACTCAAAGAACACAATCTATATATGTATCAACTCATATAGCCCACAATTTTAGATTAAGTATTTAGATCAGTCAATATTAGGCTATTAGCGAAAAGAATTGAAGTTCTCTCAAGTTTATTGGTAAGCTTACTGTCACACTCCGTTTTAACTATAAAAGAAAATTTCTTCTTAAAATAATAATGCATATATTTTTCTTATTTTATAAAAAAGAGAGCATAAATTTAGTAATCTCCACATTCTTTCCTTTAGAAATCATTTATTTTTACGCGTTAATAAATTTGATGACCAATTGATAGTAATTAAGCATACATTGGTGTTGATGGTTTTGTAAACGACTCTATATGTAGTTTCACGTTTCAGGTTAATAAGATAAACATATTATCAAACCCAATAGATAAAAGGCTAGAGGAAGAGGAAGGATAATAATTAATTACATAGAAACTGGAAGCAGAGGAGGGAAGTGAAAGAGAGAAGAGACGACCATTAATTTTGCAAGTCAACAGAGTCTACTCAATGTTACCAACCTAAACAACTCAATAATTTTTTTAATTGGAAGACTCGTTTTATGTGTTTTTATATATAATGGTTGATAATGTGTTTGTAGTTTAATTATATTTTTTTTGATAATTTTCATCATTTGGAATTTTAAGAAAAATAATGTCTTTCTTTGTATGTAATTTTTTAATTACAAATTATGTGAATAAGTATATTTGACATATGATCAATCCGTAGTTTAAAATTCACTCGGTTAGTTATACTTGCATATAAGGCTGTAAAATGAGTAAACAGTTCAGACTCGATTTGTACTCGCTCGATTAAAAATTCGGTTCGAGCTCGACTCGAAATATAAATGAATTAAATATGAGCACATTTTAATATTCGATAAATTACTCGAACCTCCTTAAATTATAATTTTCTATTGATACTCGGATCATATTCGTTAGAAAAGTCCAAACTGCCCGGACTCGATTCAGAATCGTGCTTCACTCGGTAGTTAAATGAGTCTCAATCAAACCTTATTTTATATTCAATAAATTTTGTAATCCAAATCTAAAAAATTCAATACTCGGATCGACTTCCAGGCTCCTACTATTTTGAAATTTGAATAGATTTTTTTATTTTATTTTTTACTTTGAAAACTAAAATTTAAATAGATGGCAACTGAACCCCAACGGAAGAACAAGGTTCTAATTCCAGAGGCCATAAATTTATTACCTATAAAATTCACTGCCTTGGGTTCTATGCCTACTCTGTTCTACAGAGTATATTTGTTCTCATTTTATACAAAAATCAGGCGAGTTGATTTCCCTGAATTTTCTCCCTTTTCTCGGCTTCAATCTGGGTTTGTTGATTCCTTTTTGGGTTTATTTTTTTCCTAAATACAAAACGCGTATATAAAATTAAAACGAAAAATAAATAATACTGCTATATAATCAAAAATACTTTTCGACGGATTAGCACATATAATTACATTACAGATTTAATGGGTATATATATATATATATATACATGTATTTGTGTTCACAATCCAGTACCGTGTATTCCCTCTCCTCGTTTTATGTGGTAACCAATATATTGAAGATTCTTTGTGGGAGGCAATTCTACATGCATCGGCGAAATTTGGAAAGATTTTGCTGATTTTGTTATCATTATGATCACTCTACAATATTTCATACCATACACAGGTTAGCAAATAACTTCCATAAATTGAAAGCTTCAAATTTGTATTTATATATTATTATCGCCTTTTAATGATCAATATCCTTAATTAGTTTATCCTTCATCAAATCCCTAGCTTCCTCAATTACTTCAGAACTAATTGCGTTATTTATACATAATATACTTACTGTGTTTTGGTACAACAGCAATAATTGCTTGGTGCTGGGGACAATCAATACAATACATTCATAACTTCCTGTTTTGGAGAAAGTTAATTACCCAGGTAGTCAATTTCATACTTGTTTTTAATCTCATTTTCTTACTTAATTTGCATTATTATGTTATTTCATTGTTTATCATTGTGCATCTCTTTGACACTGTTCTCTCTTTATTTTTTTCCTATCGCAAAATTATTCCATGATTAGTTTTTTAGATTTCATATTTTTGGCAATATTTTGTGTGAATTTTGATACTTAGTTGCGTATTAGTTGATTCTGTGAAAGTTGAAGTCGTTATGGAAGGATTGGGAGACTGAATTAGCACAAAATTTGAACGCTTATCTGAACTATGACTTGTTATAGGCCTTTGTACATGTTTTAGGTTCCATATAGTCTTAGTTGATATATATGTCTACTTCTGTTTAAATTAATGTCTACGCATATTCTCATATATAGATCCCTTTTCATGTCGTTTCTAGATTCATCTACTGCATTAAATATAAATACAACTTGATTTGATTTCTTTTTCCTTATTCTCATTTTGTATGTATGCATGAAGTAAAGTATTTCTTTGCTAGATATAAAAACCACATGGATTGATTGTAAGGGAATTAGCTTCAGTCATATTCTTAAAAGGTTTGACGTAATTATATGTTCCAGCTTAGTACTTGTGATTGATTAATGTCGCTTTTCTTAGTAGTCTATTAAGTGCTTAGAAGAAAGGAATATCGGAAGGATCTTAATGTGTTCTGCAAAATTAATTTAGTTCATGGCTGAAACTACCTGTGGCTCAAAGATATTAGCTGAGAAAATCCGTCATATTATATTATTGCGGCAAAAGCATAGTTCGAGATGGAAATTCCTAAGTTAGTCTTAAAGACAGTATGGTAAGCCCACAATGCAATATGCATCTAATAATTTTAGAGACCAGTCTTTTTTATTGGAACTCACCGTTTTTTTCAGAATTTGTTTTATTTGCCTATTCGAGACTTCTACTTGTCCACTTGTTTGATGATGATATGGTGTTGCAAGCTTGTGGGTGATGAAATACTTTTTCAACAACGATTCAAAAGATTGATTGCTAAAATGTTTTCCTTCATCATTGATTATGGCCTAGGGGAACTAAAGCGAGAGAAAATGTTAAATTTGACAACCTTGTTGTCATTGGTCTTAGTTGGTATAACTTCTGCCCTCTTAGACAAGTAATCAAGCGCAAGTAAAATAAACAGATTTCCAAAAGAATTTGAAAAAGGGCCCATGAAATCTATTAACCACATTAAACAACTCAACGACTAGAATGAGTTGCAACGACATCATATTCCTCATAGTGATCTTTCCTGACTGTTGACACACAAAATTCCGTGACATCCTTGAATAAACTAGGCCAATAGAAACCATACCGGAGGACCTTGGCGGTCCTATTTTTGCCTCCAAAATATCCTCCACAAGCTTGGTCATGACAAAATGACAGGATACCCCTAAACTTATGGTCGGGTACACTCCTTCTAATTTGATCAGGACAATATTTAAACAAATAGCGGTCATCCAAATAAAAGTGTTCGACTTGTGAAAGAAATTTGGGCCGATCTTGTTTGGACCAATGAGAAAGAATCTCACTAATAACTAGGTAGTTCACTATATCACTAAACCAAGGTGTAGCAGATATAAAGAAAAGTTGTTCATCAGGGAAATACTCATTTAAGGGCAGGTCAGAGTTGTACTCCACAACTAAACGGGATAAATGATCAGCTACCACATTTTCAGGCAAAGTAAAAGGGCTTTTGAATTTTTCTTGGAGAGAAGATGTCTGAGGGCAGCGTGGTCAGTGTAAACAATGATTTTAGACCCAATAAGATATTTCTAGAGCAAAAACTACAGCTAAAATTTAATTTTTAGTAGTGGAATAGTTTAATTGTGCATCATTCAAAGTCCTACTACCATAATATATGACACGAGGAATCTTATTAATTCTTTTCCCTATAACAACACCAACTGAATAGTCATATGCATTACACAGTAACTAAAATGGTTGACTCCAATATGGTGATTTGATGATAGGAGTTGAAGTCAGCTCCTTTTTGAGGAGTTCAAAGGATTGAAAACATTTTTCATTAAATTTAAATTTTGCATCTTTACCTAGAAGATTGGTCAAGAGTCTTACTCTTTTACTGAAATCTTTAATGAATCGCCTATAAAAGCTTGCATGTTCTAGGAATGAACGAATTTCTTTGACTATCCTAGGTGGTTGAAGATTGGCAATGATGTCAATTATGACTTTATCTACTTCAATTCCCTTTACAGATATGATATGACCGAGCACAATTCCTTTTTTACCATGAAATGACATTTTTCCTAATTTAAGCTTTAAGTTAGTTTCCTTACATCTCCTTAGAACTAAGGAATGGTGGTGAAGACACTCATGAAATGTAGATCCAAATATGGAAAAATAATCTATTAAACTTTCTTGGAATTTCTTTATCATGTCAGAAAAAATGCTCATTATGCATCTTTGAAAGGTGGTAGGGGCACTACATAGCCCAAAGAGTAGACGACGATATGCATAGGTTTCTTAAGAACAAGTGGATGTAGTCTTTTCTTTTCTTGGTCTTTTGGGGATATAGGAATTTGAAAAAGTAGCCGAGTATCCATAAAGGAAACAATAGGAAGCATGACCAGCTATTCTTTCATTCTTTTTCTAGAATTTGGTATATGAAGGTTAAAGGAAATTGATCATTTCTTATGGTAACATTGAGTTTTCGATAGTTTATGCAAACCCTCCAACCAGATTGGACACGAGTGGGAACTAACTCATTATCCTCATTTTGAACGACAGTTAAACCAGACTTTTTAGGCACCACCTGCACAGAACTTACCCAAGAGCTATCAGAAATAGGATAGATGATCCTATTATCTAGACATTTAAAGAATTTTCTTCCTAACAACCTCTTTTAGAACTGGGTTCAACTGCCTCTGTGGGTCTCTCACTGGTTTAACATCATCTATTAAGTGAATCTTATGTTGGACAATGGCTGAACTAATCCCCTTAAAATTATGCTCCATTCTATGACTTATTTGTTCTCTTTAAGGATGGTCAATAACTCTTCCTCCCGTGGGTTTGTTAAATTGGAAGCAATGATCACAATAAGAGTTTTAGAGGGATTAGACATATTTAAGATTATTAGGAAGAGGTTTGAGTTTTAACTCTGCTGGACTCTTTTCAAGAGGTTTCGAAGATTGCAAGATTGGCTCTGTCACGGGTTCCCATTAAGAGTAAGACATTGATGTGGAGGAACATTTCATTCACCTTATGTGCATATTCTGTTTCATCCCAATTTTGACTAAAATGATTTAGACAAAAAGTAAGAATTTCATCTCCCGTAAGTTCATTTTCAGACATTTTCAGAATCATGCTCAACTCACTTTAGCGGGATGGTCAGAAAAATCACCAGGTTGCTTTTCCATATTATGTTCCCAAATGTTAATTTTGTTAGACCATTTCTACAATTCATTAGCGCATTAGAGGTTGCTAGAAATGGTGTAACCTAAAATGATGATAAGAATTTGACCCTTGGGATTGGCAACATGCTGAGTTTCAACGACAAAAAAGTAAGGAACTATACTGGGATATTTTTAGTTCAATAGGTTAATTTCAAATATTTAAAATTTAATGGTGTAATAAGTAAAACGTGTCAACTATTGTGGGATTTTTCTTAGTTTTGCCAATAAACAATATAGGCTGAACTATTCATTTATTGGACGAGAAGCTTATTATGTATTAATTTTCAGATTTTTGTAGATCTATTCTTTTGAAGATTCATGTTTTTATTTTTTTTTCATGTGAACTAATTTTCCTCGGATTTTAGTGAGAAGAAATGAGCAATCTCTCAGTTGCCACCACGAATGTGAAGGGCGAAACTTCAGATTCAAACAGTACTGCCCATTATCCATGCCTTCATAAGCGTGCAAGACATGATAGCAATGCCTATACTTCAAGATTCAAGGGGGTGGTCGTTCTACAAAATGGACAATGGGGAGCACAGATATATGCCAATTACCAGCGAATTTGGCTAGGTACTTTCAAATCAGAGAATGAAGCTGCAAGGGCTTATGATAGCGCTGCGATCAATATTCGGAATTGGGATTCCCACAGAAACTTTCCATGGACAAGCATCACTGCACATGAACCAAAATTTCAGAGTCAGTACAGCACAGAAGTGATCCTATACATGATCAAAGACGGTTCGTATCCGTCCAAGTTTGCTGATTATCTAAAGCTGCAATATCCATCGAGGGAGTTAGAGGTTGGTCTGAACTTTTCACTAGTGCACTGGAAAGGAGAGTATTTATGTACACTACTTTTTGAGAAGGCACTCACACCTAGCGATGTAGGCAAGCTCAATCGACTTGTGATTCCCAAGAAACATGCTCTGAATTATTTCCCAGTTATTGATAGTGGGGTGGAGGGAAATGAGTGTGGTGGCCAAGTGAATGACGTGCAGGTTGTTTTCTATGAGAGATCAATGAGGCCATGGAAATTTCGTTACTGCTATTGGAAGAGCAGCCAAAGCTACGTTTTCACTAGGGGTTGGAATGAGTTTGTGCGGGAAAAGAAACTGAATTGGAAGGATAGGGTTATTTTCTCAATGTGCGAGTATATGGATGCATCAAATACGATTCGCGAGTTTTGTATGATTGATTTAGCTTATTACAAGAATAAAGCTGAGGAAATCTGTGTTGATGTGGGAGAAAATGTAGTTTTTGACGAAGAAGAAATTGAATTTGAGAAAGGGGTGCAGAATCCTGAAAATGTAGTGAATAGTGATGACATTGAGGGAGAGAAGGCAGACAAGGACTTGGTGGAATTTGAATCAGCTAATTCACATAAGAAAGGTTTAAAGCTTTTTGGCGTTGAAATAATTTGAGAGAGTAGGGTGGGGTGTGGCGTTCAACCGGTTAGTTACTAGAGCTTTCAGCATTTATGGTGAATCTTTCAAGTAGTAACTTGGAGCAAAGGTGGATATTATCGTAATTTTTACTAGACAATTTGGTATTTTTACCAACCTCAATATGGTGAGGGTTCTGTTTATTATTCGTTCACATTCAGTTGAAGTCATGTAGAAATATCAAATTTTATTATTACTTACCCTTTTCTAAAAATTTAATTACCCTTATTATATACACACTTTCTAAAAATTTAATATCAATAGATTTTTAAAACTGAATTTCTACGTCATTTTCTTTGCGTTTTCATAAAAACAATTTGGAAGGTGAAACCCTATTTTGAATGTTCAGTCTAATTCTCTTGGGTCTGATGGACCCAAATTTCAAGGCCGGCATATGGAAATAACCCAATGCTATTTGAACCAAACTAAATTGGAGTATACTATTAGCCTGCATTTATATGGAGTATTACACTACACTTCTCTTGCTTTTCAAAAACCAAGTACAAACATAAAAAGTCAGTAATTTATCTGTTTCAATATATAAAGATTATTATTGATTTTTTCTAATTAGTTTAAGATATTTTTAATATTTAAATTTACATAAATTCATATTCTTTCTATTTTCTTCAATACAATGATCAACATTGATGGTAAACTATCTAACAAATTTTAATTATTGCGAGATTTATTGTTTTATAATATTTAATAAATCAAAATATTTTAAATTAATTTCCTAAAATAAATAGTTATAATCTAGTAATTTAGAACCAATAGAGTATTAGATTTCTATGCAAAACGTATTTGCACTTAATTTAACATACTTTAGAATTTTTATTTAATAAAGCAATGATTGAGCTTAAATTATGTGATGGGACTTCATATCATGCGCCAAACACAGACCGAAACGAAAATTAAGTCGATGATGGGGTTGGAAGTAGGGGTGAGCATTCGGTTATAACCGAACCGAATAGCTTATTCGGTTATAACCGAAAATCGAAAATAACACATTTTTGATTTTCGAACTGATAACCGAAATAGAAGATAACCGAATTATCGAATTACCGAATTTATTATTCAGTTATTCGGTTAATAACCGAAATGAAAATAATATATACACCATATTATCAGCATAAAAATCTCATTACCAGAAAAAGAAAAAGCAAAGCCACAGATAACAGATTTGATGGCAATTCAATTTCAAAACACCACAACGAAAGCATAGAAACTGGATCAGATCTAAGAGCCCACAACGAAAACATAGAAGAACAAACTCATAGTAATAATAAAAACAGCTCAAATTTCTCTTTTATCACAATTCAGATTCCAGATCAGATCTATCATCTAAGAGAGGAGGAGACGATTGACGAGGGCACGAGGCACATAATTTGGGAAGACTGTAGATAAGAGACGAGGAGGCGATTGACGAGGCAGTTAGGCACATAATTTGCGATTGACGAGGCACATAAGAGAGGAGGAGGCGATTGACGAGGATATCAGATCTAAGCGAAGACTGTAGATGAGAATTTGGGATTTTGAATTTGGGATGACAGATGAGAGAGGCGAGTGGCTGAGACTTGAGAGAGGAGAGAGGCTGACTCTGGCTGAGATAAGTTTGGGAAATGAAATGAAAAGGATTTTTAGCATATATGATATAAGTATAAAATTATTATTTTTAATTAATAAATTCGGTTATTCGGATATCCGAATAGCTTGATTTTAACTCCCGAAATCGAAACCGAATACTGAATAAAAAATCGGATATAACCGAAATTAGAAAAAAAATCGAATAACCGAAATAATTCGGTTAAAAAAATTCGATTTTGTTCGGTAATTCGGTTTTACCCATTTTTTGCTCACTCCTAGTTGGAAGATTAAAGCCAAGCAAAAAGTAAGATATTTTATTTTGGAAATATTATTTTTACGTGTATATGATTTATTTTTATATAAAAATGAGACTCATTATATGAGAGGATCATGTAAAAATATCAAAAATATACATAAAAATATAAAAAAAATATCACATAAATATGAGACTCCACGTGAGAGAAAATAACGTATAAATATCAAAAAATTACCTGAAAATATCAGCTGTCTTTATTTTGTTGGTTTAAAAAATTATTCCATCCGTTCCTTAATATAAGTCGTTTGAGAATTTTAAGTAAACATTAATTGTTTAGTTTCCAATATTACCCCAAATATTAAATGTAACGTAGGTTCTCTCACTATTTTTTGTCCAATAAATAACAATCTTTTCTTCCAATACAAGGACAATATTGACAATTGATATTATAGTTAATATTATATAATCATTACCTTAATACTTGTGCACTACCCTAAAACGACCTATATTAAGGAACAGATGGAGTATTCATTACTTGTATTTGAATGAACTTGCATACAAATATACTCCCTTCGTTCCTTAATATAAGTCGTTTTAGAATTGTGCACAAGTATTAATGAAATAATTTTAAAACATTAAATATACTATCAATTGTCTATATTGCCCTTGTATTGGAAAAAGAGAATATTATTTATTGGTCAAAAAATAATGAAAAAACCAAAATTATATTTATTACTTGGGGTAATATTAAAAACTAAGAAATTAATATTTCCTTGAAATTTCTTAAACGATTTATATTTAGGAACAAAAATATTTTTTTAAAACTACCTTAATGTAGTATTATAGCCATTGGGCCTTAACAGCCCCAATCAATCTATTGGTGGGTCCAAATAAGAATATTATATCATGTTCTTCCGACAGACTTGTCATGGTAATAATGTCAGGGGGTCTAGTAACACACGACTTGGCCCAATCAAATTTGAACATTTGGGACTCAAAAACATTCTTACTTACACCCAAAACAAAGCATAAATAAATATTGTATAATAATAATAATTATTATTATTATTTGAAAGTGATAAGTGTGTTGATGTTTAATTAATTAATCAACAACTTCAATTATTTAAGATTAAAGTCACTCCCACTTTTAAGTGTGATTTTGACACTAAATTACTATAGCCTATAGGTAAGATTCCAATAATAATGCCAATAATACTCTTAATAATTCAATTATTTCAATCATGCAATACAATACAAACAACTTTCAATCCTACATACCTTCCCCAAATGTTTTATGAAAAAAATATTTTATAGGTTAGCTGTTAAAATAATTACTAAAATGCCACTTGTTAATCTAAAATTAATTAAAATGAACCTCTAAAATATTTTTCTAGTCTCACATGCACCAGATATTATTTATGTCACAGACACTAATAAATAATAATATCACATGAGTCAATTACATAAAGAATATTTGTATTTTGTTATTTTCCCATTGGTTGATGTTGCCGAGGTACTCATGTCTCCCGTTAAGCCTGGAAATTGTCATAAATTTAGGGAAACATTATACTCCCTCCGTCCCAAATTATCTGTTGTTCTAGAGTTTCACACAGATACCAATATGTATGATAAAAATACTAAAATACCCTTTGTGCTGACTTTTTTATTAATTGAAGAGAAAGAAAAAGCAGCTGATTAATTGGAGAGAGAGAGAAACATTGAAGAGAGAGAGAGAAAGCAGCACATTAATTGAAGCGAGAGATTGAGAGAAACAATTATTAATTGAAGAGAGAGAGAGAGGGGGGCATGAATGTGGATGTTTAAAAAAGAGGAGAGACATTAATGAGAGTAATGATTATCAACAATTAAGATAAATGGGCAAATTTGGAAAACAAATGAAAAAAATGCATTGAAATCTTAAAAAAGCAGATATTGTGGGATAAATTTTTTTTGCTAAAACAGCAGATAATTTGGGACGGAAGAAATAGTTTTTTATATTGTCTCCACACACATGAATATGATTCATGAGATCCACTTTCTTTTTATATAAAAGAAAATAATATAAAAATAAAAAAAATACAAATAAAAATATTAATTTTTAAATTTATTAGACTTTGCTCTCTTATATATTAAGAAGCTTAGATGATTGACAGTACCTACTTTCTTAAGAAATAATTTGCACTTGCTCGTCACGGCTTACAATCTAGTAAGTTAATTATTAGATTAATTTATATTAATTAAATTGATTAATTTATATTAATTATGTAAGTTGGGTAAAATTTAAACCCATATTTATATAAAAAAAAATATAGTCCAAACCGATTAAATTATATCCTAATTATTTTTTGAGAAAATAGGGACTGTCATTATTCCTTGAGAAAATATTTCCGTATAATGACGGTTACGTCCTTGGTGATTGTTATTATAGACAAATTATTATTCTCTGATTATGAATATGAGGAGCAAGTGAACATCTATAATAATAAGATAGAATTCAATTTAAATTTGGACGAGATAATACAAAAACAGATTAGATTCATTTTAATTTTTAGATTGTTAAAAAAAAAAAAAATTATTACGTCGTCGTGCCTTCATGCAGAGATAAATAGACATGTTTTATACTGTTGTTAGTTGAGGATTAAATGCACAGTTAATTATTCATAGTGTACTTTGGATATTAATTGTACATGGAGGATTTATTAAATCATTTTTGTCTTTTGCGCGTGCGAATGCTAAATATTTTGCCTTCATACAAACCCATTCGCTCCGTTTTTGAAAATTACAAAAATGTTATATATATATATATATATATATATATATATATATATATATATAAAACACGGATCAGGTCCGGGAGTACGGACCTGATTCAAAATACGGACCCTATTTTTTATTTTTTGGTAGAACAACTAAAAAAAATAAATAAATTATGGAACTAAAATTTTTTCATAATACAGTGTTTTGGGTGTGTTTTTAATACCTACACCAACCAATGTATGTACAGTCTTCCCACACTGTACAGATATATTTTGTTATACGTATTCAAATCACACCCAAAATACTGTATTATGTAAAAATTCAAGTTCCATATTTTTTTTAGTTGTTTTAAAAAAAAGCAAAAAAAAAAAAAGGTCCGAATTTTGTTAAAATTCGGGAGTCCGGACCTGATCCGGACTATATATATATATATATATATATACGGGAAGGATCAAGAACATAATCCTTAAATAGCATAACGCCTTAAATAACATAATTTTATCAAAACGACGTAGTTTTGATAAGATACGGTGACATTTTTATAAATACGCGGTGACATGGTATTTACAAAAATACCATCGCGTCCCTCTAAAACTACGTCGTTTTGATAAAATTATGTTATTTAAGAATTATGCTCTTGATTCTTTTCGTATATATATATATTCTTTAGTTCATTAAATTCTTGACATCTATATCTATATACATATTGTAGTCCGTTTTTGATGTATATCTCTTTATTTATATACCATACTAATCACCTTTAATGATAGATTGGGCGACGATTTGTTCCGTCGCTATAGAACAGATAAACGATTTATATGTTATGGCGACGGTTCGATGCGTCACTAAAAGTTAAGATGACAGTTCACTGTTATACGTGACGGACCGAATCGTTGTCTGATCTATCATTAAATCAATCTGTCGCTAAAGATGATAAGTAAGGTATGTTAAATAAAGGGGTATGCACTTTATACTCTCTGATACATAGGGGTGCTCATCGGTTAAAAACCGAACCGGTACCGATCCGAAATAATCGAAAAAAAGAACCGAAACCGGTACCGAATTACCGATTTCGGTACAAAAGTGGTACTGATTTTTTCGATTCGGTTTTCGGTTATACCGCATGCATGATAATATTTATAATTATTAATAAATAATAATAATTAAATAATTTTTTTAATATATTAACAAAAAAAATTTAAAACTAAGAAATCATTTATAATTATATATCAATTGAAGGCAGCTAAAGCTAGTCAAGACTCAAGCTAATAAGCTACTGTGTGCAGACTTTGGGCAATGTATGAGTTTGATATCTCTTTTTGGTATATGTCATTATTCGGTTATTCCTGGAATATTTTGGGCAATGTATGAGTTTGATATCTCCCATTAATTTTGGTACATGTTCATGTTTGAAAAACTCCTCCCATTATAACTGTCTTTGATAAATTAAATAAATCACGCCAAACAAATTATGCAATTTCACCAAATAAATTATAACCACAGAAAATAATAATACGAAAAATAAACCAACCACAAGACACCAAAATTTACGTGGAAACCCCTCTAAAACTAAGAGGTAAAAACTACGGGCCAAACTCCAAAAAATTCCACTATAATCAACTGTGAATACAAAGTCCTTCAAAGTTTTATAACTAAAAACTTGAAATATTAAGAAATTGAGAGAATACAAAAATACCTCAATTTGAGTGAAAACTCAAATTATCTCACCACCCAAAACCTTCAAATTAATTAAAGTCTTCAAACAATTAATTGATCCAAAAAGATGATGACAAATATGTGAATAAACCTTCACCAAAACTCTGTCAATTTACTGCAGTGCACTCACGAATTTTCTCTTCTTTCCTGTCTGTTCCGTATAATCCTATCAAAACAGAGCACTCAATTTTTCCGTGTGTCCACATGCATTCACAAAGTCCGTATATATATATATTCTTATGATTCATACTTCTTACCCTTCTTACTGGATTTGGTCAAGTAACCAATGCCCACACGTTACCAAATCAAAATCCATCTCCAAGTACAACTCGATTTAGTGCAAAAAATAATTAATCCAAATTAAAATACTCCTAATTTAAATAGGAAAGTCTCATGGGTTTGGACCCCAAAACCCAACAATCTCCCCCTCCAAATCCATGAGAGGAGGCTTCCACCGTGACCCCGTCACTTGGAGTCCATCCCGACCAATTCCTTGCAAAACTCCAGTTTATCGTGAGTTACAACTTTTGTTAACATGTCTGAAGGGTTCTCGTCGGTATGAAATTTCTTCACTTTCATTAATTCATTTTCCATCACTTCTCGAAGCCAGTGATAACGAACATCAATGTGCTTGGTACGATTATGATACGTGGCGTTCTTGGTTAAGTCAATTGTACTTTGACTATCATAATAAACCACGTACTCATCCTGTGTCAAACCCAACTCTTGAAGAAACCGTTTCAACCATAACATCTCCATGCCTGCTTCCGTAGCGGCGATGTATTTTGACTCAGTTGTAGACAAAGCAACACGATAATAATCGTACCGGTGGCAACGACCATCGGGACAATGATAATCATCGTGGAGGAAATTATCGTGCCAGAAATGGTAACCACTTCGTTAGTAATCATGGCCAAGATAATAGAAGAAATAACTCAAGTGGATATTTCAAGAAGAGAAGATTTAACGATGACGAGAAGACGTCGGTAGCAGCACTAGCACCAGCAACAAATTGTAGGGGAGGAGAACGACCGCCAGTTAGATACTACAAATACAGAGAGGAGGGACATATAAGTCCAAACTGTTCACAGCCTTCCAAGGTGTGTTATAATTATGGAAAAGAAGGTCATATCGCTCGAGAGTGTATGGTAGCGAAACCAAGTCCAGCGGGGATGGTGACTCAAAAGGATGTCCCCGAAAAGTCAAAGTCAATGGTTCCTGGAAGAGCATTTGTCGTGATCGGTCAAAATGCGAGGAACCCGAACGAAGTTAACACGGGTTAGTTAATTATAACTTCTTGCGAAGTTTATACCTTACTAGATACCGGTTCTACCCATTCTTTTATCTCTTTTGCTTGCGCTCAACGTTTAAACTTGACTGCGAAGAAATTAGACTTTGACTTATCTATGGAGACTCCGTTAGGAGAAACTTTCGTTACATCCACTACTTATAAATTTTGTTTTATCCAAGTTGGCACCATCACATTACCTGTTGATCTTATCTCTTTAAAGATACTTCCTTTTGATGTGATTTTAGGGATTGATTGGTTAACTACTCATCAGGCCAAAATTGATTGCTTTCGTGAGGTTATTTGTTTTCATATTCCTAAGCAACCTGTTATTCGAATTCAAGCAACCAGACCATTGAAGTCAAACTCTTTCATATCAAGCCATAAAGCCATTCGTTTATTGAAAAACGGATGTCAAGCTTTCTTAGCCATGCCATGGACTTGAACAAAAATACGTCAGATTTGAATGATATTTCTATTTGTAGTGAATTTCCTGACATATTTCTTGAAGAATTTCTTGGCCTACTCCCAAAGTGTGATATTGAATTTGTATCGACTTTAAATCCGGTACAAAACCCATTTCTAAAATCTCATATCGAATGGCTCCTATTGAACTTCAGGAGTTAAAAATCCAACTGTAGAAGTTGATACCCGATCCTCTAACTGTTGACTTCCTTTGTGGAATGCACCGAAGTCAGACTCTCCGTAGGGGACGCCATATTCGTACGGTAGTAAACTGATAGGTGTCATTGTGACGTGTTATCCAAGATTGGGATATGAGTCACAGTTGAGAGCAACCTAAGTCAGTAATCGAAATACGTAGCTTTCTAGGCTTAGTTGGTTATTATCGAAGATTCGTAGAAAGATTTTCTCAAATCGCTACTCCATTAACTCAGCTGACTCGTAGAGATACAAAATTTGAATGGAGCAAGGAATGTGGGAAGAGCTTCGAAGAACTCAAGAGGAGACTCATTTCGGCACATGTTCTGACCATACCTAGAAAAGCGAACGTGGTAGCTGACGTGTTGAGTTGAAGATCGTATGCGGGTACGAGTGCGATATTGTCAAATACAAAGACCCATTTCATATAACTTACAAATGATAGAGATAGAGTTAAAGACTCTAGGTACCCACATGATGATATACGAGTATAATCGACTTTAATCGATAAAGTTAAAGCTGTTCAAGCTACATACCGGAGTTGATGAATATGAAGAAGAAGATGCAAGAAGTTGTTATTTCAAAAGCGAGAATCGGTGATGTGAGGAAAGCTCAAACCTTCGATTTATTAATCTATTTGAAATTCTCGATCGAATAGAAACTGTGGCCTACAGACTCGTTTTACCGCCAAGTATGTCGCATGTTTATAACATTTTTTACGCATCGATGTTACGTAAATATGTGGACGATTCGAACCACGTTATTGAGTTAGAACCGGACGAGATAGCCGAAGACTTAACGTACGAGGAGGTACCTGTCAAGATTTTGAATAGGAAGGAGAATGTCTTACGTACAAAGGTCATACCACAAGTCAAAGTTTTGTGGAGGAACCATGCTATTGAAGAAATGACCTGGGAGTAGCGAGGTATCCTCACCTTTTCGAAACACCAGGTACGTACGTCAATTTCGTGGGCGAAATTTCATAAGGAGGGGAGGTTGTAAGACCCCAAATTATTATTAATGAAATTTAATTTCCTCTATTTATTATGTTGAAATAGTAAGGGTTGATTTGATTAATGTGGTGAGTTATGGGTAAAATGCGCAATTATTTCAAACAAGTAAGTGGTTTTAAAATATTCATTTTATCGGAGAATATTCGTTTGGTCGTGGAATATTCTTACTGTCGGGGAATATTCGTACGACGAGGCAGCCTTGTGTGGGCCCCATAACGAAAAGCTATTTGATGAAAAAAACGACAATTTTGGGTTGTTTATAAAAGACGGCGTAGCTGTTACCGTTAATACTGTTGAAATACTCGGTGGTTAAAACACAGTAGCACACGGTATTGCACCAATTATTGATTCTTACGTAAGAAAGCACTACTCAATAATTGTTACAGTAATTACTGTTCAGTATTGCATTTTATTGATTCAATAATTGCTACGTTGATATTTTATATTATTATTATTTTAATAATTGTCACTGCACAGTATTTTTTATTATCAGATCAATAATTCATATTATTGTTATAATATTATTAGATGACATTATTGGCAATGTCTAGAAAGTTTTGTCTAAGGAGAGGTTTGATCATCTAATTGCGCGCCAGAAAAGAGAAATTCTTATTGGAAAGCCCCCTCTTTCTTGGGAACGGCCTAGTTGTCAGTATTGTGATTTTGTAATATTATTAGTGGATAATTAATTATTGATTTATATGATAAGAAAAATATTTATTTTTATGTGGATATAGATGGAGAAAATTTTTAATGTGACAATTGTTAAAAATTGATATTTTATCTTGTTTGATAAAATAATTTATTATTATATTTTAATTGTGATATTTTACAATGAATGTGTGATATATGAATAATTGAGGAGAATGAGTATTTTTGTTGCATTAAATGTTTAACACATATTTTGTGTGTTAGTGGACACAATTTTTGACTGAAATTTGATTATAGCCTGTAAAATCTCCCGTTTGTGGATTTTGTTCAATTTCTGTTTGGAATTTGGAAAAGCTTTCTTCTGCAAAGTTGTAGATAATGAAATTTCCTATGGAAAGGAGATGAGGTTCGAGTTTTTCTGATAAAAGGGCTATTTATTATGAATTATTGAAGTTCCGGATTATTGATTGTGAATTGATTTTGTAACAAAAATTGTTTAAAACATGTTTTTTATTTTTGGTGCATTTGTGTGGAAAATGTGTTTTTGATGTGGTGGGCTAAGGAAAATTTGGTTATAAACATATTATTATATTCAATTTTTTGCTTTGGTTTTCTAAGCATTTTTCTATAAATAGGGTACTTAGGTTAGAATTAAAAATCACTCCAGAAATTGAAGTTTTCTCTCTCTTTCTCTCTCTATATTATCGAGCGTATTCTTGTGAGTATTTTGATACCTTGAGTGTTGTTATACGGTGTAAATTTCCTTCAACACTATATCTAGTATTACTGTCAGGAGTACCGTCTTTTCGAGGTAAGAGATATATTTTTTTTTAAAATGATATTATTTCTTTCAATATCATAATACCGAAATATTGGTAAGATTTTTCTTGTGAAATTCTGATCTTTTTATGTCAGAGTTACTATTCATGAGTTACTATTTACGAGTTACTATTCACGAAGCATGATAATTTTTCTTGTGAAATTCTTGTCTTTTAGTGTCGGGGTTACTATTCACGTATACGTCACTATTCACGTATACGACACTATTCATTAATACGGCACTATTCACAGAAAAATTAAATTTTTATTTTTTGTCCAAGATATTTATTATGGATACTAGCTTTGATTGTATCCATGTTTTGATCATTCTTGAATTTTACTTCAATGTGATTATTTATGAAGTATTTTTGAACTCGGTTTGGTTAAAGTACGAATCCTTAATATTTATTCTTTTGTTTCACTGGATTCGTTTTCTGTAAAATATTTTTCATCATCCTCAGTCATAAATGATGACATGTTGAATATCTTTGGCCTGTAATGCAAATATGGTTTATTTTATTATGAATATATTTGGCCCGTAGTGCAAAGATGTACAGTTGTTGAGATGAACATGGTCGACTAATGAATATCTTTGGCCCGTAATGCAAAGATGTACAGGTGTTAAGATGAACATGACCGACTGATGAATATCTTTGGCCTGTAGTGCAAAGATGTACAGGTGTTAAGATAAATATGACCGACTGATGAATATCTTTGGCCTGTAGTGCAAAGATGAATATTGATTGATGTTACAGGGATAAAATATTGATGATGGATTTTTAAATTCATAGATGATAGTTGATTTCATTCTCTACTTAACTCTTCTAATGAATTGTTGTTTCCGCTGCAGCTGTTGATCTAAAACTTGTTGTCTGTTGTATTCTATCAGATTTTTCCATGTTGAAGACTAACGATAATTTATTGTACAGTATCTTAGTCATAATATTCTTTACTGGGCTAGTTGAGCTCACCCTTTTTCTTTTTGTTCCATTTTTCTTCTCAGGAGGCGAGAATATAGCGGGAACTAGTCGGTGTGTGGAGTGATGGTTCAAAATAGTAGTTTTAATAGTCCTCGCTATTCTGTAGAATAGTATATCAATAATTGTAATGAGAACTTTATTTGGGTATGAATATTGTCTAGAAGATAATATTTATATTTAAACTCACAGTATATATGTTGTCGTATTTTTGTACGACAAATATATTAATAAAGTTATAATTATTTCTGTACCATGTATGTGGCGACTCAAAATGAGTTGGATGAAATTGACCTATTTTGAGAGCGTCACAACTAGCTAATTCCCTTACCAAGTTGAAAATTAACTCATGTAGCTATATATATCGATCATCAATTTCACTGGAGTCCATGCATGGACTACGTACGTACGTACCATTCAAAAACTAGTGAACTAAATTAAACATGAAGCGACCTAGCCAATACGTACGTAGCATTTGTAATTGTCCTCCCCATCCCTCTACGGAACAGATTTTATGTCCCTATTCTTCCTGTTACTCTTATATCCTTATTTAAATTTTAACACTTAATTTTTTACATAACATTAATTAAATTTAAAATTAATTACGTAAAAGATTTGATGTCATACCAATGCCCAATAATGATAAATAATACTATTCATTTCACTCCACAATGCAAGACGAATTTTATGGATCCGATTAACATAAAGTTATTTTTTAATAAGTTGGTCAATTGACCAATAAAATACTGATAGACATACAACCTCGTCTGCTTGTCAGTATTCTATTGGTCAATTGACCAACTTACCCCAAAATAAACTTCATACTAACCACTTCCATACTATATTTGCCTTAATTTGATTATTATTATTTAATTTTCTGAAATTCTAATGCAAGTTAATTTTATTTGATAAAACAATAATTTTATACTTACTAATTGTTTATAATTTTACATAAATTAACAATAATTTAAAATTTCATAAATTAACTTCAAATAAATAAGTAAAATTCTTTTTGTGTAATAAAGGAATTACTAATATCTTTACAAGCAAAACTTATTGTTTTATACATAAACATGACAATTGACCGCATCCAATGAAAAATTTAAAAATAAAACTTGTACTAATTCTGATTCGTCACTAAGATCATTCCTCAAGACATAAGAATCAGAATCATAAATATATAATTTTGCACATTAAAATCAACCAGTTCTAATAAACTCAACCAATTCCTAATTTTAAACAACATTACCGATCATTACAAAGTTCATGCTTTTAAATCATCGGCCGGGGACGTCCAGACGATGTCCTTAAGCGCCGGTCGGAGCTCCTTACTACAGAACTGATTGTACTCCAAAGTATCACCACTCGACTTCTTCACCTCCACAACCAACAACGACGGCGTCACGGCAAACATCTCCACCGCTATCCCCAATTTGCCCTTCCTCCCACTCTCCAGCCCCTGCAACCTCACACTGGAATCGCTCCTCTTAAGGCTGAATTTCACCGATTTCGCCACCTCCTCCAGCTTCGATATCACGCTGCTCGCCGGCCTTGTCGTCGCGAATCTGAGCTCTTCTCTCACCTCTCTCTTCTTCTCCTCAAACAACGGTGACAAATCAAACCCTTCCGATAACGAAATTAAATGAAACGCATTCAATGTCTCCATTTCTTTAACATTAAGAAATCCCTCATCTTCAATCTCTAAATTCCTCGGCATCCCTTTTTTGAACCACGAAGTCTGCATAATTTTGGAGATGGATATCCGAGAACTCGGATTCGGATCCAACAATTTGGTAATCAACCTTCTCGCATCCGGTGAAAACCACGGCGGACACTTGAAATCACCGCGGTAAATTTTACGGTACATAGAAACGATATTATCGTCCTGAAACGGTAAAAATCCAGCTAAAAGTACGTACAGAATAACACCGCAGGACCAAATGTCTGCTTTGGCTCCGTCGTATCCTTTCTTCCCGATCACCTCCGGCGCTACATACGCCGGAGTGCCGCAAGTGGTGTGTAAAAGTCCGTCCTGCCGCAGATGATCAGTAAAAGCACTTAATCCGAAATCCGTCACCTTCAAATTACCTTGGTCATCTAACAGAAGGTTTTCAGGTTTCAAATCTCGGTGGTAAACGCCGCGGCTGTGGCAGAAATCCACCGCTGAGATCAACTGCTGAAAGTAATTCCGCGCCTCGTCCTCCTTCAGCCGCCCCTTGGAGATCTTCGAGAACAATTCTCCGCCGCGGACGAGCTCCATAACAAAGTAAATCTTAGATTTACTCGCCAAAACCTCATCGAGCATCACGATATTCTGGTGCCGCACCATTTTCATGACGGAAATTTCACGTTTAACTTGCTCCATCATTCCGACTTTTATTACTTTCTCTTTACCAACAACTTTCATCGCCACGCTCCCGCCGGATAGCAAGTGTCGCGCGTGATAAACTTTTGCAAACGTGCCGTGGCCCAATTGACGGCCGAGCTCGTACTTCCCATGAAGTACTCCGTTACGATCCTCCTCCGCCATTTTTATAATCAGAATAAACGAGTGGTTTATTTAAATAGAAGTGAATTGAAATGAAATGGAAAGGTAATTGAGTGAGTGGGGAATAATGGAGTTCAACCGTCTTCAACGTGTTTCCGGTGACAATTTCTACTGCCGTTGGCTTTTTTGGCCCTTCCGCGGTTAGAAAACGAAGCTCCTCTCATTTCTCTGCATTCCCGGAGAAAGGTATTCAGGGTTTGTAGAGGATATTTAGGGGTTGTAGAAGCTAGAGGTTTGCTTTACAATTCTTTGGTTCAGAACCAGGGCTTTATCATTTTAGGTTTAAATACACTTTAATTTTTTCATTTTCTTAAGTCAAACTCTAATATTTTAATTTTAAGATATTTACCTTAATATCTTTAAATTTTTATAAATTAAATTTTGTTGGTCAAGTAATAATTGATTCGAATGAGAATATATTTGATAGTTTAACTCCAAAATATCTTTAATTAAAAACACAAAAAAATATACGTACATGATCAAGAAAAAAATAAAAAAAATAAATCCAATATAAATGATATATACAGTTAAACAAACTTAATTTTTCAAATTGATAGAAAATATCAAATATCTTAAAAAAAACAAGAAATTATAGTCATGCAATTAGTATGTGATGAAAAAGAGAACCGAAACCATTATTAAACGATACACTTAAAAGATTTAATTACCCTTTATTTTGAGTTATGTAACTTATTCCGATAAAAAAAAATAACCCATATTTTCACATATATTTTTTATATTTTTACATAATATTTTTTCACATGAACATATAATGGATCCCATCTTAATATAAAAATGAATTATGTGAAAATAATACTCACCCTAAAAAATGCTTAATTTGATAGTCAAAAAATTTAAATTATAAACATATATGGAGACAACGAGGTTGAATGTCTTAAAATTAAAATAAATTCAAAAGCGCACTTAAGCCATCACTTTATAGGGTCAATTACCATTCAGTTATTTGGAATTGATTAGTTATTTGGAATGGATTATTAATATAAAATTAATTTTAATCAATTAATTAATACACTATCAACATATATATTTATGAGACATATTAATTAATATTATATTAATTAATTGATCAATTTATCATACAATTAATTTCATAATAACTTATTCGTATTTGAAGGCTCGGTTGTATTCTGAGGGTGGGTGCGTGTCCTCATTTGAGTTGTGCATTATTTAAACATTTGGACTTTAGTGCAATTAATTCCTGATACCATTTTTTCATACCAAATGGAGTATATAAAAAAGACAAAAAGAGTTAAGAATTGATACTTTCGTATATAAAAATTATAATTTCTAGCGATAGTTTGACTTGAATTCTATTTTAGGCTCTTGCTAAGTAAGAAGTCTTATGTTTAGATAAATTAATAAAATAAATAAATAAATTATAATTTTATGAAAATAAAATTGATTCATAAAATTTATTGAATATGAAATAATGTTTGATTGAGACTCATGTAGCTATCAGTCGAGCACGATTTTGAATCGAGTCCAGATAATTTAAAATTTTTGAACAAATATAATCCGATTATCAATAAAAAATTACAATTTAAAGATGCTCGAGTAATTTATAAAACTATAAAATTTACTTATATTTGAATCATTTATATTTCAAATCGATTACAAATTGAGGCTGAACTAATTGATTCATTGAGAGACCATTCCGATGAAGGCCTCGTCTAAGATTGCAGAAAACTTATTACTCTCTCCATTCATATTTAATTGACGTTTTAGAGAACAAATTTCATTCTTATTTATTTGACGTTTATTGATTTCTACTAGATATTGATTACATTACTTCCTAAATTACCCCTAAACATGTAATACTTTCCTTAATTCTCTCCTACTTTACTAGGCTATTTTTTATACCTCTTTTAATATCTTAATGGTATACTCTCCTTAATTCTCTCCTACTTTTCTAGACTATTTTTTATCCCTCTTTTAATATCTTAATGGTATACTCCTTTTTTTTTTTTTTTGTTAACCGGGAGTATCCCAACCGCAGTCGGACTAAATCTCCACAAGCCCGGACCAGCCTTTTCTTAAAACCAGCTTGCGCGACGTCCGTATTTACGGCTCGCCCCCAATCAATCCTTAACCACTGCGCCAAGTGTTGATGGTTCTTAATGGTATACTCCCTTTCTCTCTTATAATTACTATATTTTCTCTATCCTCTAACTATAATTCTCTAAATACAATTGAACTTTTCATTTATTTATGTAAGGGTGTTTTTGATAATACATAGTAATTTTAGTAGAATTTTTATTGAATTTTTATTTTTCTTAATAAATGTGCAAAATTTCAAAACGTCAAATAATTAGAAATTGATGGAGTAGAAATATGTGGGATGCTCATATTATCCATACGATCAATAATACTCCTAATTAATGAGAATTTAGTTATATCATGTATTTTGATAGTTTTAAAATAAAAATATATATGTAATTTTAGAATGAAATAACGAAATGTATCTTTAATTCTTGAATTGAGGGTCTCTTAATTAAAATTAATTTTTTAATGGGAATATATTAACTACAAAAAAACAATAGAAATAATATTTCTTTTAAATGCACAAAAACTTATTAACACATATTAAATATATATTTGATATTATATATTTATATTTATATATATAAATAAACAAAAAATACAATATTTTAATATATTAATTAAAATGATTTAGACATGTATAAAATTCATGTCACACACTTAAAAATATATAATTACAAAATAATGTGAGAGAGATGGTGTGTTATGGAGTAGTATTATTAAGAAAACATCATTTTGCTGATAACTAAGCAAAATGACATCATTTTGAAACGTCAACAGTAGACCACCAGCACAGCATAAAAACTCGTTTCAGTAACCGTTGGGTTATCACGGTTTTGTCCTCGCATCGATTAGTCGCATCTGGTAGTAGTATATTCTTTCGATTATTGTGGGGGGCCCTTTAGCATAACCAAGGGCAACTCATTCAGTGTATTCTGTTATTATGAAATTAAATTAATTAATTGACCAAAATAATATTAACATGTAAAAAAATCACTTTAAAACTTGACGTATATACATTATATTAATGAATTGACGAACTTAAATTTATGTTAATCACCCCTCCCCTCCCCTCGTCTTCCCTCGTGGAGTTGATATGAAAATGGGAGTATAATTGTAAAAACATGATAATAATTGCATGCCCCGTGTGGTAATATTACAAATACGACCGTGACACATTTCTGTGGATCCGATTAGTATGAAGTTCATTTTTAGGTAATTTGGTCAATTGACCAATAGAATACTGACACACATAGAATTTCGTCTGTATGTCAGTACTTTATTGATCAATTGATCAACTTACTCAAAAATGAACTTCATGATAACCACTTTCCATTTCTGTAAGTAATTTGGTGGGAGCAGTGGTAATAGAATGTCAGTATCAATTGCACACAGAAAGATGAGCAGCCTTTATCTATCGATCAGGTGTGTGGGGAGGGACCAGAAAAAGAGGGTAATCTCTAATGACTAAGACTAAGACTAATCTGTCTGTCTGGTGAATTTAGAGTTAAGAGCGGTGATATTCTGTCCATAAATCACCAATCACGATTTACAAGATCAAAGGTAATCCTAATTAATAATTCATCCGTTACTTAATACAAGTCGTTTTAAAATTATACACAAGTATTAATTATCTATATTATTTTTGTATTGAAATAAGATATTGTTATTTATTAGATATAAAATAGTAAGAGAACCAAAGTTATATTTAATACTTGTGATAATATTAAAAATTAAGCAATTAATACTTATTTGAAATGCTCAAGCGACTTATATTAAGGATCAAAAATATTTTTCTAAAAAAACTTATATAAAAGAACGGAGATAATAATATACTCCAACTACTAGTAAAAATTTCAAAATTATGCATGCTCCAACCTCCCTCCTTCCTTCATTTTCTCAAATTCCTCCCAGCTATGTTACCCCAATCTCTAGATTTCTCTTTACCACCTTGGTACTTTCTCCAAGTTTCCTTTAGACTTTTCGATGATGGTAAAAAAATTACATTTACTAATTTACTATTGACGTATCGTATCTTATCCGACATTAAACTAATCACATCACAAATAAAATATCTATTCACAAACCCAGGAGCCAATTACAAGTTTTAAACACCATCATTATTGTCTAATACATAAATAAATACAACATATTAGAATTTAATAGTAACAGATTTTGCTGATAATAGTACGTCGTCCGCTATTATTAGTAGCATACGTAACTCGTCGTCCACAATTAATAATAGTGGATGCAATAATATTAGTTCTAATCTAGGTCGTTTATTTTTTTTTTTAATCTATTTTTAATTAATAACAAATACGTGTTTGAGAATGATTAATCAGGCTTTTGTTCGTGATTCCCAACCCACGCAGATTCAATGTATAATTGGGAGTGAAAAGGCCTCAACGTGGGCTCCGCAGATACCGTAAAGGAATTACAATTATTTACAGGATAATAATAATAATAATAATAATAATAATAATAATATAATCACAATCATGTCTTCTGGCCATTTTGTTGGTGAGCCGGTGACTACGTTATTTTGTTTGCGATGGTTATATTTAAAATTGAATTATTATATTTTAAGTCTTCTGTTTATTTTTAAAAATAGATTTAAAATTATTAATTTCAAGATAATAAAATAATTTTAAAAAATACCAAATTATATATTTTGACCCAAAATCACCAAAGGGACGATTATTTGATCATTAATGTATTTATGGAATTATAAGTTTTCTCCTTTTCTATTCCTCTCTCTTCGGTGGCCAAGCCATATAAACCTTTGTGGGGTTAATCAATATGTCTTGACGGACAGGTGTAATGGACCGGTCAATTTTTTTTTGTGACTCTCAAAAAATGTATAATATTTATTTCAATTAAAATTTTTATAGAATACAGTATTTTTAGGTGTAATTTAGATACATATACAATGCAGTGTTGAACAGACAATAGGTGTTAAATATTATACATTTTTTGAGTCACAAAAAAAGCAAAAAAATTAAAAAAAATTGACCGGTCCAATATTCATGTCCATTACACCTATCCCTGTAGAACTACTCGGGGTTAATTGACCTTATTAAAAAAATTATTTTATAATATAAGATAAATTTAAAAAAAATTAAGTATTATATATAAATTGATCCCACTAAAATTTTATAAATTTTCTATTATATAGGATTAAATTAAAAATTTATAACTTTGTCAATCAAATTTTAACCACATATGACTCATATCCTCTCAGTATATGTATCTCTCTATAATATTTTAAACTAAATAATAATCTAATTTATATTATTTTTAAAAATAAATAATAAATTACTTACTTATGAACAGTTGTGATTAAAAAAGTCTATTATGAGTCAATATAGTGCATATATACCATATATTATTATTCATTATATTTTCATTGTAATATAGTGTGTGTATATATACTCGAAAGCATAAAATATTTAAAAAAAATTGGGCCAAATTATTTGTAACTCAGTATTAATTTCAACCCCATTAATAAAATTTTTTGACTTCGCTAATGTCTCTCTTTTATTTTTATTTCAACAATCCTCAATATATATATATAAAATAATTTTATGAGAAAATGATGTTATTTTTATTTGTAATTTTTGAAATGATCATGCAACAAATAAAAGCTCCCCTAGGTGTACAAAAAATGATACAGACCAAGTCATAAATTTTAAATAATTTCTTCTGTCGATCATATGGGCAACGAAACAAAAATAAAAACCAACATATATATAAATAAATTGCCAGCTTGGATGTAATTTTTATATTTTAATAGTAATTGATTAAGTTTTGCTTGAAATTTAATAAAAAGCCTACCACGCACGAACGCACACAATTATTATATTAAATTAAATTTAAGATATGTCTAAAAATCTCAATAATAATTAATTAATTTTCCCAATATCTTAATTTTCATAAATAAATCCTTCCAACTAAACGTGGCCCCACTCATAAAACCTACATTAATTCTCAGGAATTAACAAAATCTCAATCTCAATGGTCGTATAAGAAAATAATATATATATATATATAATGTATATATAGATTGAGAGGGAGGATCGGATGATCAAATGAAGAAATCTCCCCGGCCCGCCTCTCAAATTAATGTTATGTCACATGCTCTTTGCTTCTTGTATGTATGTATGTATGTATGTATGTATTTCAGATTTTTTAACATTCATTTATACTCCATCTCCATCTCTTTCAAAACACTCCTTACGACTCTCTAACGAACCGGTTCACTTACGACTCTCTAACGAACCGATTCACTTACAACTGACTATGATAACGGTTTATACTGTCGTCATAGTTAAGAAAACCATGGTCATACTATATGAGGATGACTTTCTTAATTTGGCTATGATCACATTCGTTGGATAGAATTTTTGTATATATATATATATATTTGAAACATACATCTCTATCATAGAAAAATAGAGACACCTTATTATGTACTGCATTATTCAAATTACTGTTGTGAATTTGGGCCACACTTTTGAGTAAGTGAGTGCATATATTCCGTTGGGGCACATGGGTTTCCTCCATTGTCAATTTCTGATAATTGATCCACCATGTTAATCAACTAAATCACAATAATGATGATGATGAAGAACATGAAATATATACCCCATATATTTTAATTAACTTACAGAATCCGTCAAAACATCCAACATAATTAACGCCTATAATGTTTTTGTCTTTTTCGTTCTCGGCACTATTTTTTATGTGTACGAGGGAGTCAGTAAGTCACTCGGGTTGGTGAGCATATCATCTGTCTCCAAATTTTCTATCTCTTGTGTTTCTCCTTTTAAATTTCGACACATGGTCTCTGTGCGTAATTTATGTCATGTTATCTCAGATAAGTTATCAATTAATGACCACACAATTCATTTTTTATAAGCTATCAATTAATGACTACACAATTGATTTTTTTTTATTATTATATATTTTTATTCGTGATGGGTAAGATACTAAGCCCTAAATTTGGTCAAAGTTGAATATTTTTTAATAACTTAAACATTTACGGGAACAATTTATTTGTATTAATACCTGGTGGCACACGCGGTCTGTGTTTAAATTATTTTAAAATAAAATATTTTTTTTATAAACTTTTGAAAGTTAAATAGAAAGATAAAAATAATTGATTCTTTAATGGTTCATAAGTAATTACTTCTTTAATCGTTTCAAAAATAATGTAAATTGTATTATTATTTAGTTTAAAAATATTATAAAAAGATACATATATAGAGAAGGAGTAGGAGTAGGAGTGATATGGAGTGAAAATTCGATTAAAAAAATTATAAATCTTTAATTTGATCCTATATATTAAAAAAATTATAATATTTTAGCGAGGTCAATTTATATATATATATATATATATATATATATATTACACTTACAATTTCTAAATTTACTATATATTATAAATAAATAAATAAATAAAAATTCAATCACTCCTAGATCCCATTGGTCCTTGCGAAAGACGTCTATAGACAAGCACATCAGGCTGGATCTGGATTCTCTATGAGGATTTTTCTGTTAAGATTTTGTGAGGGTTTTATTATGGGTTGACAACACATTAAAAATGAGATCCAATGACTCATAACCTCTTTCCTTGTCTTTGTATCAAAAGATGTCGTTTTGATAGGATTTTTTTTTTACAAGTTGATAGAAAATTGGAAGCCACCAAAACGTGGTTTACTTCGTTTTTCGTTTTCTTCTCCCTTTTTTTCTTTGTTTCGTTTCTTGTTCTTCCTAGAGCATGCCAATATTTAAGATTAGTCAAATTTCAATTGTTTTTTTCCTTTATTCAAATTTTCTCCATATTGTTTATCCCAATTTTTTTTCTTTAATTTTTTTTCAATTGGCTTAAATAATCACAATGGAAACTCATTTTTTTTAATAGGATAAAAATTGTCCGTTGAATTTATTTTTTTGAAGAGCAAAGAATAATATTTTTAGCCTTTGACAAATATACAAAGATTAATAACCCTATCGATTCCAAAGCACCAAAAAAATGATTAATAAAACGTCCCAACTAGATTAACACTCAACCCATTACAATCATGAAAAAAGTCATGTTGCTCATAACTAACAAGAATTAGCAAACAAACGAAGTAAACGATGGTTGGTGACTTCCAAATTTTTGTAACTTGTAAAAAAAATTACTATCAAAACAACATCGTTTTGATACACAGACAAAAAAAAGAGTTGTGAGCCATTGAATCTCTTTTTTAATGTGTTATCAACCCCACAGTAAAACTCTCACAAGATCCTCACAGAAAAATCCTCATAGAGGATCCAGATCCCATTAGGCTATATACGCATGTCAGAAATGCACCAATGAAGATTTACGTTACTTCTATTATAAGTGTATGTCAGTCTCATATATATTCCTAGGAGAGCAGATTCTCTGTCTCCTTGTGTTCCTCCACTTAAATTTTAACACCTAGTCTCTCTTACTTAACACTAATTAATTCTAAAATTAAATAAAAAGACATGTGTCAAAATTTAAGTGGAGAACACAAGAAGGACAAGAAATTTGGGAACAGAGAAACTGCTCTCATATTCTTAGTTTGTGAAGTCAAAACCTTCATGATCTGTACTTAAGGCCCAATTTAAAATTATAGTTGGGCCAAATCAAAACCCACTTGTTTTTATCTTACTTTGATCAATCTTTAGGTATAGACCGAGCCCCTTAGTAAGAGCTAATAAGATCAATTCAAGTAAAAATTGATATTTTCACATAAGTGTGGGACCCATTTACCATTCACGTTATAGGGACCTTGTCGAACTATATATTAATTCCGGTTTCTTAAAATCTTCATAGTATAACATTTATGGAGGAGGGTATATTTCTCTCCAACACAAAATACACATTCTTAAGATAAGCCCTAACAAATTTAGAAATTGGTATGAAATAATTAGTCCGTGTGGGTTAGTTGGACTTGTTGATAAACTGAACTGAACTCGGCCCAAATTGTGCTTGTTCTGCATCCAAAATACCAAAGTCCAGCCCACTTCTCAAACAGGGATTGCCCAATTGTCGTTGTGGAATTGCAGCAGAGAGAACGAAACCAGACATTGACCAATCATTATACTTCCTTCCACTCCAAAACTAATTCTACAACATTCTTTTTTTCAAAATATGAAACAGTAAAAAAAAAAACCAATATATATTATAAGTATTTATTTTTAAATAGGAAATGCATATGGGAGCCAATGTGCAGAAGACAAGGGTAAGGGGTTGTTTAAGAAAACTGAATAAAAAGTTTTGAATGTATAAGAAAATTTGAATGAGCTAAATGAAGTAAAAAAATCTGAAGATGAAATTAAATGATGTGTTTGATAATTATCTGTATAAAATTATCCTATTTTAACCTTTTGGACTGTTATGAACAAATTTATTATATAATTTTAAATAAATAATATTATCTAAGAAAAATTAAGTATAAACTTTTGAACAATCTTTGAAGAAGTATACTATTAAAAATATGATTTGAGGAACAACAACATTTATTAAATTGGTTATCTAATTGTTATTACATAAAATCAAAAACAATTTGTACATAATAAATTTTGTTTACAACATTAAACAATATGGATATTGAATGCAAATTTTAATTGTTTATGAAAGAATGTAAATAAAAATATCATTTAACATTATTTGTTGCTCATTTAGTTACAAATTTTTGAATGAATTGTTAAAACACATTCAGAGTTTAAAAATTATTAAACAAAATATATAAATGACTTATTCGTTTAGATTCAGAGCCATTAAAAAAAACAAACAGCCTACTACTTACTATATGGAGTACTATTAATTTGTCTTTCTTCAACTGATGGACGATCCTCTGGCTTCTTCTTCCTCCTCTTCCTCTTCCTCTTTCTCGTTCATCAAAGAATACTGGTAATATCTAAAAATATGATCCCTTGATCTTTTCTCATTCATCTCTTGGTAATATATACAAAGTATAGACAAATATTATGCCTACAAGTTAAGCTAAGAATAAAAAAACAGTATGATTTTACAACAGAATAATATCCTAACTTAAATATAAAATATTTACAATAATAATGAGAATAATCATATATATACACTATCAGCCACAAGTTATTTACAAGACTGATTTTCAACTTCAAATTTATTTGTTCATTAAAATAAAATCTTTAATTTTTATTTTTATAACTATTACCCGCCCATATCCTAGCAACGATGGAGGAAAGGTTCCATAGAAGCGTAAAAGTGAAAAATGCTATGCCTTTCTTGTGATAAGAGCATGACTCCCAAGCGTCTCTAAATCCTCCAATCCAGATTAATGTACCTTCATATCCATATCCCATTCCTAATCATCATATTTACATTATTTTATTTTGAAGCAATTAAGTATATTTATATATATATATAAGTAGTATATTGTAGTGTGTATGTATGTTTAAAACATGATTATTTAATTTAATTTATTTTGATCTCTCTAGCTTCAACAAAAATCGAACTATATATTTATAGAAAATCTATATTTCTACATCATTTTTCATATTTTTACACTTATATATTAGTTGATTTGTCAAATTTTTATTAACTAATATGTGAATATTACATGTATAAATATCAAAAATTAATATAAAAATATCAATTTCCTATTTATATGCACTCAGTCTTCTAAGTGCTAACTTACCAAGTTCAGACAGGTCCACACATACAAAGTAATTCCTATCCATTGGAGTATGAGCATCTAATGACTTTTTGTATATATAAGTTTAGTAGAATCATAACAACTCAGTAGACTTGGTAAACGGGGCGGGTCAAAATAACTTAAGTTTTTGTGGGCTGAAAAAGTGAAGTCCAAAGGTCATGTTTTGACGGATGAGCCATGTCAAAACGGCTCAGGTTTTCATGAGCTGAAAAAATGAAGTCCAAAGCTCGCGTTTTGACGTTTTGACGGACGGGCTTGGGCCAATTTTGTTAGGTCTACAACTCAGTAAGTAAATAAATAAGGGACATTTCCCTGACATTTATCCCGATATCCTACTACACCCTAAACTAATTTTTTTTCTAAAAGTGTACTTAACATTATGAAAATCAGGTCAACCGTGCCCCTGCTGTAAACGGATCAGGCACCTAAATTAACTCTGTTTACACGTGAATATTTTTTGCTGACTAGGCACGTAGACATAGACAGAACAAAAGCCTTGATCGATTTTCAAAAGGGGCAAAAAAGCCCTAATTGGTTTTTTTCAAAGAGAGAAACGAAATCAAGGTTGAGATCAAGCGAAGAAGAAGAGGCAAGAAGGTGAAGCCCAGTTTGACAAGAAGAAGGTGAAATCCCGTTTCTGCCATATCGTCGAAGTGGTCGTAGAGAGGAGAAGAAATTATGCCCCAAAGTCATCTCCATCTTTTTTGAAATTGGACGAAGAATCGCCATGGCTCACTATTCGTTAGCATCTTCATCATCTTTTCGAAGACGCACCATTGATATTGATTACCAAGCTATGCCATTGTTTTATTGTGGGTTAAGAGCTCTTTTGTAGACCTCATGGAGCGAAACAAATCTTGACAGTGTATAAAGAAATTAGTTTGAAAACTCAAACGATGATGATCTGGTTTTTATTATTATTGCAACTTTTTGGGAATGAAGAAGCTTACAAGCAAATTAACAAATACTAACATACATGCGTTTGGATGTCCTGGTCATATTGGTAATTGTCTGTTTTAATAGATTGATTAAGGCCCAGCTGAATTGAATTGAGAATTGTGTTGTAC
Source organism: Panax japonicus (assembly GCA_020205505.1). Taxonomy (NCBI): domain Eukaryota; kingdom Viridiplantae; phylum Streptophyta; class Magnoliopsida; order Apiales; family Araliaceae; genus Panax; species Panax japonicus. The sequence goes on along the minus strand of CM035093.1, from coordinate 8,497,622 downwards.
TGTATTTGTCTCTCATCTCATGTTGTACCGCACAGCAGCAACAACCCAAGCCCACTTCTTTTTTTTAAATAGATATATTATTTTGTATACGGAAAGCTTCAAGAGCATAATTCTTAAATAGCATAATGCCTTAAATAGCATAATTTTATCAAAACGACGTAATTTTGGAAGGACACGATGATATTTTTGTAAATACGCGGTGGCATTTTCTGCGCAGTTATTCATACAACTTGGTGGTAAGAGTCTCTTCCGTTGTTACCAAATCCAACTTTTGTTACAAAACATGTACCATTAAAACACCCAATCTTATGTTAAGGACAGATCCCTGTTGCTTACCATTAAAATAAAATTTCAAAATATTATTCTACCCCGCGGTGGGGTGGGGGAGAGGAGTTGTCAACGGTAAGCTAAATGTCCTACCCTCAATATATGAAAACTAATGTAAAGCATATGATTACCATTACATTAAACTCTAACTAAGAGGAATCTGTATCTACATAGTAATTGAAAGAAAAAAAAATAAACGAATTTCATTCAAAATATTTTTACACAAGAAGAAGCTAGTAAGTAATATTTACAGGTTGCCTCTCTAACAGGACTCTGCCAAGTTGTCATCTCTGCTCCGGAAAAAGAAGATCAAATTAACATAAGATTTTTTAAAAAAAATGCAACCCACAAAGCAGAGAGAGCAGTAACAGCCTACCTTTTTGACAAAGATTCAATAATTCGTGACAAAGCATGTTGATTCATCTCTTTCCACAACTTTCAGACTTCTCGCAGCCAAATATACATTCTCTTCTCATTCATCAAGATTCTCTTTCCTTTTCGCTAGATTCCATCATCAGAATCCTGTTTTCACATCACGTATTCTTTTTATGCTGCAGCAGATTAAAATGTCTGTTCCGAAGAAGGAAACTGTCTGAAGTCAAATCGTGACAACATATCATTTGACACTTCTCATAGGAGAATTTATCAGGAGTTCAGAACCCTCATGTGAAGCATTCATCTTCGTCTGTTCACTTGCTGCTTCCTTCTCCGCCTTTTTCCTGTCAGCCTCCAGTTGCTTGTAATTTTCCTCGTGAGATTTATTGAACATCCTCACAAAGTTAAGTAGAGTTGAAACAACTACAGAAAAGTTAATTAACAAAATGAGCTTAAAATATCTGTATGCGGACACCAGCAAAGCACACCATTTCTCAAGTATGTCCATTTAATAAAGGAAATGGAAAGAGAGGTCAATTTAGGTGGATCTAAAACCCGTCTGAAATTCAAGCGTGTTTTTCGTTCAATTAATGATATCATATACATGGCATATTATCCCTCTTACATATTCTCTCTCTTCACATAACGAAGTTAATTCCATAAAGACATCAGATAAGTTGCTTGATGCGATGAGAACCTGTTACTAGGGTGTGAAATGGAACAAGACGTAGAAAAGCGACAAAAGTTGATGGCACACCAACATATTGTTTGGAGCAACTGACTGAGAATTGTTTGCTTAGGCAAGAGTAATTGTGTCTGGCTAACATATGTTCCAATACTACAATCCTACTCATTTAATACACTTAAAATTTTGTCATTCAACAGCATTGGCGGCAACCATATACCTGTTGATGTTTGTCTTCTTCTCTTCCAACTGAAGTTCAAAACTTAACCTACTTGGGACATGTTTATAGAAAATTCATAGGAAAAATTACCATTGCTCGACAAGAACACTACGATGAATTCAGCTCAACTAAAAGTGCAGCTTCAAATTATATAAACACAGAAAGAGGAGGGAAGAAGGGCTTGGTCCTTTTTAGTGCCATAAATGCATTGCTTGTGCATGGTCTGATACAGTGATACTTAATGCATGCAATGTTATGCGCCAACAATTTTGTACAAGTATACAAAAATCCCAAAGAAAGAGGAAGCACATAGAAATGCCAATATTAGCATATTCACCAACAATAAACTATTTCTTTGCTTGAAACTTAATTATAAACAGATGCCTTGAGCAATCTGATAAGCACCGCGTATTATTGCTAGTTAGCCGAAAATCATTGACTATCGCTGCAACATTGCCAATAAATCATGTAACAAAAGATACCTTGCTCAAATGTACAACGAGATGGATCTTCTCCAAAGTAAAGAATCAATGCATCTACGTTTCTTCCCTGTAAAGCTGAGTATTAGAAACACTAGGTTGGGAACAAGAACATCATATTGTAAAGACCTTAAAAACTGCTCTTGAAACAGAGAGTCATACCACAACTGAATAAAGTGAAGCTAAAGACCTTACTTCACCTTCAGCAAAACACAGAAACTCCTTCAAAGCCTGGGTAACACAGAGAGAGAAATGAGAGTACTGATCAATAATAACAAGGCAGTGCTGAAAATACAACATAAAGCTTCAGAATAAGAATTTAAAGCATCTAACTTATCCCTTGTTTAAGTTGAGATGTCTCAGCCCAATTAGACATTTGAATAGTAGGCTACAGCTTCCATCCCACACACACATAAATGAGGGGGAGGAAAATGGTGAAGGAAAAAACAAACACCACAACTACCACTCTTCTCCTGCTCAGTGGACCCTTGACTAAACATGCTATTCTTTCTTCTTTTTTCATTACGGAAATAACGAGGCTGAAACCAATACTGAGTTTCCAAGTGTAAAGAAAAATTATGAGTTCCTCAATGAAGCTTTATTTTAGCTCTAGTATCTAAAGCGTGAGACTAGTGAGTCTTAAAAACATACTGGAAGAGCCTCATATTTATTTATTTCTTACAGGAGTATGCTATTTAATCTGTTGCGCACAAGGTACCTTACGAAAATATTCAGACACGGGTCCATCACTTTCAGACAAGGACAACTCCTGGACAACTTTCTCTAATCCTTTGTTTATAGCTTGCATTTCCTCAGCCAAAAATTTCAGTTGTATCTGGATGGAAATAACATGTCGGATCAACAGATCAATAATATAAGTAAGTTGGCTTCATGTAAACCTCACAAGTTCAAACCTTTGATGCAGGTTCTAAGCTGCCAAGATCTTTTGAAAAATCAAGTAGTTCTGGAAGTTTATCAGCAAGCACCTAAAAAAAATCTAGCAGAATTTAGTGAGGGAAAGACAGCGTACTGAGTAGCAGGAGAAGGCACCACCTATTTGAACCTATGAATAACATTTTGAGTGATTCATCAATCAAGCAACTACCAAATCATGTTAGTTCGACAAATAAGACTCCATCCGTTCCAAAATAAAATACAAGATCATTATTGACTTTTTGAAGTCAACCGGAGACATCAATCGATATTGACATAGATTTATTTAATTTTAGTCAATATAATGATGAATATGGTAAACTATATACCAAAGTACTACAAATTATAATATTTATTGTTTTGTAGTTTTTGACAAATCTGGTCAATTTTTTGAGTTTGAAAATATTTCAACTTTCAAAAGTCACAATGATCTTATAATTTGGAACAAATGTAGCATAAAGAAAACTCAAAAGAAGAACTGAGGGAATAACATAGTAATATAAATTAAGAATTCATGTCATTTCACATTACTGAAGTCAATCTGACATGCTATCTGCCTCTTTCACTCCACTAAAGCACAAATGAGCATCACTAGCTGTTAATAGACAATCCATAGTCACCAAAAACATAAAACCTATGGTAAGAGATTATTCATATTAACTACTGCCAATTGCATTCTACTTTCTTTCCTACCTTGAGTATCTTCAAAATCCAACAGACACTAATCAAGACTATATACTTTGCATATTTCAAATTTCCATTATATAGTTTCTGAAGTCTTACATGATTCGTAAGATGGAACACTTCACCGACATCATGAGTAAGATAATTAACAGATTAAAACATAGTTCAAGAGTAAGCTCTTGAAGCTATAGTTTAGGAAAGCTTACACTCCTTAAGATTTGTGTATCAACTTTTTATGTGCTCTTCATCAATCAATTCATGAAGATAAAATAATCGTTGCCAAGTTCTCTCAGCCCTAGGTTTCAATGTTTACCGGTAATAATGAACTATTCTTATTTCTTTTTCTTTCTTTTTATTTATTTTTTGATAAGCAATTATAGACTATTCATATTCATTTTCCAAATCCTTAATCTCTGTTTCTAATGCATGTTTTTGCACTTTTTAAAAATCTTCTCAAGCTATACATAGATTTGAGTTTTTTTTAATGATACAAAATCTGATATGAAAGGTACAATTAACATAAACAAATTCTACGTTACTGTGTGACAACAATGTTGAAGGAACCTGCAAATTTCTTTCTAATTCATGAGCGGACAGAATCCCATCCTTTAAATTCCTATTAGAACCTAGTCCCAACTTTGGGGTGTCACAAAAATAGTGTAATACTTTAGAGTAACTGTAAATTCAAATGCCATAATCCCCCATCTCATATTATCAAGTGGGGCCTTTTAAGTTGACCCTACCTACATCTCTTTCCCATACTTGATTAGCCAACATGTCATTTCCTCTAGCGAATGACAGACCTTTGTTGCACATGGCCAGACCATCTTGACCAGCTTTCTAAGTTATCATCAAGGGGTGCTACTTCTAAATTCTTCTTTACTCATGGTCTTTTCTGATGCGAAGCAACAATATGCATGAGTTTAGGGTTATTAATTAGTTTTTTTATATTATTTTTTCGAGATAAATCAACATAATTGCTTGTCTAATTTTAGCAGTAGATTATTAATTAGGAAGTAGGTTATTACTATAAGTTGTTTCCTTTTCAAATTATATTATCTAATAAGTATATAGTTTACTTGGTTTCCAAGTCTTAGGGTTTCTTTTACTCTATTTAAATGTATGTAAGCTTCATTATTTAGCAGAGATGATTATTATGATTTTGGGAAAAAAGGTTTGTGCTTTTTTGTGTTTCTACCAATTCCATGTGTACAGAGGTACTTTACCCTTTTTTCTCATCCGTAATCTATATTTCTAAGCCTTTTCTAAACCTGTCCAGCATCATTTTATTGCATCATTCCCTATTATTGTTTTTTAAGAGTTTTGTGGGTTGATGCTTGGAGGCTTTTGTTGTTCCTCTGCCTGCTGTACTCCATGTAGTATGTAGAGACTAGCTTTTTCATAATATAATTTTATCTTATAAAAAAGTTCAAAATGTATCAAATTTTATAGCCCCCACACCAGTTAACCATTCTTCATATATTCATGTCTTAACATATGAAGTTTTTAAGTTCCTTAGCAATCTTGTATATTTATATATATCATGTCAGGATGCAGGGTGTGTTATAAGAAGTTTCCTTTAAGTTGATTGGTTACTGGTATAAACTCTTAAGAAGCAACTATCCATTTTCTTGTACCTATAGCCAGACTGTTTCATGTTCGGATTCACAGAATCAGATAGTGATAACTGCACAAGTTTGTAGATAACAAGCAAAAATGTGAATCATACACATCTCCCCTGAAACTGGAGTACACTATCAAAGCAATTATGTACCTTGCAAAGATAATGCATGAGAGTCATTTTGTTGTTGCGCGCACGTGTTTCAGTCAACTTAAGGAGGCTATCCAACTTGAACCCAACAGCAGAGCCTAGAACAAAATGCATTATAACACAATCAACTGTATAAAAAAGAGGCAAGAATGGCAGGAAACATTTTTTTACATATATTAGGGATCTTTTTACTTTGCATCCGGAAACATATTCCATACTTTGACATAATGATTATTCTATGCAATACCATAGAAAAATGCAAACCATTGCGGGCTCACAACAGCAACAGCAATAGTAAAAATCATAATGCACACCTAAATCTTTACAAATAAGATAGTTCTATTAAATGTGATCCAAATATCTTAAAACTTGTTCAGGCATGTTCGACTAGACACACATATATATCAACAAGTTAACTCCTTTTTATTTTATCTTATAATGTAACCAGATTATGATGGTGCTGAACACTTGTTAAGAGTTCTCAGCAAACAACAACTGAAATAAAAAGCATGACAATAACTGATTTACAACAAAAATAAGTATGACAATAATAATGATTCAATATATTTCAAGCTTCAAGCCAAATCAACTGATAACTTACCCCTTGCAGGTACCCTGGTTCAAAGCATTTCCTAGTGAAAGAATAGTCTGCATAACTTTCTTCAACTTTACAGAACTCCTGATCTGATAAAATATCATTAAGAAGATTAATAAGACATCACTTTCATTAGAATTAGTGAGAGAGAAACATAAAGAATAACTTGCCTGCTCTGCAGTTGAATTTACGACATCCAAGCTATTCCGGAGGTCAGAAACCTGACATGACAAACTTTATGCATCAACACAAACTCAAATTAGTAGCAAGTAAAGAACAACTACACTGTTCTCTGACCTGGGAACGGAACTGCATCTTAAATGAGAAAACTCTGAGCTTAGATTCTGTCCGTGGTACTTGCATTAACTCCAAGAAGAACTGTTATGAAGAATCACACCCAGTTTTCATTTCATCTAAAAAAGACCTCGACCAATAGTTAAACCACTTCACAAAAGACATTAGCATAGTAAATTGGGAAAATGAGAAGTCAAAACCCACAAACCTGTTCACACTTCCCTATCTTATCCTTTTCACCTTTGTAGTTCTGTAAATAGAAACCATCAGTGAAACAATGACTTCAAAAAATATATAAGACATGATTTCCTTTATATTGCTGCAGACGAATGCAAGGTTATGAACTATTTGAAGGACTACCACCTAACTTGGATTATGTCCAAAATCTAACAATAACTAGTTCAGAATCACATCTCGCTACCTTAAGCAGCTCCATCTCCTCTTTAGTTGGACAAAACTTAATGAGGTTATCAACCTGATCTGCATCTAACGCTGAATCTTCCAAAGCTAGTACTGAAGTCTGTCAAGGTTAAACAGCGTGGCATAGTCAATAACTAATCAAAAATAACCAACTGCTAAACAATCTAAGGTATCCATAATATAAGAACAAATGTAAATGAACATGTAGAAACAATCATACTGATAAAAAAACAAAGGGTGATAGATTCATATAATTCTTAGAACTTGATAATGTACTTCCACTCCCTTGGGGTAGCGGAGAGCATTACTTCATCAGCATTCTGGACTCAGCAAAGAGTGAAATTTAGTGTATGATAATAGACCAACCCTGATGAAATAAACATTCACATTTGAATGCGACTTACTAAAGGCATAATTTTACTTCACAAGGGTCCCTGCTTTTTCTGGGTTAATCAAAGGTCATTCTAAATGTAGTAAAGATGCTTCCAGAATGTTGTCCAATAGAAATAATGCAAGGTAAAGAATCCACCAGACATAAACAAGGAGACGAACAAAAGTAATGACGGCTGTGGTAACTGGTAAAGTAAACTCAGAATATTCCCCTGTAACTACACAAAGATATATGGCATACCTATAATGATAAACTAAAATAAAAGTTGTGTAGCTTGCTGTCTGAGCGCAAGTATTGGAAATAACACTCTACAGAACCAACTTCCAATTCTAGATCAATTAAAGTACAACAGAAAGTAAAACTCGATGTTTTGAAAGCAAAATTAAGTAGCTTTTTGGATGGAAATTAAAAGTTGACTAGGAAATGTAAGAGTTAACTTACCATCAGTTCATGCAAAGGTACCTTCACCTTTGAAAGCATGATTTCACAATTATAGGCCCGTCTATGGTCAATCTGTAAAAAGAAAGAAAGTACTGAATGACACTTTGATGGCTAAAAAAATTTCACAAGCAAAAAACACGGCTGCAGCAAGAAATTCAGAAATAATATTATCAGTTCAGATGTTGGTGCCGGATAAGTAACCTGAAGAGATTAATATTATTCAACAGAATTTGATCAAAACCTGCCAAATGAAAAGTTTTAAAAATCTAAATATTTGAGATACCTTAGACACAATGAAAACCAAATGCAACTTTTTGATACTACAAGCATGTAGACATCCAGAACTCTAGATTCCATGACAAGTAGTTTTCTCAATTGATCCCAAGATATCAAAAACTCTAGATTACATAACAAACAGCTCTCACAATTTATCCCAAAAAGAGTCCTCTCTTCTACCTAGTTTTTAAGACAGTACAATTCCAGATCCCTAATGAGTATGATGGATGATGAGTAGTCAATTATGGATAATAAATTTTAACAGAATTAGAAAAGGTAAAGTACTTGAAATAGATTACCAGTTGCACTATCTCAGGCTTATTCCCTACTGAGGCACGTGAATTTGTTTTACCCCCTTGACTTGAATTTGGAACAGCAGCTGAGAACAGAGACTCAAGTTCTGATATATCAATCTCTGGTGCCCTGAAGAGCATTAATAACATATTACAAGTTCATGAGACATTGCATCTGGAATTAACAATCAGAAAACATGAATTCTCCATCAACAAAGCCATACATACTTCGAAGCTTCACCAGATTTTTGTGTCTCGGCCCACAAACTTCCTTGTACTGCTTTAGTTAACTTTAACCAATGCAACGGCTTCAATTTCTTGGTCTGATTGTTCCTTGAAGTCAGAGCACGTGATGGACCTCGTCCTTTTGTGATGGATTGAGGAATAAAAGGGGGCGGAGGAGATGGAGATCCAGACTGTACAACAGTACCTCTTGAAAGAGATTGTTGCTGTACAGCACCCAGACAAGGGGCTGGAGGAGGGGGTGCGGAAGGAACATGTGAAGAATTCTGTACTGGAGAGCGAGGATCCTTGGATGAAGAACTGGGAACAGGAGGAGGCGGTGATGGTGGTACTGATGCTGAGTTTGTAGTCTGTAAAGCTTGCCCAGAATGAAGAGGTGGAGGAGGTCTGCCTCTCAAAGGTGAATTTTCCTTCAATGGCGGAGTAGGTGGAGCCGACCTAAATGTAACAGTTTGGTCTTCCCTCAAAGCAGAAGTTGGAGGAGGAGGAGGAGGCCCAGTTCTGGTATCTTTATCATTATTCAATGGGATTGGAGTCAAAGTCTGTGTTTGGGGGGGAGGACGGGGTGGGGCTGGGGTGGGGATTGGAGGCGGCGTCTGTGTTAGGGGTGGAGGTGGTACAATTTTAGCATTTGTCTTATCCTTCAAAGAGTGGAAGGGGATATTTGACGGTGGCAGGGGAGGAGGTGGGAATGTTCCAATTCTAACTGTTGTACTGTCCTTCAGAGGAGGAGTTTGAGGTTCATGTGGCGTTGGGGGAGGAGGAAAAGATGTAGACTGTCCGATGCCAATATCTGGATCTTTCACAGGTAAAGTAGGAGGCGGAGGCGGAGGCGGAGGCGGAGGCGGAGGCGGAGGCGGAGGCGGAGGCGGAGGCGGAGGCGGAGGCGGAGGCGGAGGCGGAGGCGGAGGAGATCTAGTTCCAGAAACAGACTTCTCCTCCGAAGCCAAACAAGGAGTGGGAGGAGATGATGGAGCAATCTCAAGGCCTTCAGAAGAGGGAGGACTGGAGACTGAATCCTTGGGAACTATACCTGCTGATGGAGTCTCAACTGCAGTTTGACTAACCAATAAGGATTTGCCACCTTCATGTATGCCGGAGTCGGGCTGTTCTTCAAGTGAAGGATGCATACTTTCCGAGGTCGAAAGATGTTGAGGCTTCTCTAGCAAAGAAGGTGGACGAGGAGAAGCAGTAGACACTATAGCAGAAGCACTGAAGGAAGGTTGCAATGGAGAAGGTGGTGACGGAGGTGACAGTTGCGATGGGGAAGTTGGATCATTTCTGAACTCTGTGGATTTTGTCTCAGCCTTATCTTCACCCACATCTGCAACTCGAGTCAGTCTGGGTGAGGCCACAAACTGTTTCTCTAATGCCAAGTATATGGAGCTCTTACTGTCATTTTCCAGTGCCTTGGGAGACAGTTCATCTTGATGCATCCCAGGAATTACATGAACAAATAAAGCATTACTATCAAGATTTTTACCAGAACCAGAACTTAACTTTTCTTGAACATTATTTGTTGCAGTTATCTGCTGAATCATATCTAATGCAGCATCTGTCTTAGGAACTAGCCAATCCTCACTGTTGAAGATCTCTTGAACTTTAGCAAATGCCTCCACAGGAAGGCCCTCCTTTTCCTCGAAACAAGACAAATCTACAGGAACTGTAGAAACAGCATCATCCATCTCTGAGAAAAGAACCTTCATCCAAATAATAAATTTTTTAATACATAAATATATGTTGATGCTGCTTGTGGGGAAAACACCAATACATTAGAGCGCTGTCAACTACATGTTAATAAATATACCTCTACTCTGAAGTCCTTTGGAAATTGATCCTTAGAATCCCACACCATGTCAATATCATTGCGATTAAGCATTAAGATATTTGACCTGATAAAAGCTGTATTAAACATGACTCGTAATATCATCGCTTCTCGTTCCATGTCATCATGTAAGTTGATACACTCGAGCACTACATCACCTTGAATGTTGCAATTGAAATCAATTTTAACTAGTTCACATTCTGCCTGCAACAACAACGGAAGATGTTGCAGACATTATCATGTCATTAAAATTGCCAAGCAGCAGCAGTCAATATAAGAGAGCAAAAATAACAAGTGAATAGAAGTTACGAGAAAGATGAAAGGGGAAGTTCATTATATTCTAGTGTCAACAATATCAAGCAAAAGTAGTAAAAACACAACGTATCAACTAGATATAAAAATATCAACTCCCATCTTAAAGCTTAGCAGAATATATGGACTTTTTTTCAGTTAAATTTGTATTCATTTAATCAAAAAGTCGTGAAGTAATAGCAAACTTTATCATATATTTCAACTCATTGAGTCATTTTTAAAGCCTAGAGATCTCCCAAATGAATCTGAATGGTGTTGAGATCACTTCTGCTAAAGAGGTTAAAATAAAGAAATGAGAAAGTGAATATTTAGAGAAGTTGTAAGCTTATTACTCTCACAACTATATCCACAATTTAAAATTAAATATCCCATAGTGAACATATCTTCATTTTGAAAATAGATATGCTGCTCTAGTAAGTAAAAGCGCAACTACAGAACAGTACCAAATACTCGTAGTGACAACATAATTAGGGTTTCAGATAGCTAAACTACTTCATTCAGAAGAACCGAATTGTGTACACCGTATTGAATCAAATCTCAGCTCAGGTAGATACAACATAAAACTAAACAAACAAACTTTCCCAAAAAGGTTAAGAAAACACCTTTTTATTGTTTACATGCTTATACATAACACAAAACAAATGCATAAAATATGCCTATATATTTTAGATATTGATGTGCACCACTTTATATCCTCGTGATTTCAAAATTTATCAAACCAGTGCACTATATTTTACATATCCACTAATGTTCATGTCCATGCTTCACATATTCTCATTCATGCAAAAGACTTTTGAAAATGAAAATCGAAATTCATATGCAGAAATATCTTATCTGCCTTTACATCAGCATTTTATAAGAAATGTATTGCTCCAACTAATGATGGTTTAAAAGCTTATATGAATACATAACACAGAGTAAATAAGTTGAAAGCATTGGGAAAAATAGAGTCCCCAACAAATAGCATAACCCAAGTAATTTTAATGGGATGATTTAATATTTAGACAAAATAATATCAGGCTAACAAAGAAATTTGTTCTTTTGTCTTTTTTTCTTTCTTTTAGGACCACGATGATAATGAACAGCCTCACATGTAATAATATTAAATAATGGCATAAAGAACAGCAAAATTTACCTGCTTGTAGTGTCGAACAGCCTTGCTCCGTTTTGGTGTTGAAAATATAAGTTTAGGATTCCGATCAGAAACCAACAAAGGATCCTGTCCATAAATTCGAAATATAGGTCGGCAACCTCCCTCTCCATCAAAGTTGGGAATCATTCTGATAATGATGCAGTCCAATGTAAGTGCCCTATCAAGTGGAGGCCATTCTGTAGCCACATTCCTCCGTGATACATATTGTAAGTACCTTAGCTGAGAAGGGATCGGATTTAGAGGTGAGAGAAAATGCAAAAGCTCACGAGGAGCCTGCTTGTATATCATATCCAATGTCTTCTGCTCCCCAGAATATTGCTTACTGTAAATTAAGAGTGCAGCCAACATGAAAGCCAAAACAGGCCAACCACCTCGTTCACAGTGCATTAAGAGTACATTTTGATGCCCAAGTGAAAGCCAACTCTCACCGGATCGTAGAAAATGGTGGATCACCTCCATAGGGAGTAATGGACAACCTTCATACTGCCGAGGGTAGTCCATTATAGTCATATCATACTCGGACAAAGCATTAGCAATCTGGCTTGGTACCCCTCCCTCACGAAAGTTGAATACCAAGATTGAGGCGTCTGGGTAGTAATCCCTTAGTTGACCCATTACACCTCCCACATAAGCTTTATATTCTTCTGATTCCCAAGCATCGGTTGTGAAACAACAATCAAATACTACATATGCAAAAGATTTCAAAACCATCACTCAACAAATTAAAACAATCATATAATTTCTAATCAAAACCAAAAATATTACACAACTACTAGATACGGAGTTTTTTGTTTGATCCAAAATATTGTCCTGAGATAGAATTTGCATTTACTTACAAATATTATTGTATGGTTCATTTATTATCTTTCTTCTAAAACTCTTGTTCTACTTTAAAATAGGGAAATTACTTTTTCTTAGTTTAAGTTTAAATGAAACTAAATTTCTGGAACAATAAAAACAAGAATACAACATAAATGAAAACAGTTGAATGAAGAAGGCTTTTTCTTTTAGTAAACTTCTATACTAGAAATAGGGTCTGCCAAAACACATTTCCTTTCATGTTTTCCAGATACATACTGAAACAGATAACAGGATTTCAATTCAATTTAGTGACAGAACCAAAGTCAAAAAATACATTGTTATTTCTCTATATAGACCTCATTACAAGCAGAATGAGAAACCAACCACCAGACTAAGAAGACAATTAGGACAGAAATTGTATAAACATAATTTAATCGCTCCATATAAGCAATATAAAAGGGGTTAAAGGGGCAATAGGGAAATATACCGTAAACTCTTTCAGAGATCTCGAGAAGTCCATCAGGTGGCTTTCGATAGAATAATTTACGAAATAATGCCATGAGATTTCAGCTAAATCATCCAAATTATAAAACCCTAACTCCTATCCAAGCCCGGTTGGTAAAGTCCGTCCTACCCCCAATCAACCGAACTTTATATATGTATATGTACAGGGGAATTGTCCAATTTGAAGGAAACTTGAAGCGATGTTATGGAAATTCAGCTTAATTTTTCTCTGTATAAAATCTGGAGTAGTAGATTTGGAGTTAGGTCAGAATGAGATTGTTGACGATACTGAATTTTGTGTTCTCTTTTTGAGTTTGTTCACTTTTTCTTATTCTTTTTTCTGACACAAAAAGGGGGAAAGAAGAAGAGGAAGAAGAAGGAAGGAACGAAGGAAGGAAGGAAGCTCAGATCAGCTGAATCGTACAGAGCGACTACTTGAAACGGCACGTCAAACGACGACGTGTACATCACAATTGAATATGACAAACAGATAGTATATCTTATTTGTCACATTTACTACTTTGCCCCGGCAAAATTTCCCGTGTCTCTATTAGTTAATACTCCCTCCGTCCCAAATTAACTGCTCAGTTTTGACTTTTAAAATCAAATTGACCATTTTTAAAACTAATCTTTTTACTATTTTTGCTAAAATATAGGTGAAGAGATTATAACCAAAAGAAAGTATATACAATTTATTACTAATCCTAATTTTTATAATTTTAGAAATATATTTATATATGCTTAATTATTAATTCTAAAAATAGTCAATTTGACTTAAAAAGTCAAAACTGAGCAGTTAATTTGGGACGGAGGGAGTAATTAAATTTGTCCGTTTCAAAATTAATAATATTATTTAATTTTTAAAATAAAACGATGTTATATTAAATTCATTTAATTTTAATAAATATATTTATTAATTCTTAGAATATTAATATTTTTTAACCCTCCTCTCCATATGACGTGACATATAAGTACCCCTACAAAAATTAGAAACTCCATCAAATAAATAAATAAGTAATAGTTAAAAGAGGACCTTTTACACATGGTAATTTATGATTGATTATACATAAAAGGAATTAAGATAATATTATTTGGTTGAATTAAAGGTTGGTGTTACGGTACGTAGTAGTGTTTCATATATATATACTAGTTGGGTCCCGTGCCTCCGGCACTGTATGGACAATATGATTTATCTCAAATTTTGAACGACCAAAATAATTTATTGAGTGAGCGGGAAATTTAAAGTCATTTGTATTTTATTAAATTATTATTAGATTATTAGATAGATAGATGTATTTTATTAGATAGATGTATGAACGGTGGGATTTATCCCAAACTTTGGACGGCCCAGATGATTTATTGAGTGAGCGGGAAATTCAAAATCATTTGTATTTTATTAGATATATATATATATATATATCTAATAAAATACAAATAATTTTAAATTTCCCGCTCACTCAATAAATCATCTAGGACGTCCAAAGTTTGGGATAAATCCCACCATCCATCTATCTAATAAAATACAAATGATTTTGAATTTCTCGCTCACTCAATAAATCATTTGGGTCGTTTAAAATTTGAAATAAATCCCAACGTCCATAGTGCCGGAGGCACGGGACTGTTGCTAGTATATATATATACGGGAAGCTTCAAGAGCATAATTCTTAAATAGCATAATGTCTTAAATAGCATAATTTTATCAAAACGACGTCGTTTTCATGGGACGCGGTGGCATTTTTTGTAAATACCATGCCATCGCGTATTTACAAAAATGCTACCGCGTCCCATGAAAACGACGTCGTTTTCATAAAATTATGCTATTTAAGACATTATGCTATTTAAGAATTATGCTCTTGAAGCTTTCCGTGTATATATATATATATATATATATATATATATATATATATATATATATATAGCAGCAGGCAGCAGCAATATGTGTTTTCTCAAGTTTATGTAGGATTTCTCCCTCCCATGTTTGGTCTGTCAATTTCAGATGGAGCAGTACAAACAAGTGTTACTGATAATATATGTCGAAATTCGGTTGATACAAACTCCTGTTTTAAGTTTGGATCCGCCATGGCACCTAAATTATTAATTGCATCCCTTACCTGCATGCATGCATCAACAAATATGCAGCTTGTAATTAATTAGGAATTTCAGAAAGTTAAAGCAGCAAGCAAGCAAGCAAGCCAAACCTCATCAACTAGTGACTTTGGCTTTCTTCCTGTCAAGAGTTGAAGGCAAGCAGCACAACCCCAAAACTGAAAACATCATCACTTTCCGCACCTCCCTTTTTCCTTCAACTTGTTTGATAAGATGCAGCAAAGCCAAACCTTGGGTTGTAGGTTTTCATTCAGAAAAATGTTCCCCAACTGTATACATGTAATGTATAAATGACTTGTATATATTATTATCAAATTAACACCAGGGGTAGGCAGGCAGGCATCAGCGCTAGCTAGCTATGTCAAATTAAATTAAGCTTTACCTTTATATCCCCATGAACCATCTTCTCTAATGTATTGTTGTGAAGAAACCATAAACCTTCATTCATGCCCATGGATATCACTACTCTTTGCTCCCATCCTAATATAACCTTTCTTCTTGATTCTATTCCCTCCCTAATTCTAAGAATTTCTGCTCTCATTCCACTTGGCATTGTTCCAACATACGCATTACCTGAATAAATTAAAATTTTAATTAATTAGCAGGCCTAACAGAAATTAACCATTTTTTAGTAACATAACTAATTGTAAACACTGTACGTACGTACCAAGATTATTCCCCTCACGGATCAAATTTGCATCGTCGAAGCCATTGGTAGCTTTCATAATCTCATCTTGTGAAAATAGATAGAGATCAGAGCAGTTAAATGGGCTTTTCATGTCATCATGATCCTCCAATGTTTTCTTCAAGACTATAACTGTAATAAAAACATTCTCAGAGACTTTCACATCCATCCAACGCATATATACCTGATAAATTCTTCTTCATCTCTTTATCACTCTTTTCTTTGTTAATTAGCACATAAAGAATTGGAGCTAACATAACAAGAGCTGCTATTGCAACGAGTTTCTTGGAACCCATGATCAGAAATCCATCTATACATTTTATAAGCCATTCTTACGGTTAGAGCCAAACCATCTGTGCTTTTTATAAATAAGATATATAAAAAATCATACATTTTCAGTTAGTCTATAGAATTTCTTACTTTGCTTACGCTTGCCATAGGGAGAAATTTCTGCTTTGCCAGAAGGGAAATTAAAAATCTAAGTCTTGCAATTTTTCAAAAACATTGAAAACAAACATGCACGAGCGAGCATATAGCTAGAACAGCAAATACCTATTTCATTCCACAGACAAGAAAAAAGTTCCATGAATCCATTGTGGAGGATCTATACTCACACTCGCAAGACTAATTAAGAAGAAGCGCGTCGCCACAGCCCTTTACCATTTTTACTATCAATGTCTCTTAAAGATCTCAATGGCTGCCTGTAAGGTATAACGCAGTTTAAACAAGCGTCATCGCTATGATTAGGACTTGATATTCGATTTGAAAGCGTTGAAATTCTCAACCCCTAAAGGATTAATGACAGAATCAATATCTTTTGAGCAAGAAGTATCCACAGAAGCTAGAAGAAGAAGAAGAAGAAGAAATGAAATTTTGTAGTTCACATATAGAGAGGCTAGTTCTGTTGTGTAGACTTTTGAATGTGTTAACACATTCTTGAGCTTCAGCAGGGTCCAGAAATATGGATTGAGACTGGTTAGATCTTATAGCCATTGCTTGAAACAGAGAAAAGAGGGCAGAACGACAACATGAAAGTGAGGCAACAGAACTGGGAGAATTTGTTGCTATGTCAAGGCATTCAGCATGAGCTTCATAAGGAAAACGGCTGAATTCCAAGCTGCAGCTACCTGAAAATAGAGAGAAGCCAAAAAAGTGTGACAGTATTTCAAAGAGAGATTGCATTAAAAATATATGGTCCTTCAATTTATATAGTTGAATAATTACTTGAGTTGATGATCTTCTGAGGGAAAAATATAAATATCAAGAAGAAAAAGAAGAAGAAGTAGGGAGTGGCCATGGCTGATAGCTGAACAAAGCAATCTACTTGTCTTCTTAATTTCCCTTCTGTTTATCTAGTAGCTGAACAAAGTTTGTACAATAAATATGTAGAAGTAAAGGTTTATGAGGACTGAGATTATAGATTAAAAGCAATCTGTAGCCGGCTCAACAGGTTTAACAAGAAATCACATAAACAATTATTTGCCAATGACTTGTTCCAAAATCCAGATCAATCAAAATACTTTGAAATATAATTGGCATGGTCCTGTTGGAAGCATTACTATGGGGCCTGCTAATGAAACAACCTACATTCTTAAATTCTACTCTCTCCGTTCCAAGTCAGAGATACAACTTAGTTTTTGTGGTAAAACGGCCGCATATTAAACTTTGAATTAATTTTATTTTAAACTTTTACAAGTCATACTCATACCAATTTTGAAATTTCATTTATGATATCTCTAATTTTGGAATTATAATTAAAAATCGAAAGCTACGTGGGAAGTGTTTGACCAAGTAAACAATTTTAATAAATTTAATACTAAATGAGTTTCATGAACTTCAAATCAACTGGGTTACCTGTTTAGTATGATCCAGGAGTTTATGCCGTGATTATGGATTTTATAAATTTTTCCAAACTGTGCTTACCCCTTATCCATCCTTATGTCCTATTGTTCTTATTTTTTATAAAAAGTATGTATTGTTAGTTTTTTAAAGTTAATTTACAAAAAATTTAAATTCAAAGTTAGTTAGTTTAGATTCTTTTAATTTAAATTAATACAATGTTGAATATTATAAATTATCTAAAATATACTATTTTTTATTATTTCATAAATTTTAATGAGTCATTTTAATTTTGAGTTAAAAATTAATGATCATATAATTATTTGGAATAGAGAGAGTATTATTTAATTATAAAATATGTCATCCATAAAATGTTAATATTTATGAGTATTCCCCCTTTTAACATTATAAAAAAAGTTTTTTTCTTTTATTCTTCATTTAAAAAAATTTAAATTATAGTAGACAAAAATATAAATATAAATATATATATATATATATATATATATATATATATATATATATCAGCTAGAAGGAATTGGGCGGGGTCCACAAGGATCTATCAAATTCACCATTATAACTTAAGGTGTGAATATGAAATCAACAATTTCAATTAAGTTTTTCACTGTAGCTTAAAAAATAATTGTTATACCAGTTTAAAGTAATTTGTTCTCCAAATATCTAAAATTCTTATAAACTCATAAAATAAACCTAAGTAAATGTATATAAAAAATAAACCTAAACTATATTAAGATTTATTGATAACATAACTTCTTTAAATATAGAAAAAGTTAATTTTAAATATAATATATCTAATAAAATACAAATGATTTTGAATTTCCCGCTCACTCAATAAATCATCTGGGCCGTCCAAAGTTTGAGATAAATCCCACCGTTCATACATCTATCTAATAAAATACATCTATCTATCTAATAATCTAATAATATAATAATTTAATAAAATACAAATGACTTTAAATTTCCCGCTCACTCAATAAATTATTTTGGTCGTTCAAAATTTGAGATAAATCATATCTATCTAATAAAATATAAATGATTTTGAATTTCCCGCTCACTCAATAAATCATCTGGGCCGTCCAAAGTTTGAGATAAATCCCACCGTTCATACATCTATCTAATAAAATACATCTATCTATCTAATAATCTAATAATAATTTAATAAAATACAAATGACTTTAAATTTTCCGCTCACTCAATAAACTATTTTGGTCGTTCAAAATTTGAGATAAATCATATTGTCCATACAGTGCCGGAGGCACGGGACCCAACTAGTACTCTTATATTATGAATAGCAAAAATGAATGCTTGCTTGCTTGCTTGCTGTGTTAAACCACATATCCAATGGGCCGAAATAAAATCTATCCTATCCACAAAAAACACATGACCCAGACTGCCGGAGGCCCATGGAGTATAAAAAGTCGAGGTGTCTCTTTCTGAGCCTGAGGACCTGCCCATTATCTGCTGCATCCGCATTGCCAAAGGGAAGGCTAAGGCTGCCTTTTGGCTTATCTTCTTCAGTGGGGTGGGGGGTCTCCTTTCTGCTTCAAATGGCTTGCAGAATTGCATATTCCGGCTTCCTTTTCACGGTAACACCTGCTCTCTATCACTTAACTCTGCGAGTTGTGTATGAAATTGTCCTATTAAGTATCAATTCTACATGTATGTATAATGCACTTTTCATTAATTACAGGGCTCCCTACAGAGGCCACTTCATACCCCTAAATTTTCCCGACTTAATACTCCAGGTATTTGTGCTTCTCTCTCTCAAAAAAAATGGGTTGGTGTTGGGAGATAGATTGATGGGTCTTCTTTCTTTGGCAAAAAGGGGTATTATTATCCTGCCACTCTAATTTAAAAATATCCAATTAAACCAAAAATAATTGGACGTAAACATATACTCCCTCCGTCCCAGGATAAAAGTCCTGGTGGACTTTTCACGCATATTAAGAAGAGGAATAAAATGACAAAATTATCCATAATAATGTCATTAAATATGGAGAGAGAATTAGAATAAGAAAAGTATGAGATATTTAATGCTACGGGCATAATAGGAAAAAATGTGTAAAAGTTTGGTTATTAAAAGAAAGTGGACATTTAACATGGGACAACCCAAAATAGTAATAAGGACTTTTATCCTAGACGGAGGGAGTACTAAAAAAATAAATAAAACCGAACACCAAGTGAGATAAAATAAAAGAAAAGGTGGCAGCCACGTCATATTAGAAAATAAAATAAAAAGGTTTGGATGTCCCAAAATAGTTGTCATCTTCAACCTTCAAAAGCTGGGTCAACCCGACCCATATAGGTCAAAAGCAAGCCAGAACTCTCATTTTTAACTCCAAATCATGCAAATAATATGGCAAAAAATTGAGTAGATCTGGGAGTGAAAGAGGCACAGTTATGACCATGTATTATGGTCAAAAATGGTGGTTTGGGGCCATGTGGTTCTCAACCCATGTTCATTTGTTCTTCTTCGTAAAGTACAAATCACTCATTCAATAGATTCAGTAGGTTTTTGATTAACTAATCATTCAATTTATTCTCGTTTTTCTTCTCTTCATGGAACCATGAAGTAGTTACTACATGGATACAAAGAGCAGCAGCTTAAGGTAATCTTACTTGGGGCCACAAGCTAAAAGGATACCTTTTGTTCCTTACTTCCTTAGTTCTCTTCCGCCCAAATAAGGCTCTGTAGGCAGCAAATATCTTGTTTCTCACTCTCTTTAGTCTCTTATGATTGTTCAGGAACAAGAGAGAGAAGGAAAAAAAGAAAAAAAAATTATAAGAGAAAATGAATTGGAAGTTTTGTCATTTTCATTTTCACATTTTTTTAGTATTATTTTTTAGCCATGTAATTAATATTTTGATTTCTTATTATTTTTGAGCTGCCACATAAGAAAAAGATGACGTCCAGTCCGATTTATTTGACGGAAGGGTTAAGCAATAGTTTTTTAAAAGTTCAATCGATTAATTGGATATTTTTGGTGTAATGCTTAAAGTCGACAACTACAATGTGATAATACCCTTTTTGCCAGTCTTCTTTGTTTTCTCGATATCTTCTAGTATAATCTTGAAATTCGTTTCATTCTGATTTTGTACTTTATTATAGCTTTAGTGTGGTCATCCTGGTTACTTTTGGGATGGCAGTCAAAACCCAGTCTTTAATTGAGTATGGAACCAATATTTACTTATAATTGTCACTGCAAGTAATGCCCTTAGAGGTCTAAAATATAGACCAATTATAAAAATTTGTTTGCGTCTTGATTTTAAGACACTATATCTGCTCCTTTAGTTGGTTGAGTAAAAAATTTGTAGCTATGCAATTTCTTTTCTCAAGTGCTCGATTCCTATGGCACAACTACTAAACTAAACACTCATAAATTTAGGGATAATTGTGGAATTTTTTTCTTAAAATTTGGAAATTTGGTAAGTGGAACTCTTTTTGTGGAAGGAGGGAGTATTACTTTTTTGGCTCAAACTACATATTGTTAACTGTAACTAATTATATTTATTCCATTCATGCATCAACCACATACCTGCAGAACTCTAAAAGCAAAACTCTAATAGTAACTAGTTATATCAGTTTATATGAGCACCTTATAATGCTCATGATGATAGACAGGCACATATTACTTGAAGTTGGAATGTCTACCCCAGAAAAGAATCCAACACCAAAAATATTTAATTCCCTTGAGAAAGAGTAAACTTGTTCAAGCTGTAGCAGTTCCGGCTGCATCTTCTCCAGCAGACAGCACAGAATATAGAAGACAATTATGTGAAAGTTATGGCTTCAAGAAAATTGCAGAGCCACTTCCAGCTAATGTTACATTGAAGAATATTATTGATTCCCTCCCCCAAAAGGTACTTACCAAAAGTATTGAATTCATGCACCCAAATTCTATCCGTCTCTTTTATTGACCGATGAAACATGTTCTACATATAACATCTTGGAATTGTCTTCCACATGGATTCTTGTGCTTACTTCTTCTATTTGGACTATGTTTCCCTCATCTAAACTCCAACACATTCACTTAGTTTTAAAATGATGCTATTCTATAATAAATTGGAGCAACTTTCTCACCAAATTGAAAATTGTAACGACAATTCTTCCCATTTTGAATTGTATAATTAATCATTCAATGATGAATGATAATTAATAATTCATGCA
Organism: Panax japonicus; assembly: GCA_020205505.1. Lineage (NCBI taxonomy): Eukaryota > Viridiplantae > Streptophyta > Magnoliopsida > Apiales > Araliaceae > Panax > Panax japonicus. The sequence continues at coordinate 8,475,784 of CM035093.1, read as the reverse complement.
TTTATCTTATCTTTAATTTCATATTGATACCGTAATTATGATAGAAAAGCTTGGCAAGGAGCCTTGTGATATAATCTGACTTTCAATAAGCATATGGTCATGAAACCTGTTGAACATAACTGAAGTCTTCTTGGCATTTCTAATACTTTCTTTTAATCAAAATTTTGTTTAAAGGTGTTTGAGATCGATGATGTGAAAGCATGGAAGTCAATTTTGATATCTGTATCTTCCTATGCATTGGGGCTCTTCATGATCTCCAAAGCCCCATGGTATCTACTTCCTCTGGCTTGGGCATATACAGGAACTGCAATCACAGGGGTAAGTTCTGTTCTGTGTATATCTTTTCTTTGCATTTGATTGCTTCCTGTTACTTTTTTGCCTTTAAGTTCATAAACCGAGGGAAGTATACTTCTTTTCTTTTTCTTTTTCTTTTTCTTTTTCTTTTTTAAAAAAAATATAAGAAATGTTGAAAATTCCATATGTTTCTCACTGTCCGGCAAGAGAAATTGATCTAATCCAAATTATTTGAACCTCTCTCTGTCTGATAATTTATGTTCTTCAAAATTCTCCATATTCTTGCCCTTTTGGTCTCCAAGTTCTGAATGGAGGCTTAGTTTGTTTTTTCTTTTACATCTGCTATGGATCCAACTTTTTTCTTTCTTTTCCCCCCTAAAGTTCTTTGTTATAGGCCATGACTGTGCACATAAATCATTCTCAAGAAACAAATTGCTGGAAGACATTGTTGGAACTTTGGCCTTTTTGCCGCTGATATACCCCTATGAGCCATGGCGTTTTAAGCATGACCGGCATCACGCAAAGACAAACATGTCAGTATGACATTCTTTTTATTATTTATTTTTGTCAAAATATAAATTTGGTTGGCATAAGATAGATTAAAGTCATTTGTTAAGTGTCCGTTATGCATTGTGATGTGGAGAAGACTATGAGAACATAATATTTGTGTTTTAAATGTAATTATGCTAATTCTTTTCTGCATTTGGATGGTTTACTCAAAAACTAAGATTAAACTAAAAATGCTACGTGATTAAAAAGCTGATTAAATTTTTTTGCAGTGTATTTACTTCTGTGACTTTATTGTTCAACTATATTAGTTGAATTACATACCTTATTTCTTGGAGAAATAATACCTCCCAATATAAGCGAACAATACATGCAAATGGAGAATTTAGAAAGAAAAAAGTGGATACTCGATAAAAGATTATTATGATATACAAAGAAGCAGTAGGTACATGGTTTCATGTATCTGGGTCCTTAATGGAAATTCTAGTTCTTAACTTAACATACTTGGAGATGCAGAGTTTCAAATATGCAGCAGTTTTTCAGTTACTAGAATACTTGTTTTGGCTTTACGCGTGCATGGTGTGCGGCATGTGCCTTTACAATTTGCCAACAACATTAACAATCTTGTTGGGTTGATCTAATTAAGTCAGTTCCCATAGCAGAAAAATGTCGGATTATTATGTCACATTCCAGAAGTAAAAGATCTGCCTTTCACCCGAGTAATTATTGAATGCTGCATGGAGGCAGCATAGCTAAGGGTTACAAGCATTGGATATCTTATACAACACACTTTTGGTTGAGCAATCAGATCTTAGAACTAGAATGACTGATTAAATTTGTAGAATATATCACCGTCTTGAAGTCTGATAGGATTGTAGTTGCGTTTTTAACTTTGGGATACATGCCACTCCAAATATATGGCCAATAATTCTGCTGCTCACTGACATACTCGGGCCACCTTCACAAAGTTCCAACTGGTTTCTGAAAGCAATATATTATACCTCTCCTGACTCATATGTTACCTACAAGGATACAACTGATCATGACCAGAAATTCCTTCAATTAATTAAGGCCATTTGGTTTAACATAAAATTATTTTACTTATAAGTTATAAATTATAAATTTCTTTTAACCTGAACTAGGTGTCATTATTTGCTTTATTGCTCTACAACTCCAATCCATATTTTCTATTCCAAAGTAATGTTGTTAGAATCTTGAATGGTATTGGATTGAATAGGTTAGTGTTAGAATATATAATGTAGACTGTAGCTCTATCAAAGTTATTACTTTATTGCAAATCCAATCAGGGTTTGACATTGCAATTTTCAGTTGACTAATCTGAACATCTTGTATATCACTAACAATGGCTATTGTTTATTTTATTTTATTTTTAATAACGTAAACTGAGGTTTAGTTATCTTCTATTTCTTTTTAATGTTTTGCTAACAACTTCATCTATGTGTCGCATCATTCTGTATATATGTGCATGTGTCCAAGTGCTTGTGCCACCCAGGCACAGACTACAAATGCTTTTTCTTTTTCTTTTAAATCTATTTGTGGGTTGTGTGGGAAGGGGCTATTATGCCTATTTCTTTGAAAGATCGGTATCCTCTAATTTATATTTACTTATAAAACTCCACCTTTCAATTCCAGGTTGTTGGAGGATACAGCTTGGCACCCTGCTAAAATTGAGGAGTTTAATTCAAGCCCAATTTTCCGTAAAGCAATTATTTTTGCTTACGGTCCATTACGGCCTTGGATGTCTATAGCTCACTGGTAATTCTGTTTGATAAAGTGCTACATTATTATGAGAATAATGATGTCATGTTCTCTTTCTGGGTGAAAGCAATTATTATTAGACTTGATAGGACGGAATCTATCTTATTGTTATCACTTTTTATTTTAGGTTGATCTGGCATTTTGATCTGAAGAAGTTCAGACCGAATGAAGTTCAAAGGGTGAAGATAAGTTGTGCTTGCGTATTTGCATTCATGGTAATTGGATGGCCATTGATTGTCTTCAAGACAGGGATGATAGGATGGATCAAGTTCTGGTTAATGCCGTGGTTGGGTTATCACTTTTGGGTAATATGACCTTTTCACCTCTTCCTTGTGATTCGGAGACAGTTAGATTGGTTCATTTATGAAAAAGAAAAATAGCATGTAGTTTGTTTTGCATTGTTGAGTCAACGAAACATCAAAGTGAATGAAAACCATGGGATCAGTGTGCCTTATTCAAAGCTAACTGCCTGAACCCCACTGGATATTGCCACAATGGTGGCCTAATTACAAGTCTTAAGTTTAAGTTATGTAAGACCTTAAGAATTCCACAGATCTTGGTATCAGACCTTGTGTTTTGTTCCATTCTGATCCAAAACTTTGTGCACTAAATTTAAACTTGGTTTTTACATGTTCGGTAACATTTCAATGGCAAATTGTAGATTTTAGTCTTCTTCATTATAGTACATTACTCCTCTAAATTTGTCAATGTTCTAAAAGGCGGGGAGGCGGGCGGCCGAGGGGTGCCTAACGCCTGGTCTTGGGCAGGGCCTAGGCCGGATTTTTTATTTTAAGCCAATTTTAATATTTTATCTTACATTTATCCAAACAAAATAATAATATAAAGCAAAACAATCTATAATAAAGATAATAAAGGACATTTGCTTAAAATTCAAACACATATCCATATTGTTAATGTTAAAGTTCAAACACAAACATGCAATTGTTCAAAGTTCAAACATATTTTTAACATATTAGTTTTATTCATAAACAAGATTGATATTAAATAATAAAATTTCAAGAATTTAATTCAATATTAAAACTCAAGAAACTAAACATTAATTTAAGAATTATATTGAATTAAACTAAATATTGCAAATGTATCATCATTTATATAATTTGAAGTTGGTACAAATTCAAAAAATTACAACTATAATAAAATTATCCATTTTGACTTGATATTGTTCACTTCTTGTTGTGATTTGATATGCTACAATATGTATTATGAATATGATAAATCATTAGAAATATAAATATATCAAAATCTGGTTTGGGTAGTTATTAAAATAAAAAAAACCTCTTCGCTTAAACCCACCTAAGCCCCCGTCTAATTTTCTGGAGGGAGACCTAGCTGAGGCCTAGCGCCTAGGTGCTAGGCCCTAGGCGGCACCAAGGGGGGCCTAGCACCTGGGCGGGGCGCCAAGGGGGGGCCTAGGTGGACCTAGGCGGGGAATTTTTAGAACACTGAAATTTGTTACTGATAATGATAATTCCCAAGTTAAAAGTGTCAAGTAATTTGAGTTTGTATGACTCGATGTGGGTGGGCAGGTCAAGTCCTAGTCTTATCATATTGGATTCGCCATTATTTTGCTTTCAGTCAGCCTTCCCACAATTGAGTTTGTCGATTAATTTAGCTAATCTGTTACTTTCTAGGAACCTTAAGTCTGGTTGCTTTATCATTTTATAGAAATTTGGTTCATCTGTCTTAACACTTGTGTTTGCACTAATTCCACAGATGAGTACTTTCACAATGGTCCATCATACGGCTCCGCACATACCTTTCAAATCCTCAGATGAGTGGAATGCAGCTCAGGCCCAGCTTACTGGCACAGTTCATTGTGACTATCCTCGCTGGTAATGGATCCCTTCTACTTTAATTCTGTTAATTATTTCCCTGGACCAAATTGTTATAATAATACCTACATAAGTAGGTTGAGTACATGTTTGAATAGCAATGGTGAATGGGCAAGATACTTTTGAGAGAAGAAATAAAACATATTGGGAACAGTCTTATATTTGGTTGTTTTGGCCGTTTTTTCTTACGTCCTTAACAGAGCTTCGAGGTAGTCCTTTGCTAATTTCTTAATATATTTGTGCTCTTTTTAGCACTGGAGAGTGCAATAATGCTGGCTACACTGTCAGTTTCTTATAGCTTCTTTCTTTTTATATTTTTACATTCCCTTCTCCATCTTACTGATGTACTGACATTATTTCTCCATCTTCTCTCTCTCCCCGCCCTTAATTATATCTTCCACTCCTTTATCCTTCTTTCTCATTGTTTCCATTTCTATCAACAACAAAGTTGGGCATGCTTGATGAGTTTTATTAAGCATTCTATAGTTGTACAAATATTTTGACCCATCCTGATATTTCTTCCGATCTGCCACTATTAGCCCAGTCACCAATATTTAATGAGACCATAAAGGAAAGTGTGAAAAAGAGAGATTCTGTATTCTAATACTGATATTTTGTCCAGATCAATTAGCTCGAGTCTTTAGAATTATTACTGTTAACGCCAAATTTTGTACGCCTGACGAAATCACCAAAACAGCAGGCCAAAATCGCGTTAACGGTTGATTGTATTATTGTGAAATCAAACTCACGAAATACACTCACATAAACATAAACAAAGAGATATAAAATATGAACACAAGAATTTGCGTAGAAACCTAATTGGAAAAAAACCACGGAGAGAGAGAAATCCACTAATAATAAAGTACCAAGTATTTATTTGTGTCGTATGTTATTGTTGCTATAATTAATGGCTGATAATTCCTTCCCAAATTACATCTTTTTATCCCACCAAATAAGGGACTCTCCCACTATCAAAATATATATATGGGTCAACACCAAATCTGGTCCATTAAATAAATTGTGCTACACCTTGGCTATCTAGCCAAATAATCACACCCCAACAATTACCATTATAGTTCCAACGTCCTAAGTGTAATTATCAACAAAAAGAGTCTGATTAATAATCTTTATTTCTCCTCAACAGGATAGAGATCCTGTGTCATGATATCAATGTCCACATCCCCCACCATATTTCTTCAAGGATTCCAAGCTACAATTTGCGGGCAGCTCATCAATCTCTCCAAGAGAATTGGGGAAAAGTACGAGTAACATGCTTTTTTTATACTTTGCATGTTTATTACTTTTTAATCACTTCATCTCATCGCCATGAAACTATTTTAATTTTTTTCCGATAATAGTTAGATGACCCTTTTTCCTTGTACTAAAAAAGGGAAAAAGAAAGTAGCAGAGGACCGTGAAAATTGCATGAAGAGATAATAACATGGCATCAAAGTGCCATTATGTTGCTACTTACTAGTAAATTTACTCTTGTTTTATCTGCTTTTTACATCAACAGTATCTGAACGAGGCTACATGGAATTGGCGGCTAATGAAGACGATATTGACTGTGTGTCATGTCTACGATAAGGAGAAAAACTATGTCGGCTTTGACGAGATCGCCCCTGAAGAATCCCTTCCGATCACGTTTCTTAAAAAAGTAATGCCTGATTATGCTTGATACTATATTGGTGTATGTTAGGGCTCCACCGCCCTAATTAATTTAATTTATTAACATGCTATTATCATCTCTTTTGGAATGCTTTCCCTATATTACTATAATTTTCTAACTACCATTTTTTATTTCTATAATATAAAAGACAGAGTAGATGATTTTTTTTATTTTTTTTTAAAGAAGCTTCAAAGTAGTTCAGACTTGTTCTAAATGCTTATTTTTAATGAAGACCTATTGCATGGATTAATAATCTCAAGTATCATGGTCCTCTTTGTACAAATTACAGCTATTGGCAATATTTTTTCTATACATGTTCTTTTATCTAGCACTAGCCTGTATTTTATAATGGATGTCTGACAAAGATTTCTGCTAACAGAGTAGTATCTAGTCTTATAAATATGTAATATTTCTGACTAGACCCGGTGGATAGAGCTGTAGTTGAAACTTATAAATGAAAATCAATTTAGCTACAGAAAGTGCTGGCTACTAAAAGAGACAAAATAAAGAGAAAAATGGGAAGTGCCGGCTAAATGAATAGGTAACACGCCCCATTTTGGACTTGAAAACTTAAAACTAGTGGATTGTAGGTTTATCCGCATTAGTGAAATAGATATAAAGTTGTTAAGTGGGCATATTAATATTGATTAAGCAAGAAATCCCAGTGAATTCTGCAGGTATAACTGCAGGAAAGAGGATTTGTTCGTTGCCTAGGAACTGTTAACTCGAGTCAGATTTGTGGCCAGGCCAAAAAAAAATTGCAAAATATAGCAAGACTAGGCAACTTTGTCCAGAATGATCTGTCAGCTAAAATAGCAGTTGTAACTGCTCACACATGCATATAACATCTGTCTGTGTTTAAATCTTACAGAGAGAGAGCACTTATTCGCATGAGATTTGAAACCCATATGGAGAAGAATCATCTTTATAAAAGTAAAAGTAAAAGCTAAATAGAAGATAAACTGACAAGGGTATTATTCAAAAGAGATCTTGAGCCAAGTTGTTCCATCTTCCAAAATCCAAGATATGGTAAGAGCAGAGACATCGAGTTTTGGTTGTTAAGCAATCAGTTTCATTTCTTTGTCATATTATGATAAGACCCTGTAACAATATATAACTTTCTCCTAGCCTATAAGCATTCAGCTATAGTTCCATTCTGTCCCCTACAATCTAAAAGACGAACAAAGAACACTTGAATCAAAAATGGAAGAAACAAGCAAGTCTTAACCAGAATCAGATAATAGGCGGAGGTGGAGTTTCCCATATATCGAACACATTTTCTTCGCTGTGAAGAGCAAAAAGCCGATCGCCCCCAATGGAAAAATCACAAATTGAGCCTCCATAACTTCTTCGAAGCCTGGATGTTAATACCCAATCAGGACCACAAAACACTGAAATACTATCATTCATGGAAGAAAAGAGCTGCCCCTCGTGTAATGCGAGTTTGGGGTAGCACTGTTCATCGGGCATTTTTCCCTTCATTAACCTACTTCTTGAGCTCCACCTCACACTCCCAGATCTACTTCTCAAATCCATAAACCCTAAATCCTCGTATTCATTCACCACACAAATAGAACTAGTGTCTTCCATGGCAATTGCATCACGAACCCGCCTCTCATCCGACAATCTTTCATCCATTATAGGACTTCCAACATCGGACCAAGACCAGACCATTTTTTTGTCTCTAAAATCCAACAAACTAATGTAACAGTTGTCTTTCCTTGGAAACAAAGTCGACACCAACAAACAATTTGTACCATTTAACCATTGGAGTTTGTCAGCATCACCAAGTGACCAGCCGGGTGGTTCATAGAAAAAATCAATCTGTTGTCCAGTGTTTTGGTCCCAAACACCAATTCCATACTCATTGCTCCTACCTTTACAACTGGAAAATATTTTGTTATCTGAACTAAAACTCAAAGCACCAGCTGTGTAGCTCTTGACCTGGTTTTCATGTGTGACGTGAAATTTATTCCTGAGCTCCCCTGTTGATGCAATGAACAACCCCATCCCACCATCCCCACGACCGAGCCGCTCACAGGCGCTGATCACTAGGTGGTCCGAATCGATCCAACCTGCATCATTAACCCTTTGGTAATCAAGATTGATTGGAGGGTGTTCTTCTTGCATCCAATCAAACACATGTACCATACTACCATGAGCCACACAGCACCCACCATCAGGACCGGCACGAATGGCAGTTCCGTCGCCAGGAGCACGGCCATTGATGGACCCCGATAGTCGGAGCCTGTTTCCATCAAATGGGCCCCACTTGGCTGTCCGGACATGATCAAGAAGGCCATAAAACAGTGCTTCTCTGTATAGGAGTTTTTCAGGTATGTTTGAGGGAGTGTAGAGCTCCCCTGTTCTGAGGAGTTCAAGAAGGATGGAAAAGCAATCCGGGTTTCGATCGATGAAAAAGTGTTCCGTGGCACTATCTTGAACTTGGAGGTTCCAGTTTTCATCAAACATTGATCCGAAGTATGAATTCCGCCCAGCATTCGCAAGGGTTGTGGCTGTTGTTTCGTAGATTTTACCACCAACATTGAATCTCACTCTGTCTCTCTGAATTACCATGTTTCAGAAATTGAAACTTTGAACAAGGAAAAGCTCACCTCAAAGAGGAAAGACAGGAGTTTGAAAAAAGAAATTAGTGTACAATATACATGGATTGATAGACAAGTACAGATTGTGTTAATATAACTTGAAAATGTTTGCCCAATTGGGGAAAATCAATAAGAAGAAAGCGAGAGACGGAAGAACTGGATAGAAATAACATGGACGAGAGCAGATTTAAAGGAATATGAGAAAGTTGGAGAAAGCAAGATCGATCGATCGATCTGGGTGGGTATTGAGGAGGGAGGGAAGGAAGGATTTGAGTGGTGGGTTTTAAATCTCGAAAGATTTGGTGAATCGGAGTGGTTTAATTTCGTCTCAGTTGATTTTATCTCCTCTCTTCTTCTCCCTCTGCACTTTCCACGTTTGTCCTGCCCAATTTGGTCTGAACTCAACATTGCCAATGGTCGCTTTCGATCTGGGGTGGGGTCCAGTTTTCGTCGTTTATACTCCGACTAATATTGACCGTTTGATGGGTTTCAAAACTTCCATCCAAAGGTGGGTGGAGGTTCAAGGTCTCCAATTAAAACTTTTTTAGTAGCTGTTAGGTATGGAAAAGTCCGCTCGTATTATTGAATTGAATTTCTCTATTTATTTTATAATAACAATTGAAAGAGTCCCCCTCCCCTCCCCTCCCCTCCCCTCCCCTCTCCTCTGCAATCAACATATGATTTTTTATTACCACCTAAATATGCTTCCTCTATTATAAAACTTTAGCAAAACATATAAAGATATTCTTCTAATTGCATAAATTTAGAGAGAATAAATAAGAGATAAAGAGAGATAAATCTTTCAAAGAAAATTCTCTATTCTTTCTTTCATTTTCATTTTCATTTTCATTTTCTTATATAGGCAACTCAGAGAAGGAAACTCACGAGGGAAAGAAGAAAGGGGGGAGTCACGGAGGGGAAAGGGACAAAGTGATGGAAATCACGGGTTAGGAGGGAATCTTTTTGTATAACACTTTCACTGATTCCTTATAATAGAAGATTATGTCTCATTAAAAATCTTGTTAAGAAAATTCAATAGGAAAAACTTAACGAAGAGAAAAAGAGTACATATCTTTTACATAAATATCTTAATTGACTGCCTCGTTAAAACCTTGTCAGGAAAAACTCATTGGGATAAAAACCGTGACTAAGGAAAAAGAGTACAGTCTTCCCCTAAAAAGGAATTCATTACTTGATGAAATGTTGTCATAAGTTTTTCAGTCGACACATTTCGATCCTTTTTCGAAGTTTTGCAAACGTTGCATTTGGTAGCGACTTTGTGAATAAGTCGGCTAAATTATCACATGATCGAATTTGATGCACATCTATATCACCCTTCTTTTGTAGCTCATGTGTGAAGAAGAATTTAGGTGAAATGTGTTTTCTTCTATCTCCCTTGATATACCCTCCTCTTAGTTGAGCAATGCATGCAGCGTTATCCTCATACATAATTGTAGGAATGTCTTTGATTGATGGTAATCCACATGATTTTTGAATATGCTGAATAATTGACCTCAACCAAACACAATCTCTGCTTGCTTCATACATAGCGAGAATCTCTGAGTGATTTGAAGATGTAGCTGTCATGGTTTGCTTTGTGGATTTTCAGGATATAGCTGTGTCACAATATATAAATACATAACCTGTTTGTGATCTTCCATTGTGTGGATCTGATAAATATTCTGCATCGGCATATCCAACTAATTGCGACGTTGATTTTTTTGGATAAAATAACCCAAGATCTATACTTCCACGGAGGTATCTCAAAATGTGTTTGATCTCATCTCAATGTCTCTTAGTCGGAGAAGAAATGTATCTTGCTAACAAGTTGACAGCAAAAGTAATATCAAGTCGTGTACAGTTTGCAAGATACATAAGAGCACCTATTGCACTTAGGTATGGAACTTCTGGTCCAAGAAAATCTTCCCCACTTTCTATAGGTCGAAATGGATCTTTATCAACTTCTAAAGATCGAACAACCATCGGGGTAGTCAAAGAATGAGCTTTATCCATATGAGAACGACTGAGAATCTTTTCACCATATGTGGATTGATGAACAAAAATTCTAGATGTTAAATGCTCCACTTGTATTCCTAAATAAAATTTTGTCTTTTCAAGATTTTTCATTTCAAATTCATCTTTTAAATAAGTAGCAGTTCTTGTGAGTTCTTCAAGAGTTCCTACAAGATTCAAATCATCCTCATATACAGTAATGATGGAAAATCCACTTTGTGATTTCTTAATAAAAACACATGGACATACTTGATCATTTATATATCCATCTTTTATTAAATAATCACTAAATTGATTATACCACATACGACCAGACTGTTTCAACCCATACAATTAGCGTTGTAACTTGATTGAATATATGTGACGTGTGACGTAGCCTTTGTGATTCAGCCATTTTCAATCCTTCAGGGATTCTCATGTAATTAAATCTCATTGTCAAGTGAGCCATATAGGTATGCTGTTACAACATCCATCAGACGCGTTTTCAAACTTTTCATGGTTGTCATACCTATCAGAAAGCGAAAAGTGACTCCATCCATTACTGGAGAGTATGTATCCTGATAATCAATACCAGGTTTTTGTGTAAACTCTTGAGCTACAAGTCGGACTTTGTATCTCACAATTTCATTTTTCTCATTTCGCTTTCGTACAAATACCCATTTGTTTTCAACCGGAATTACACCCAGCGGTGTTTGAACTACTGGTCCAAATACTTCTCTTTTCAATAGAGATTTTAGCTCAGTTTGAATAACATCTTTTCATTTTGGCCAATCTTTTCTTTTTCAACATTCTTCCACGTTTTGTGGTTCAGGATCTGTGTCAGAAATCAAAGTAATATTTGATGCTATAGAAAAAGCAAATATGTCATCAATCACGACTTTGCTTCGATCTCATATTTTCTCACCGTGTACATAATTAATTGAGATCTCTTGGTGTTCATCTCTTATCCCTTCACTGAGATTTTGAACCTCTTCTGGGGCTATTCCCACTCTTGAAATAAATGCTACTTCTGGAGCGGTTTGTACCTCTTCTGGGGCTATTCTCTTATTTGCTTTTGATTTTCGTGGTACAGTGTCTTTTGCACCAACCGGTCTTCCACGCTTCTGGCTTGGTTTAAATTCTTCTATTACCTTATTCGTCAATTTTCCAAGAATTGATTTTTCAATAGGTATTTATATCCTTGCTGGAGTATTCACTGCAGGTGTATGTGACTTTATCACTTTTCTAGCATCATTAAATGCATCTGGCATTTGATTTGCAATATTTTATAAATGAATAATTCTTTGAATTTCAATTTTACATTATCCTATACGAGGATCAAATAAATTTAAATCTGATGCATTCCATGATATTTCAGAGGATTTTTTATTTAAAACTTTCCCTCCCCCTAATGTTGGAAATACAGATTCATCAAAATAACAATCTACATAACGTGCAGTAAAAACATCTTCAGTTAAAGGTTCAAGATATCCGATAATAGAAGGAGAATCAAAACCAACATAAATACCTATTCTTCGTTGGGCTCCCATTTTAATTCTTTGTGGAGGTGCAATTGGAATATATACCTCACTTTCAAAAACTCGAAAGTGTGATATGTTGGGTATCTGTCCAAGAACTAACTGTAAAGGAGAAAATTTATGAAGAGTCGTTGGTCTTACTCGAATGATGGTTGCAGCATGAAGAATTGCATGACCCCAAACTTAGGTAGGTAAGTTAGCCCTTAACATTAATGGTCGTGCAATTAGTTGAAGTCTTTTTATTAAAGATTGTGACACCCCAAAAATAGGTCCATTCCATCCAACCCATTCTGAGTCGCCAAATACATGGTACAGAAATAACTACAACTTTATTATTACAACATATAAACTATTGCCGTCTAGACAATATCCACATACAAATAAATCCCCATCATAATTATTGATACATTATTTTACAAAAATGGTGAGGACTACTAAACAACTCTCTCTAGAACCATCATTACATCCCCCGACTCGTACTCGTTATATTCTCGTCTCCTGAGAAGAAAAATAGAACAACAAGAAAAAGAGTGAGCTCAACTAGCCCAGTAAAGAATATTATGACTAAGATAATGTACAACAAATTATCCTTAGTCTTCAACAGGGAAAAATCTGATAGAATACAATAGACAACAAGTTTTAGATCAACAACTGCAGCGAAAACAACAATTCATTAGAAGAGTTAAGTAGAGAATAAAATCTACTAACATCTATGAATTTAAAAGTCCATCATCAATATTTTATCCCTGTAACATCAATCAATATATATCTCAAATCAAATCAAATATTCATCTTTGCACTACAGGCCAAAGATATTCATCAATTGGTCATGTTCATCTCAACACCTGTTCATCTTTGCACTACGGGCCAAAGATATTCATCAATAAAATCAACCATCTTTGCACTACAGGCCAAAGATATTCAGTAACACCATCATTTAGGACTGAGGATGATGAAAAATATTTTAAAGGAAACGAATCCAGTGAAACAAAATAACAAGTATTAAGGATTCGTACTCTAAACAATCCGAGTTCAAAAATACTTCATAAATAATCACACTGAAGTAAAATTCAAGAATGATCAAAACATGGATACAATCAAAGCTAGTATCCAGAATAGATATTTTGGACAAAAAGAAGAAATTTCATTTTTTGGTGAATAGTGTCGTATTCGTGAATAGTGACGTATACGTGAATAGTGCCGTATATGTGAATAGTAACTCCGACACCAAAAGATAGAAATTTCACAAAAAAACATCTTCACGCTTCGTGAATAGTACTCGTGAATAGTAACTTGTGAATAGTAACTCGTGAATAGTAACTCGTGAATAGTAACTCGTGAATAGTAACTCATGAATAGTAACCCCGACATGAAAAAGTTCCAAATTTGATAAAAATTTCCAACCAACATTTCAGCATAATGATATTGAAGAAATAATATCATTTGAGAAGAAAATAACATCCCTTACCTCGAAAGACAGTACTTCTAGTTGAAACACCGAATATAGGCTATGACTTGAACTTGCACCGTATAGCAATACTCAAAGTATACTCAAAATACTCACAAGAATACGCTCGATAATATAGAGAGAGAAAACTTCAGTTTCTGGTGTGATTTTCAATTCTAACCTAAGCACCTATTTATAGGAAATTGCTTAGAACACCAAAGCAGAAAATTTAATATAATAATAATATATATATTAAAAATTCTTACGCCCACTTTTCAGATCTGATTCAGCTCAATAACATGTGCAAATTGTGCCAAAAAAAATGTAAAAAACGTTTTTGTTATTAAAAACAATTAAAACTTCCAAAAATCAATTATTTCGGAGCTTCGGAACTTCAATAATTCATAATAAATAGGCCTTTTGCCAAAAAATTCGAATCTTGCGTGTTTTTATAGGAAATTCAATTCTCTACAACTTTACAGAAGGAAGTTTTTCCAAATTCAAAACAGAAATTGACCGAAATCCACAAACATGCGATTTTACAGGCTATAATCAAATTTTCAGTCAAGAAATAGGTCTACCGACACACAAAATCTGTTTTTAATATTTATTGCAACAAAAATACTCTTTCTCCTCATAAACTCATATATCCCACATTCATTATAAAAATATCACCGTTACTATATTATTAAAATAATATATTTAAATGAATTATTTTATCAGAAAATGATAAAATATTAATTTTCAACAATTGTCACATTAAAAATTTTCTCCATCTATATCCACATAAAATCAATATTTTCCTCATCATATAAATCAATAATTTAATTATTCACAAATAATATTACAGAATCACAATACTGGCAACCAGGCCGTTCCCAGGAAAGAGGGGGCTTTCCAATAAGAATTTCTCCTTACTGGCGCGCAATTAGGTGACCAAACCTCTCCTTAGACAGAACTTTCTAGACATTGCCAATAATGTTATCAAATAATATTATTCAGATAATATGAATTACTGCTTCGATAATGAAAAATATTGTGTATTGACAATTATTGAAACAACAGTAATATAAAATATCAATGCAGCAATTATTGAATCAATAACATAAAATACTGAACAGTAATTACTGTAACAATTATTGAGTAGTGCCTTCTTACGTAAGAATCAATAATTCAACAATACTGTGCAATACCGTGTGCTACTGTGCAACAACGCGTATTACTTTACTTTATCCACTGGGTATTCCAACAGTATAAACGGTAAAAACTACGCTGTTATTTATAAACAACTTATTTTTGTCGTTTTCTTCATTCAATCGCTTTCCGTTATGGGGCCCACAAAAGATTGCGCCGTCGTACGAATATTCCCCGACAGCAAGAATATTCCACGACCAAACGAATATTTTCCGACAACAATGAATATTTTATAACCACCTGCTTATTTAAAATATTTGCGCATTTTACCCATAACTAACCACATTAATCAAATTCACCCTTACTATTTCAAAAAAAATAAAAAATAAAAAATAAATAAATAAAAGAAATTTCTTTTTATTTAAAAATTTTCGGGGTCTTACAAAGATTCACCTAAACCATTTTGTGTATGAATATGAGGAACAGAATGTTCAATAGAGATTTCAATAGTCATACAAAAATCATTAAAAGTCATTGATAAAAATTCAGTTGCGTTATCAAGTCGAATTGACTTGATTGGATGATCTGAGAACTGAGTCTGTAACTTGATTATTTGAGAAAGAAGTTTTGAGAAGGCAAAATTTCGATAAGAGAAAAGACAAACATGAGACCATCTAGTTGAAGCATCTATTAAAACCATGAAATATCGGAATGGGACAGACAATGGGTGAATAGGTCCACAAATGTCTCCTTGAATTCTCTAGATGAATTTTGGGGCTTCTTTATAAACTTTTACTGGTGATGGTCGAACAATTAATTTTCCTCGAGAACACACAGCACAAGAAAATTCACTACTAGAAAAAATCTTTTTATCAGAGGATGACTAGTAGAATTTTCAATAATACGACGCATCATAGAAGTACCTGGAAGACCGAGTCTTTCATGCCAAAGCCTAAAGGATTTGGGATCTATGATTTTTGGAATCATAACATTATGAGACTCAATTGTTCTAATTTTCATAGTATATAATCCAGAAGAATTTGAATGAAGTTTTTCTAGGATATTCTGTTTTTTCAAAAAAAGTAGAATTGATGAGAAGATATTCATTATCATTTTCATTAGTTGTTTCAATGTGAAAATCATTCAGTCGAATATCTTTAAAACTAAGCAAATTTCTTCTTAATTTACTAGAATATAGAGCATCTTTGATAAAAATTTGTGTCTCATTTGGTAGCAAGAAACTAGCTTTCCCAAATCCCTCGAGCAAAATTTGATGTGTCAGAGATAGTTCCTACATTTCCTTTAGCTTTGATCAGTTGTGAAAAATATTTCTCACTTCGAAGGATTGTATGAGTTATTGCACTGTCTGCTAAACATATATCCTCCATATCCATTAAAAAATGGTCTGACACATATAAAAACATAAATAAGAAAAATTACATTTCAAATATAATTTTATTCATGAGAAACACATACCACATATAGAATGAAAACTAATAATATTATACATGCAGGGTGTTTAATTAAAACAAAAAATTAAACGATATCCCAAAAGATACTTTCAGAAGGTTCAGTAATATCAACAACATTTTCCTCAATGTTGGTCATTGGTGGAACATCAACAATATTCAATTGATGATTAACAAAGTTTGTTTCTGACTCCATTACTTTGTTTTTTTTAGACTCCTGGAATAAATAAACCAGATGCCTCGGCGTACGACAGGTACGCGACCAATACCCATTCATTCCACACCAAAAATAAACATCTGATTTTTTTTCAGTGTTGCATTTTCTTTATTTTTACCCAACCCAGACACTTGCCACTTCTGGTGGCTTAAATTATCGCGGTTCTGAAATTTGTTGTTATGATGGCCTCGTTTATTCTTTCATCCCCAAGACTTCTTATTATATGACCATCTCTTGTCATGTTTATTCTGCTGGAATGACGTGTTGTTAATATCTGGCAATGGGGTGGCACCCGTTGGCCGTATTTGATGGTTTTTCAACAATAATTCATTATTCTTTTCTGCAACAAGGAGGATAGACAACAAGTCGCTGAATTTTGTGAACTTACTATGTCTATATTGTTGTAACAGAATCATTTTGGTGGGATAAAAAGTTGAGAGTGTTTTCTCTAACATTTGGGTTTCAAAAACTGGATCTCCGCACAAAGTCAAAGTAGAGGTTATTCTATAAACATTAGAACTATATTCCGTAATTGATTTGTAATCTTGTAGCCTTTAATTAAGCCACTCAAATTTGGCATTAGGGAGAACAACTAATTTTTTGTGGTCAAATCTTTCATTCAGTTGTATCCATAAAGACAAATGATCTTTGACTGTTAAATACTCAGTCTTTAATCCTTCATCAATATGGTGACGAAGAAAAATTATGACTTTTATATTTTGTGTCGAAGTAGCTGTATTTCTTGATTCAATGGTCTTTTCTAACTCATTTGCACTAAGGTGTAATTCTGCATCAAGTGCTCAAGCCAAATAGTTGTCTCTAGAGATTTTCAAAATAGAAAAATCTATTTTTGCCAAGTTTGCCATCTATTCTGGGTTAAAACACAATTTTATTATTTATTAAAACAATAAATAATTGCATGTATGATATAGAGAAAATAAACTAGGTCACGACCTCAAGTGGTGATAAAATACAAATATAAAAATTCTAATATTTATAATGCAAATGGATCTTCACCCGGCATGCGGTAGATCGCATAGACAGGTTATTCCAACAGAATAATAAAGAATGAAATACAAAGGATTATTCACCATGCATGCGGTAGACCGCACAAACAAGTTATTCCACCAAAATAATAAATAATGGAACCAGGTCATGCGTAATATGTACAGACAGGATATTCCAACAGAATAATAAATAATGGAACCAGGTCATGCGTAATACGCACAGACAGGATATTCCAATAGAATAATAAAGAATGGAATAACAGAAGAATTTCACCATGTATGCGGTACTTCGCATATACAGGTTATTCCCACAATTTAATAATCGATAAAAAGGTTCCCACCAAGTCTTGTAAGATCAACAAGGATAGATGGTACCATTGTAAATAACAGAATTTAACGATAAAAAGGTTCCCACCAAGTCTTATAAGATCAACAAGGATAGATGGTACCATTGTAAATAACATAATTTAAAATGGACAATAAAATATAAACAAATTTATATTATTGGTGGCATAGCCAAACCAGTAATATAATAATAAATTACAAGAATTTAATTTTACCGTCTCAGTTGGTTAGAGCTTCGTGCTGATAACGTGTTATAAAACTTTAGCAAAACATATAAAGATATTCTTATAATTGCATAAATTTAGAGCGAATAAGTAAGAGATAAAGTGAGAGAAATATTTGAGAGAAAATTCTCTTTATATAGGCAACTTAGAGGAGGAAACTCACGGGGGAAAGAAGAAAGGGGGGAGTACGGAGGGGAAAGGGACAAAGTGATGGAAGTTATGGGTTAGGAGGAAATCTTTTTGTATAACATTCTCAATTTAATCCTTATAACATCAATTTATTACTTCCTCCGTTCTTTAATATAGGTCATTTTAAAAAATTATTTTTATTCTTAAATATAAGTCGTTTGAAAATTTTAAGTAAGCATTGAAAACTAAGTAATTAATGCTTACTAATATTGGAAACTAAATACTCCCTCTGTCCCAAATTAACTGCTCAGTTTTGACTTTTTTAAGTCAAATTGACTATTTTTAGAATTAATAATTAAGCATATATAAATATATTTCTAAAATTATAAAAATTAGGATTAGTAATAAATTGTATATACTTTCTTTTGGTTATAATCTCTTCACCTATATTTTAGCAAAAATAGTAAAAAGATTAGTTTTAAAAATAGTCAATTTGACTTTAAAAAGTCAAAACTGAGCAGTTAATTTGGGACGGAGGGAGTAATTAATATTGGAAACTAAGTAATTTCAAGTAAGCATTGATGTAATATTGGAAACTAAGTAATTAATGCTTACTTGAAATTTTGAAACGACTTATATTTAAGAATAAAAATAATTCTCTAAAAGACCTTAATGAACAATGAGAATACTACTTATAATAATATCAACTGATTCAATAGATTTAGGAAAACTTTTGATTTTAATTTTATAAATGAGTTTCAATAATAATAATAATAATAATAATAATAATAACACGAGGGTCAATCAACATGACTGGTTGGTGGACTTGGATCCTCCTCATTACATATTTCTTCTAATTTCATTCAGTATATCATTTTTTTAATAGTGTGTATTATTATGCAATATGAGTCGTTGTAAAATTCATAATCTAATCGCACGATAGTATTTAAAATCAAACATATCTCTAATGAAATTTTTGTCTTTTTAATTTTAGGAGATTACTAAAATCATAGATTAAATCCACTAATTAACTACGAACTACACATGCTTAAAGTTGAATTATTTATATATATAATTTATCTTCTCATAGTTGAGTGAATCAACTTAAAAATTACGTTTACAAATTTATATGACTTGTGGAGGTGTAGATGGCGATATTTAAGTTTTATTTTATTTTAATTTATTTTTACGATGATTGTGACCTCACTCACTAATGGTTCTGAGTCTACCGTTACTTTTAAAAATATTTCTCGAATGACATTATAAACAGTGTTTTCAGATATGTAAATGAATCGAATCGAATTTTGGCAAATATTCTAATACTCAAGTTCGGTTTGATTTGAAAAAATTAAACTCAAATTCGACTCAGTGAAATAAGGAATTTCTAATTTTGCGTCAAATTTGCTTCGAGTTATTACTCAAACCTACTCGGCTCGTAAGTACTCGACTCGTTAACAAAACGAATTACTCACGAGCATTCAAATCGAGTTTCGAATATGATCCATTTTATTTAATACTGAACCACTACATACCAAATAGATTATTGAACTAATGTTTTTATATAAAAGTTTTTTACTTTTATTTATGTAAAAAAATTATAAAGAATATAATACAAATTGACAATCAATTCATTGATTTATTCAAACTTACACAATTTAATACTACACTTTATAAATTATAAAGATTGATACAAATATCACACATTTAGCTTGTTAGTATGGATCAGATCAGTATTCGAATATGATTCATCGAGCATGTATCGAGTATGGTTCGAGAAAAAAATAAAATATTCAAACCCTAATCTGAGGGAACTCTGATATACTCAAATTCGACTCACGTATCATTAAACAAAAAATAAGTAAGGATCATATTCAACTCAAATCAACTTTAAATTCGAGCTTTAAATCATATTTTCGAACCGATCTCGAGTCGAGTACCAAGTTACTCGGTTCGACTTACCCCAAAGTCTTCTTATTCTTTCAATGTCAAAAAATCTAAGAAATTGTTAAATAGGATAAATTATAGAAATCCCAAATGTCTCGAAGGATTGCAATGAATCACTATATGGTTAAGGTGAAGAAAGTTACTTTTACTTCAGCTTCGTGAAATCATCATTAGAAGAGTCGTCCCTGTCAAATTTTAAGCAAGATTAAGTTATTTTACTTTCTTTCATTGAACATCATGTTTTTCTTTAAACAAATTAAGGTTGTATTTGTTTAAGTCTGAGTTTGGAATAAAAAAAAGAATAAAAATTATAATATAAAAATAAAAGAATGTAAAATTTTTATGTTTTCTTTCATATTGTTATTTAGTTCATAAAAAAAAATTAGAAAACAACTCAAATTTTTTATTTAAATTATAAAGTTGCCCTACTTTTATTATATTTATAATTTAGATGGTATAATAGAGATTATAAAATGCGATCTTATGTTATTTAGTTTTCTGTCCAAATCTATTTAGACATAAAAGTTTGACAAAAAATTATACTCCCTCTGTTCTATAGTTATATGCTGATTTCTTTTGGCACATAGTTTAAGAAAATTAGTTTAAGTAATAATTTTAATAGAAATTTTCCACATATACCCCTTAATTAATATGGAATTAATGAATAAATTAATTACTCCTTACTTACCGTATTGGAACTCTTAACTTCATTGATTGTTGGTACAATTGTCTTTTATACACAAAATATGTTAAACTAGTAAAACCTAAAAAGTTGAATTCTTTTTATTGAGAATACAACAACATTAAATGTGGTGATAAAAATAATGACATTGAAGGTTGTTTCTTTAAAAAAAGAGTAATGGTTGAATATTTATTATAAGGGCATAAAAGTAAAATAATGAACCAACTAAATTTTATAAATAGTAAGTAGCCTATATATTGAGACATCTCAAATAGAAAATCAGCCTATAACTATGGGACGGAAGAAGTAATTAAGTTTGTTATCAATTTTTCTACTTTTTCATTCATTAAAAAAATCAATAACAAATGAATTGGAAAAAAAACTTAATTTTTTCATCAATTTATTTTATTTTTCATATATTTTAAAACTTAGTAACGTTTTCAATGGGTTTGGAGGTTGGCTAAATTTCACTTTTGAGAATAATACTAGAGAAGATAAAGTAAAGCTTTCTCTTCTTTTTTTTTTTTATTTTCTACAACTAAAAAGCTCTGAGACATATATTTAAGTTTTTTAATATAAGATAAAATGAAAAATAAGGAAAGTGGTATCTTTGAAATTTAGTTAGTGAATAAAAGAAAAAAAATATAGTAAAAAAAATCATTACATTTGATCAATTTTATTTATTTTAAAATGACTGAGTCATAAAATAAGCCATACACAACACATAAATAATAAAATCCTACTTATAAACTTTATTAGTTTTTTTAACATAATTTTTCATTTTCTTAATGTATATACAAACCATAGTCAACCTATATTCATCCTATTGTTTTTTAAAAATTCACAATTTATATTTATTATTAGTTTTGTAATAAATATCAAGTAGAAAATATTTTAATTAACATTTTATTTATTTCAATAATTTTAAAATGCATTATTTAAAAAACTGTTAATAAGTATTTTACCGAATATTACTAAGAATAGTTTGATAGTCCTTCCGAATAATTTTTTTTATTACTATTTCAGATAGTACCAAGTTAAATGTCTATTTATCTTAAATAATCTATTTTTTACAATAATTTACCTATAATATCTTATTACTAGGGTAAACCCGTGCCTCCGGCACTACTAATACTCGTATAATAAAAAATGTGAGTTACAATGTTTAAAGAGTATATATTTAATTTAGATTTGTTGTAAATAAAAAATTTCTAATCAAGATAGACATCTCACCCCAAAAAATAAAGAGGTCAAGAATTTATCACAAATTGTATCGACATACTCATTATTTACAAATCGAGACTGGCAATAATAAATGAATTTGTTAAGGAAACAGCTAAAGCCAACATCCACATTCACTCAACAATAAATTTGACCTAGGCCAGTTAACTACATTTATTAAATTCGAAACAATCTAAATGTCAATGACCTTCATATTTTCTTAAAGCACATTTAAAACAACTTCTCTTCACCTATATGTTATTGATTCCCTTCATTTAATTTGCAATTTTAAATGGAACACGAATTAATTAGTAAAACTATTTTAAGCACAATACATCATACAAATATGTCCATGGAATACCAGTCGCTGATACATTAATAAGAAAAAGCATTGTTGCTATGAAATACCATAATGATACCCATTTGCTTAAAAGGTTCATGTGAACCAAATTGGATTGGAGGTCTTTTGCCTGATTAAATAAAAATTAAAATAAAATAAGAACTTCAAAAATAATTGACCCAACCGCAAAAAAGAAGAAGGTAAATTTGGTCAAACATATGTCCAAAAAAATCATCTGGGTCATCGCAAAGTTGGGCAAGCTAGTCACTACTGATTTTAAAAAAAATCTGCAGAATTTCGTTTAAAAATAGATATTTAGACAAATCTAAACCTGTCTATAAAACTTACAATCATCCATACATATCCAAACCACCAAAAAAACCATTATTTAATACCCAAAACCATCATATCATGCAGAAATCTATACATATTCAATAATCAACGCATCCAACCACCAAAATATCAAGCTAGTTGCTACTAATTTCAAGAAATTTCGGCAGAATTTCATTTAAAAATAGATATCCAAAAATCTAAACCTGTTTAAAAAAAAGCTTACAATCATCCATACATATCCAACCACCAAAATATCAAGCTAGTAGCTACTAATTTTAAGAAATTTCGGCAGAGTTTCCTTTAAAAATAGATATCCAAAAATCTAAACCTGTTTAAAAAAAACTTACAATCATCCATACATATCCAAACCACCAAAAAAAACCATCATTTAATACCCAAAACCATCATATCATGCAGAAATTAATACATATTCAATAATCAACGCATCCAACCACCAAAATATCAAGCTAGTAGCTACTAATTTCAAGAAATTTCGGCAGAGTTTCCTTTAAAAATAGATATCCAGAAATCTAAACCTGTTTAACAAAAACTTACAATCATCCATACATGGTCCAAAATATCAAGCTAGTAGCTACTAATTTTAAGAAATTTCGGCAGAGTTTCCTTTAAAAATAGATATCCAGAAATCTAAACCTGTTTAAAAAAAGCTTACAATCATCCATACATGGTCCAAAATAGCAAGCTAGTAGCTACTAATTTCAAGAAATTTCGGCAAAGTTTCCTTTAAAAATAGATAACCAGAAATCTAAACCTGTTTAAAAAAAGCTTACAATCATCCATACATATCCAAACCACCAAAAAAAACATCATTTCAATCTTAAAATCATTATAACAATGTATAATTACCCAACTTTACAAAAGACGGGGAACAAAAATACATATATGCAGATAATAGAGAAACAACATGTTGAGCACCACCCTTTACTTTACATCTTACACCAAATATATTTTTTATAACTTACACAAAGTATACTTCAATATATACCCGAAAATACATATAATAACATTTACCTTGTAGATTTGTCAAGCTTTACCATATCTTCGGTACATAAACCTTTGAAAAGAAAGGCTATCCATCTCTAACGTCCACGGCCAACAAATATTGTTTGTAACAAAAATCTGTTATTTATAAGAGAAAGCAAAATGTTAGTAGTATCGTAAGAACGAAACAATTGACACGTGATTACTTGAATACAATTTAAGAATTATAAAATACACATAACCCTGTTAGCTTTTCTCCACCCTCGACTTGTTGTTGAATGAACATGTTTCCATTCAATAACAATATCATCCCAAGACTGCAAAAATTGAAATGAATCGCTTAGTTATATCAACAAATTAAATAATCTACTTGGAAATTGATAACAAAATATAATGAGAAGGATATATGTACAAATTGATCGAATCAGGTGCAAGTAAAAGTAAAACATAAGTTATATATAATAAGCATATTATAGCTCAGCCAACATAGACAAACTTATTATGTTAACTGCGATGATCAAGCTTCTCAAATTTGTTCTTCACACACACACACATATATATATACTCGTATGTTATCTGAATGGTTTCCTGTAAGATATGTTATCTGATGTTCATACATTACTAAATCATGTATTCAGTTGGCCAAAGCAGGAATTGTTATTCAGTGGAGGCATCATACTCTCGAAGTATTAT
The DNA here is from genome assembly GCA_020205505.1 of Panax japonicus. Classification (NCBI taxonomy): domain Eukaryota; kingdom Viridiplantae; phylum Streptophyta; class Magnoliopsida; order Apiales; family Araliaceae; genus Panax; species Panax japonicus. Next base: position 8,451,359 of record CM035093.1, on the reverse strand, counting down.
CAGATTTGCTTACAAAGAAAAGAGCAAGGAAATGTAAACCAAATTTATGCAAATTAGAAAATGAGTAACTTTTACGAAGGCATCATCTGTAAAATAAGTTGACAAATGTATCACGTGGATAAGAAAACATGAGGTTGTATGTGTAATAGTCGTAATTTGACAAATGTATCATTGTAATTTGAGTACCTGTACTTAATGTTTTTTAAGACTCGGCTTGATCAACTAAAAATATTGTATTACACCTTACAATAATTTATGGGGCTTGCTATTTATATAGGGAAAATTGTTAGTCCTAGAAAGTTCAATTTCACATAATTGTAGGACTCACGTATACCGATTAGGAGTCTTGCTAGCATATGTCATAACTACAATGATGCCACAACTTATTCAATCATGTATCTCATTTATAACAATTAACAAATATTTGTTTTGGACTTGTAAGTTAATTTAAAACTTTTATCAGTCAATTCAAAACATATCAAGACTTTTATCGTAAGAAGACCAATAATACACGAAGATAAGAAATGATACCTCGAACATATAAAATTATAACAAAACTTCAGGATAGACGATATTTGTTGTGGACTTGTTAGTTAATTCACGAAGAAGTATGCATAAGCGGGAAGAACTTGTGCATCTTGACAGAGCTACATATAGTTGACCGTGACTAAAGACTGGCGTACGTAAATCTACCCCAACAAATTTGACAGACTGGCCCTGTGATTTATTCATTGTCATTGCATACGCTAACCTCACTGGGAATTGTCTTCTCGTCATTTTAATACTTAACTCAGACGAAGAAGGAGTCAAAGAAATTCTTGGAATGAATACCAAGTCGCCATGCTTATCACCAGTTAAAATCTGTGCTTCAAGTACTAAAGCACCACACTTGACTATGATAAGTCTAGTACCATTACAAAGGCCATCTTTCGGTGCAATGTTCCTTAGAAGCATTACTGGACAACCCTTTTTTAAATCTAATTTGAACGGTGGTAGTCCAGGGGGATTGAGTGTGTTCAAATATTCATTGGGGTACCGATGCATAATAGTCCGATCCACATCATCATCTTCAACCATTTTGTCAGCAGCATAGTATGTATGTACTTCTCCCGGAAAAACTGCCAACGCAGCTAGGTTGATATCATTGACATCATCATTTCTAGCAGATAGAATTGTGCGCTCTTTTAAGTATTCGGGAGTGACCTTACTTGACACTTCTAGCTCTGGGTAGATGATCGAGATAAGATTATCTACACTTTGAGTTATTTTTATTGAACCCGGAAGTTGTATAGATTCTTGAGGGTTAGACCCAATCTACACAATAAGAAGTATTAGTAAATTATCAAATATTCTCAACGATATATAGATGTCAATATGAGTAAAGATATAAATACTCAAACCTCATTAAGAAAAGTCGAGAAATCAAATAATAATGATTGGTCATCGTGCAAGCGCATGTTAACTTGTAATGTCAAGACATGTATATCTTTCCAAAGCAAAGAACGTCGTAGTGATGCTGCCACTATATGCTCACGAAGACCTCTAGGTATAACAGGAAGAATCTGCCTAAAATCTCCCCCAAGAACAACAGTAACACCTCCAAATGGTTGGGAGTTATCACGAATGTCTTGTAAGGTTCGATTAACTGCTTCAACACAATGACGATGCTGCATTGGAACCTCATCCCATATAATTAGTCTAGCCTTCCGAAATAATTCCGAGTGTGATGATTGTTTCGTGAATCCACAAACTGAATTTTCTAATACGTTAAGTGGAATGCAGAATGTTGAATGTGCAGTACGTCCCCCATGTAACAACCCAGAAGCAATTCCAGAGGATGCTACTGTAATTACTATATCGCCGGAGGAACGACATTTTTTGGCAACTGTATTGTAGAGAAAAGTCTTTCCAGTTCCTGCACCCCCACTCAGAAAGAATGTTGTTCCTCTATTTTCATAAACAGATGAAATGATTGCATTATAAGCCATACGCTGACCTTCATTCAGTAGATCAATGTTTTGCTGGACATTTATTTGATCAACTTCAAGTTGTAACTGCCTATGTTCCCATATAAGTCGATTGCCAACGATAATTCTCCAATTAGCATATGGCAGTGGCATTGGTGGGTAATCTGATAAGCTCTTCCCTGACTCTTGAAGCAAAAGATTAATAAGGTATAAACCATAATCACAAATTTGAGCATTAGTAGGAACATCAATGCCATAACATGTACTTATTTTGTGTGATAAATCATCACAAATATGCATAGAAAATTGGTTCCACAACGCTTCTGGATTTAAAGGAGAGCATTGTGTCAAGATAATAGAAAACAACCTTCTTAATTGAGAGCCTGTTCTCATTATTGATGCTTCTCTAAGACATTGAATCCACTCTTCATCGTCTTCCAAAAGGCCTTTTGCAATACATGCAGCCTTATATGTGGGGTGTACAACATTATCAACTGTTCTTAAACATTGAAAAGATTGAGGTCCCTTTACAACCGTCAATAGAAGACGCAGATAAAACCTTTCACCTTCATTTGGACTGGCAAAATACATTCTTCCAATTGCAAATCCCCTTTGTCTCTCTGTCCAGAGTTGTTCTTTCTTTTGCCAAACGAAATGCTTTGGAAATTGTTGGTATGTGAGAGTTCGAGCTAAATCATTAGTAGAGCAGCATGCAAAAAATCCAGTTAGAGTTGTCTGCTGATCCTGAGCTCTGTTCAATATTGCAGCTATTGGTTCAGAAGGATTATAGCAGACGTGATGTTTTCCCTCTAGGTGAACTACCAGACGTATAACTGGAGGGAACTCTTGATGCATAGGATATCCAAATATACGCCATGCCGCCTCTGTAGGCCCAATGTACCTTGAGTCAATATACTGCTTAATCTCATCTACGGCCCCCAATACCAAAGTTGTGCGATCGTAACCCTTGTAGATGTATTTATTGATATACTTTACGCACCTTACTCCTACACAAACTTCCACATTGATATGGCAACCAAACAATCTAGAGAGGTGTGGATTATATGGTACAACATCTCTATTATCAACTTCATGTCCAGACCTTAGACAATGTTTTCGACCGTCATTGCGCCTTTGATATATCGGATACCCATCTTCGCCCATTGTAGTTTCTTCTGCCCAATATTTAGGATATCTCTTAGTGCATTTACCATCTTCCATACATGGTGATTTAAGATTTCGAACACCACATGGTCCATGTATCATGCAAGTTTTAACTGTTTCATATAGAAGTGGATCAGAAATTGGATCGGGGAATTCGGCACACACAGCTCGATTTACCTGTTCACGTGTCCGTATTTTATCAGACCCCTGAAGAAATATTAGCAAATGCATGTGCGGCAACCCACGTTTTTGGAATTCAATCGTGAAAACATGTGCCACCTTTGTACCAAATACTTTCTTCTTATCAATTTCCATCATCAAAGCTCGTCGCTTCAATTCAAATACTCGGGCCACCAAGTCTGGGCGGTCAATCGACGTTTGATGTGGTAACAGTGCATCTTTTATCTCGGGCCAATTCGGATTTGCAGTCATAGTTAAGAAAATATCAGGGTGTTGGTTATACCGAGTTATGGCCATAGAATCTTGGAAGACTTCAAACATTTGCCTTGGACTCCCAGAAAAAGAAGAAGGCAAAACTACTCGTTTACCTACTTGATTAGGCTCTAACCCATCAGGAACTACCTCGACCAGATCTTGGTATAGATCAGATCGTAATTTTTGTTGGTTGAGCCTATAATATGTTAATCGATTCTGCTCTGTTGCCGCCCATGCATCTACAATAAACTCTTGAAATAATCTTCCACCTCTCAAGATAGTTGAATACTCAGTAGGTCTTTCAAACAAACGGTACCCATAATATTGCAATTGCGTAAGTCTTTTTGATGAAGCTTTACCTTGATTGACATCCCACTGCTTAAAATCTGGTTCCCATCCAAGCTCACCATACGGAAACAACAATACGTAATGTAGTGGTAAATAAGCTGGATGACATTCATTTATCTGCATCAACTGGTCACTCCCTCTTAACCGTACAATAATATCCCTCATCGCAGAGAACTCAGCACCATCTCCAGGTAATATGACAGCAACCTCATCTGACGTGGGTAAATTATGAGTTCGACGGTCTTTTGCTGCACTATAATGAAGATAGGCTGGGATATCGTGATTGTTCAAATCTTCCCTGCTTAAAATTGCAGCTGCATGTCTAAACTTACCCGTAAATGAGTTGTATCTCAAAAGACTATCCTGGATTGTTCTTAGGACATCCTCTCGCAGATTCGGGTTTCTTCGAAAACGATATTCTAAAGCAATTGCGGCATCGTGAATGTACAACTGTGCATATACTGGATCTTGACCGGCTGGAGGTTGTAGTAACCCTGTCCGATGTCGCAATTCCCCATGGATTGTAAATGCGTTGGGACCCCTACCAGGAACCACTCTATCATCCATATGTACGCCTAAGCTCGTAAAGCATTAGACGCATTGTACAGTCGGGTATAACATCGAAAGGACTTTGACTGATCATCATTGCCATCATATAATGATTGAATTTCTGGAGGAGGAGTTAATAGTTGTGGAAGTCGAATCTTTCCTTGTAAACAACATGTTCCGAAGAATGGGCGGTCAACGGATGAATTTGATAACTTTTCGGCTGTCCAATGCAATGCTGAGCAGTGAGGACACTGTATATTCATTTTATCAAGGTAGTGTCTTCCTGAAATAGGATGCGGCAGAGGTGCTATATTTGTAGGCAATGCCTCCTCTTGTACGCAAGCTTCATCAATGATTGACTGAATAATTGGTAATAACCTAGAAAATAAATGAACTTGTTTCAAACATTTCACATATATCGTAACACTCCTTATGGTATATAGTTATAAATAATTTGCATTGAACTAACCCTTCAGTTGGTGATGTAGGCATGGAAGATATAATGTTACGGGAGTCATGTGCATGCTCTATATTATTTGGTGGAAGGAGGATTTCTGCACCCATTGAATTTGAGTTAGTTGAATGTAACCCTTGAGGTGGTAAAATCGGAACTGGAGGAATTCGATTAGAATCCGATGGCGCAGGTTTTAACAACGACGGATCCCCATAAAAATGATTCTTGATCGCGATACAATCTCGTTCATAAGCTGCGCGTTTGGATGGCCTGGGGATCAAACCAGGGAAAAATCTTGGTTGAAATGGATATGGTTGAGATTGTATTATTTTTGATTGCTTCTCCCTTTCACGACGCAAGCGCTGAGCAATATGTATTGGACGCACATCACCATTATCCCTTTCTCGTTTTTTACGTCGAGGAATTAGAGCTTCGTCAAAGATATTTTTATTGGATCCCTACAAATAACAATAGATATCTAAGTGTAAAGAGAAGAGGTTGTAGTGTTTTTTTGAGCAAAATAATAATGGTTTCTATTTATTCGGATTAGGGTGCATATATTCAGTTTGCTTGGTTTTGTATTTCACACGAAAGCGATATGCAATATGTTTATTGCCTTTTCGTAAAGGATATTATTATTGAAATCCTAAAAAGATGTATAATTATAAACATAAGAAGGCATAGTGTCGTTAATAATTTAGGTTCAAATCTTTTGTTTAAATGACTTTGTGTAACAAATATTTATAACTACTAACGTAAATGTTTGGAATATTGCATACTTACCACATGCAAATTGGGAGCTTGATTTTCTTTTTCTTTTCCTTTTTGAAACTCCTTCCCTTTTTTTGTTGCTCGATGTTTTCTTTGATTTTCCTGACAGCGTACAAATATAAGATGATCTGTCTTGGAAAATAAAGTATGAGCTTAAGAAAAGTAAAATTAATCTTATCTTGCCTTACGCATAATCTTCAAGTCAGATTCTTCTCTAATAACAATGCCAATATTCTTTTTTCGATAATTCTCTCTCTATTAAAAAAAGGAAAAAAGAATGTTAAATATATAAAGTATAAAAAAAACTATTAGATTGCACGTTTGCTATAAAAGACGAAAATAATTTTACCGTGCGTTGCAAAATATAATCCTCATGTCCCAAATTAAAAGACACATTAGAAATTTCAAAAAGGAATATTAATTTTTCAATTTTCATTAAGTCTGAAAAAGGGACTTACATATCCAAAAATGGTATAAGAAGGTGGTCCCATGGGCAGGGAGACCTCATGATTCATATTCGCTATTAAAAAAAATGTATTAGTGTGAAACAAATTAAATTCAGTGATGAAAGAATATTCTTATTACTAATTAAATCTATCACAACTAAAATAATATTTCACATTCAAAATAATAATAATTCACAATATTTAACTACGAATTAATTGTTTTAAAAAGAAGGTTAAATGATTGTTTAAAATAGAATAAATGTGTCATGAAAAGAAGAAGTTAATTTTCAATAAAGGGTAAAATTGTCATTTTAAAGGGAGGTAGTAATAACAACTAATAAGTACGGTTACTTAATATGTAAGAGTATTAGATATTAAACTTATCAAGTACTTATGCAATAGCTCAACTTTAATTTAAAAGGATATTACACACTACAAAATTTGGACCCAATTTTCATACTATCATAATCAAAATAATAATTTGTAACCAAACATTACCATAATCGAGAAACTTACAACTTGAACACAAAACTCAACACAGATTTGATACAGAACAGCTTAAAAACGGGGGGAAAAACTCTAAGAAGGAAAGCATGTACACAATCACAACTGAATAATAACATATGTGTGTGTGTGTGTATATACACTTCATATACACACGCTTTTTCAAGACCCAAAGAATCCCAAAAAAATTAGATATACCAAACAAAAACACCCATCAGTTGGCAAAAAATAAATAAGAAGTCATTCATGAAATTTCAAGGCAAAACCACCCAATCAAAACCCAAAACATCTTGAATTACTGGTTACATTGAAAAACAGAAATTTCAAACCCCTAATTAGAAAAAGGGGGGAAGGGTTTTAAAGAAATGAACCCTAATCAAACTGCTTATAAGAGACTCATACTACTCCATTTTGATTTCCCATAAATGTTCAAGAAATATACAGTCAGTCAACTAAATTAGAGAAACATATCAAACAGAAAAAGAAATCAAAAAAGGGGGCACAAATAATTGTTGGAGAAACTACCATTTTCATAATTTTAGTTATACAATAAAATTATATACATATACACACACAAACACACATAAATACAGAGAAATGAAAAAAGCCATGAAAACATATAGAGGAAAATAGCCAAGAAGTACAACATTTGAGCTCATGATGCTAAATTATCATTGTATGGTTGATCAATCGAGTTTTTGTTATCTTTGTGTTTGTAGCAATTTTTAAACATTAAAAATTCTTCATATTAAACATTTATGTTATAGCTGTATTAGAAAAATTATCAGGATGCTTTTCCTGAAAGTGCTTGGTTTAAACTTGGTTTTTAGAATGTCTTGGATACAGCTAGCTTTGAGATACTGTTTACCCAAATAAGAGCTTGTTTCAGTAGACATGCTAACCTTGTTAGCAAATAATTAATAGCATAATAATGAATTACAGAGCTCAAACAACAGTCCAACACTGACATGTTTACTGGACCGGAATATTGAATATTTTCAAAAAAAAATTGGTTGTGACTCAAAAAAAAAATACACATCTAAATTTTTTACAAACTATAGTATTTTAGGTATAGTTTAAATAGAAACAGAAAAAGGGAGTATCCAGAGCAGTAGCTACATGTCTTTACCCCATATCATGTGTCTTGAGCAAATCAATAGAAGATGCAGTAACTAAGCATCACTATTTGGGCTCATTTTACTTGGTAAAAAGTAATACCTAAATTATGACTTATATATAGATATCATATATATTGGGTTGTCAATGACAATGGAGACAATCAAATATTTAGCTCTAAAACCCGAAGAAAAATAAAAACCATAAATTAATCTAAACCCAGCAAAAATTCTCAAACATCAATGCTCAATCAAAAAACAAAAGACTGCAAAATCAAAAAACAGATGGAAAGATTGGGACCACTATATGAGTGATAATTGGAACCACAAAATATATTGCAAGAAACATATCTTAAAAAACAAAACCAACAAAAAACAACTTAGGAATGCATAAAACATAAAAATATCCTTAGCTTGAAATTTTTTTTACTAAATATAACTTAACATCAATAAAAGAATAGACAAAATAAGTAATAAATTTCATTTGAAAGATGTTTATCTATTCATTAAAAAATATTAAAAACTTTCACAAAAGAGGACTGGTAATTTTCTGAAGACCAAAATTTCGACAATCCATTATATGCCCTGGTATGCTAGAGCTAAGCAATTCTCCCAAACATTGTAGCATGCGCATTCACTAAATTTTTGTAGTATTTGTTATAACAATTTTTTGCAAGTAAACAAATCCAAAGACCCATTATGTATTTCCAATAAGGAGCTTGGCTTCATCTAGAATCACCAAATTATGTTCCTCAGAATGTATCCAATATACAAAATAAAACATACTATAATAAATTAGTTGACATAAATACAGAGAACCCAAATGAATATCCAAGCACCTCTATGTCTATTCTTTAAGTTTACTTCATATCTGGGGTGAAGTCATATTCATTAAGCATATATATTTCTCCAAACAGATTTGGATTCCAATAATTTATATAGCAAACACATTAATCAATGCTAACTTCTTTCAAATGTACTACAATAAACACTTGTACAAAAGTACTACAATAAACACTTGTACAATTTTTTTTGTATTTTAGTAAGCACATTATGTATCAAGTATTGAAGTAACCAAGTACCAATATATAACGCCAAAAATTTACATAAAACCTAACTGTGTAAAGCACTTGACAACTTAGGAATGCATAAAAATATCCTTAGCTTGAAGATTTTTTTACTTAATATAACTTAACATCAATAAAAGAATAGACAAAATAAGTAATGAATTTCATTTGAAAGATGCTTGAACACATAAAAGTACAATGGCAGTGAAAAATGGATGAAAATAGCATACCTCAAGTACTTGGAGAAAGGAAAAAAAAATGCATGTTTAAGACAAAGAATAAAATTTTATACACTTGGACCATTAACACTGCTTATTAACGGCAACACTAATACTCAATGGGGGGAAAAACAAATAAACATGATCCTACTATAAATACAAAATGCATATTTCGAGATAAGCAAACATGCTTAGTATTTCGATAAACTTTTGTAGTATTTGTTATAAGCAAATCCAAAGACCCATTATAGAGAGAAGATGACTCAAATCATGTTTGAGACCTTCAATGTGCCGGCCACGTATGTTGCAATCCAGGCTGTGTTGTCTCTTTATGCTAGTGGTCGTACAACAGGTTAGTCTTTTTAATTACAGGGTGTCCGAATTCATGGTTTTTTTAGTAACCATGTTAATATGCTTTTGACTATGTATAAAAAGAAATAAGTGAGATTATGATTTAGTGAACTTTCAGAGAAGCTCGATGAAGTCCTTCCAGACTAATCAGTAGCACATGTTGTTTCTTATTTGTTTCAGTTATGTTCATGAAATCAGGAGTCACATTGTTAAGAACTCAAGTTTGATATGATTTTTTAAAATAAGTAAGAACTCAAATATGTTAGAAAAGCTCCTCTCTTTCCCCCCCTTTTTCACTGTTACCATTTATTTTGAGTTGAGGGATATTTGTAAGACTGAAGAGGGGGTGGGTGATGACTATAAGCTTTAGAATGGAAGTTTATAAAGGTCTAATAAATGATGATGAACAGTTCTAGAAATATGAAAATGACTAAATTATTGAATTATATGTATGCAATTGCTTTTACTAATGATGTTAATATAATGTGTGAAGAATATCTGAGCTACATATATATTTCTTTATTGTCTCTTCCTCCTATTAACTGGTTATATGGTTTGAAAAGGTATTATTTTGGATTCAGGTGATGGTGTTAGTCACACGGTTCCAATTTATGAAGGTTATGCCCTTCCCATGCAATCCTTCGGTTGGACCTTGCTGGTCGTGATCTTACAGATAGCTTGATGAAGATCCTCATTGAGACTAACAATAATGAATGGGTGGGTGGGTGGGTGGAACATGGGACTAACAATAGATGGAGGAAGAAATCTATACAGGTATATAGGGTAGACACAAAAAGAGTATAGCATATCAAAAAAGGGAATAATATCCCCATTCTAGGCAAGTAACAAATAGGGTATAATATCCCCATTCTAGGCAAGTAACAAATAGGGTATAATATCCCCATTCTAGGCAAGCAACATCATTCTAGGCAAGCAACAAATATATAATTTGGCCGTGTAATTATATCCCCATTCTATCCGGCTAGTTTATGATAAATTAGCATGATAAATTAGCAAGATCAAAACTTCACTCAAACAAAATTGATCCGTGAGAACAAAAGGATACAAAAAAAAATCATTTCTTTGAGGTTATTCATTCTTATACAACCAACATTCACACTTGCAAAAGGAATAAACCAAAAATCAAAATATTAAAAAACACACCAAATTTAAGAGTCCAAATCAAGTGGTGCAAAACCCAGGCTTAAATGGACTCCAGAACTTCATCAACAATTCGTCAATGCAGTAGCTCAGCTTGGAGGCGCAGACATATACTTATGCACTGTTACCCATATGAGCGGTTTTAATTATATTAATTTTGTGTTAAACATGATGTTTCTGTTAAAGAATAATCTGCGGCCAAGGGTTTAGTTTTAGTCCACAATTAATTGGGACAAAACGCCATCGGAATCCAATTTGATTCAAACATCATATAATTGATTTTAAACTCCGTTTGATTTACCTAACCAACTTGGGTTACATCATAACACATCTATAAATATTACCTAGTTTCTCTCCTCAAATATATGTTGTAGCTCAAGACTTTAGCCTGTGCAGTTGTTGTCATTTCTCTTCTAACATGTATGCCATTTTGATGTCTTTCTTCCCCATCTAGTTTATATATGACGTGATACTCGGTTAAAAACTTATACATCATGCTAGTTTTAGTAATATGTTATTTACTTCTATTTGAAATTGTGCCTGATCACTTTATAAAAAACCTCAAAATTCCACTGAATCTCTGTAATTGTTACATATCCAGGAATTTTTTTAATAGAAACAATGAAAGGAAAATAACACTTGGATATATAGTTATTTACTTATAAAATATAATATTGAATATAGTTGTGATTCTATGTACCTTGTGATTTATTTTTATCATGCTCTGTTAATTCTATGAACTTGATTTCAAGTTCTGAAATATTGAACCTTGTCTCAACTGTCAACCCCTACTTTTAGATCAGTATATTGTTTACTAAATTGCTTTTTGAGTCGTGTTTTATAAATAATAATACCAGTGTATTGTTTGATCATTTGTCCCTTTTTATATGTCTATCAAGCAAGTAAGATTTCATCTTCTTGACACGGAGCCTAATTCAGTTCAAAGAAGAAACGAAAGCTGATGGTTCACTAAAAAATTTACTAATTACTAATTCAGTTCACTAAAAAAATTACTAATTCAGTTCACTAAATTACTAAAACACAACACCCCTGAAGTTGTGATGATCTACAACACATGCCATTGCCATTCCGCCTAGGTCTCATCGTATTTCGAACTCTGCGTTGGCGCCGGAAGTTTCTGCAATATAACTTCTTGCGCTCTAACAAATTAGCCATAAAATTGGATAGATTCAGCTTGTCTAGCAATTCTCTGCATTCCAACCCACCAAAAATACAGCTCGAAAGAGTAATTAAAAGGGAATTTTGTAGATTAATGTCTCAAAAGTGGGTGACAATCTTATTTATTGAGCTGTTGGTTTTGTTATATTATGTTATTTTGTTTTTGTGCTATGATATGAAATTTTGAAGTGTAAATATGATTATGTAAATCTTTATATGTTTATGCAGTTTGGAAACCTTTGACCGATTTGACTTGATTGTGAATGTGGCTTGATTTTCCCCAGACTTGAGTTCTAGTCGTGTGTTTTTAGTGGCTGGCTTAGGAGCAATTGCTTATATTTTGAAACTGGTGCGATACCAATGAGAAGCAGAAATTTATAGCAATAAGGAATGTTCATTTTGAAGCTATTTTCCATCTCTTAGCTACCAAATGCTTTGTATAGTAAACTTCAACCTGATTAGTGAATCCTACCATCCGCTACACAATTCTACCATCAACTTGTATGTAGCTTTCTGAAGCTGAGAACTATTTTTGTAATGTCTGCTCTATTGTGAGTATATGTGTATTTGCGTTGAACTTCATACAAAAAATAGTTATGTTAAATTTTTACACATGTTGACCTCTTTGGGACAAATTTTCAAACACCCTAACGGCATAGCCTATAATTTCAGAATTCATAGAAGTTTAGGCATGGTTCTAGCCAAAAAATTTCATAGAAGTCCTTGACAACACATAGTTTCCAAACCAAGCACATCAATTTCAGAGTAACAAACATTATGTAAACTTTCAATTTCTATAAAATTAACCAAATACATGGCTTACCTTACAAAAGTTCAGGCTTCCCACGTTAGCTTGACAACCAGTTTATGGCTTCCCACGTTAGCTTGCAACTTCAATTCTTTAATGCCTTCAAAAATCTAACAAAACCATAACAGCACAAAGGATTTGATGAAGGTTTGGGAGTTGTGGAAGCTTGACAATTAGATCTAACAAAACCCACAATGAGATAGCGAGGTATAACAGACACGGTACCTCAAAAATCTGCTATGTTGCAGATGATTTTTCAAACAATGATGATGCATACTCAATCCAATGCATCCCACTCTAACCCCAAAATATTGAAAACCAAAGAATTAAAAGTAGTAATAAAATCCCTCGCATGTACTCTCGTGAAATAAAAATTAAAATTCAACACAGAAATATGAAACTAAGAATAACATTGTATGTCCAGGTAAATGGTGAGCAAGTACACAGAAACAAACTAAAATGAACAATTGTATTTAACAATCCTTGCTCTTAACATGCACATACAATGGCGTGAGAGATTATTCTGGACTCAAATTTTTTTTTTTAAGGCCCATCAACAACGTTAGACATTTGAAAATAATTAGTGAAGTTATATTTCTACTTGGTTCTCTTTCGCGAGAAAGAGCCAAATCAAGGGGACTGATTTATGCTCAAAGAAACTTAAATTACTTTAGAAAATCAACTTTTAAAAAATACTACCCAATTTAGTCGGAAAGATTCAAAGAATTAGAATTTGGAGGAAGGAGAAGACGAAATGAGAAGGAGCAGAGGTATAAGGCGGGATTTGAGTAGCGTGTATAGGGGGTTTGATTTGGGCGGTTCTTTTTTGTGTGAAACGAAAGGTCAGCCTTTGGATTAAGTTGGAAAAACTGAGAATCAAAGGTGTTTGCTTCTAAATCTTTTCACAATAAAGCATGGTGGAGACTCAAATCATTTGATTTCAGTCATATAGATACCGAAATTTATACAGGATTTAAAACAACAAAAATTGAACTGTATATAAGTATAATTGCATATATTCATACATAATGAAGTTGTTCTGCTTTGTTTATGTTCAAGAAATTAATAAATAAATAACAAAACAAAAAACATGAAATCAATACATATATAAGCATTTCTATTTGATTCTACGTATTAAAGGATTGTAGTATATATATATGATCCTAGTTAGTTCAAAGGATTGTAGTAAAGAAATCCAACAGCTTATTCAGTAGGACAACTTAATGTTATGTTTACTGATTTTGTATTTAAGACTAAATGTTCTTGTGTCAAAATTTATGAAGATGAGTCGTGTTGTATGGACATGACATGTGTATGGCAATAAGATTGAAAATGAAGTAAAAAGTTGTAAAAATAGGCGTATAGTGTGTCCGTCCTTTAAATAATTTTTTCGAATATTTGGACTGTAATTACAAAGAGATTGTTTGATGCATTGTTGGGAAGTTAAATTAAGCCACAAGAGGAAACTAACAAATGCATCCACTTTTGTATGTTTCTGATCCAATCAACAAAATATGTTGGGTAAAAAATGGAGTGAAAAGTACATCAGCTAAAAGACATATTTACATTATCATTATCACCTTCTCTATCTGTTGACTCGGTTCGTGAAGCCTCTGAACACCATCATAACACTTCCAGATACCATTATGATTAATCCTCCTGTTCAACACTGACCATTATGATAGACAGTTAAAAGACATTTCAGATTTTCTTTTGTAAAAGAAATACAGTAATTAACTAAAGCAAAATAACGACTGGTGAAAACAACAGAAAGTAGACCCATTTTAAATAGCATTTAAAAGCAACAGCCAGGCACAAATCTCTTACTTCAAATGAGGCGGGTATAGAGAAAAAATTAACATACTTTCTAGGTGATATCCATAAACCAAATAACTTTAATGAAAGGAACTGGTATGAAATCAATAAATTAATTATTAATTTATTTATTTATTATTCCTTTGACTCTGTTTTTTACCTTTTACTTATTGTGAATGAACACATTCAAATTGCAAGAAGTGTAAAAAAGTATGAAACAACATAAACCTTGTTATCATCTACCCGACCCACTGCTTTCAAAAGGGGAAAAAATTTAAAATTGGACAACCTAAACCTTGTTATCATCTACCCCACTGCCCACTGTATCTCAACTCAAAAGTGAATGGAGTTGCCGCGAAGAGGTCATTGCAAGAGCTACAATGCGATAAGAGATTGGAGTTGCCATGAAAACCAAGAGAATATGAGGCAATCTATTGCAAAACCCTAATGAGAGAACGGCTGTCTAACCTGCAACGTGACAACGGCTGGAGCAGCAACTGTGCAGGCAGAGGAGGAAGCGCCGTCGAGGAATGAGAGAAATCCGGATGGGGAAAGAAGCGGGGATGCAACGACGGCGACGGCGATGAAGCGTTGCTGGCTTTGGAGAAGAAGAGTAGTGGTAGTATGTTTTTGTTACCGTCGATCGCCTTTATCCGGTGGCTGGTATTTTCTCTCCGTGGTAGCAGTGGTAGCAGTGGAAGAGCAGTGTTTTGTTCTCTCCGTATTTTCTTTGTATGCTTTAGAGAAGAAGAGTAGTGCTGGAAGGTATATAATCTAAATGAATGGCTAGATTTGTCTCAAACTTTTGAGGGCTGTGATTGTTTTATAAGTAGGCGGGAATTTAGTTTTTTTTCAAAATCATTTGTGTTTTGTATATATAGATTAATTGTTATATTTCAATTCTTTATACATATTTATGGAACATCACTAATAATATGCATAAAATTATGTCAATAAATGAGAATTTAAATATAAATAATTTTATCATTATATTTTTTTTCTTAACCTGCACAAAAAAGTTAATCACAAATTTTATCCGGAGTGAGTATTAATTATTATATTCATCAGGGGAGTTAGACTAGAGGATTTGTAGGGTTTAACGCTCTGTTTTGATTTCTTCCCCTCTCCCTCCCCCTTTGTAACAGAAGCCGACATCTCAACGCGGCGCACTCTATCTACAAGAAATTCATACATTTCATCTAGGGCTTTAGATACAACAAAGAGCACTCACACACACACACACACACACACACATATATATATAGAGAGAGAGATTTTCATATCGAGGATTTTGTGTACAAAACTAATACTCTTGTCTCCGATGATGGCTGATAGAACTCTGACGATCAATTACCCCTCAGAATCCAACGCCCCAGATAAGTTATCTGACCTAACCGCTTCGTCATCAGATTTATCTCTCTTCCAGAGGAAGATCGAATTCCATCTAGCCCGGAAAACATTCACTGGGTTCAGTAATGGAGGCGGAAATTTTCGGTTGGAGATTTTGAACCCTAACAGCTCAAATCCACATAGAAACGATCCCAAACCGATTCTGAATGGGAAGAAGGTAGATAGGTCGGAGGAAAATGGGGTGGATCCTGAGCTCAATTTTGGGATCACATTTAGGAGAATTGTGAGCATGCTTCATTTTACTGTCTCAGTTTATGTATGGTATCTGTAAACTAGTAGGCTGTTCATAGTCTTAGTTCTTTGTATCATTTGAATGGTCATTTCTCAAAAGTATGGTTCGAATTACTGTACTAAATGTTATTTTTATATTTTCCCATCCGAATCATTGTTATACAGTGAATATAATTTGTTGGTACTTTTTTCTTCTGAACTGTGTTCTTTTCACTGAAATTTATGTTTATATTATTTTTGTATTTATCCATCAAAATCATTGTTATGGGTGGAGTATAAAATTTTGGCATGAGTCATGACTTCAGTTGTTGGTCACTTACATTTCTATGTTATTGTATTTTTTTTAAGTCGTCTCAAGTCTCAAATGCTCCTTCAAATACTGTTTTCCCCATTTTTTGTTTCCTTTTCTATTTGGTGTATTATGTTGTTTCACGGGATATACATTGTCAATTTTTTTTGGATTCAATGCTTTTTCCCTTGGGAGTTATATTGTGTGGTTTTAATTCTTCTGGCATCATGTATATATTATGTTTTTTTGCTTGTCGTTTTCGCTTGATAGAAATGTTATTTGGTTTGAAGATATCCAGTATGATAATGCTAGTAATAATTTTCAGGGTGCTGGTTTGGAAAATCTTGGAAATACTTGTTTTTTGAATTCAGTATTGCAGTGTTTGACATATACTGAGCCTTTAGCAGCATATTTACAGAGCGGAAAGCATCAAACATCTTGTGAGTCTCTCTTTCTACTTCTTAATTTCTATCAGTTCTCAAAGCCAGACATCTCCTTGCCTATTGTAAGATTATTCTAAATTACATCCCTTGTACACTTATAAGTAGAGCGATGGGGAGCCAATTATACTAAATTGATTTAGGAGCAAACCTCAAAATAAACTCTGAGCAAGTGTAGGACTTCAAATAAGAGACGCAATGAAGATATTATATGCATGAGAAAATGGAAAATGAAAGTGAATCAACATTAATTTGTGGTCCCACCATGTTTAAATCTTAGAATTGGGTACAGGATCTTCGTCCTCGTTGGCTCAGTTATTTTACAATTTCATGTTAGGCCTTCATAAGCAGTCTAGAGTCTAGTCTTTTTAATTGGTATCTGGCCAACTCTATAACTACAATAGTACAATATTTAGCATCTAACAAGTTATAATACTGGGGTGTGGTGATGCTTATGTTTTCAACCCAAGTTACTAGCTTCCCTTGGGTAAAATGAAAAAGAATTTCTTTTATTGTATTTATAATCAAAGACATGAACTTAAAATCCTATGTGTACAGCAAGTGAACTTAGATGTACGAACATGTAGTTCTTGGTGTCTACTTGATTATAGAGAAATGTCATTAGAAGTTCAATACTTCAATTATTCTTGGTGTCTACTTGATTATTGAAATATGTTATTAGAAGTTTATTTAACAAAATAGTTCTTGACTTGACAGTAGCTTTATTTGGTATAATTTTGAGAAGATCAAATTGACTAAAACGATATAGGTCAAGGTGTCAAAAGTTGAGAATCTTATTTCATTTAAGACTTGATAATTTATTTATTTTTAAATGCAATCAGCCATCATTAAATGACGGTGATAGTGTAGCCAATGCTTGAGTCATACAAGGAACCATGCAATTGAATTATTGGAATTTCCTTCTTATTATTTCTTAAGACCAACCCCAAGACATTTCTATTATTTATTTTAAAATAGATTGCTATTAGATAGTGTCACCTCACGGCTCACATTGCCCATGTTAAGGTAGCTATGAAGTAGGATAGCGATGATCATTTTAGTAAAGATAGCGAATAGTACATATGGAGAAGTCATGTATTTCATTTCCTAGTATTATGATGATGAAGAAAAAAACAGATTATTGATAATGTTTTATCTCTTTATCTCTGTTCTAAAAATCCCCGCCTAGGTCCGCCTAGGCCCCGCCTAGGCGCTAGGCCCCCTCTTGGCGCCCCGCCTAGGACCTAGGCCCCCCTTGGCGTCTATAAGCCCCCAGGCGCCTCACCTAGGCCCAAGGCGACAAAAAAATTCCTCTAGAAAATTAGACGGGTTCTAGGCGGAGATTTTTTTTTATTTTAATAATTACCCAAACCAAATCTTGATATATTTATTTTTCTAATGATTACCATATTCATAATACAGGTTGTAGCATATCAAATCACAACAAGAAGTGAACAATATCAAGTCAAATGAATAATTTTATTATAGTTGTAATTTTTTGAACTTGTACCAACTTCAAATTATATAAATGAGGATACATTTGTAATATTTAGTTTAATTCTATTTTATAATTCTTTAATTTATGTTTAGTTTCTGAAGTTTTATTATTGAATTAAATTCTTGAAATTTTAAAATTTATTATTTAATAGCAATCTTATTTATAAATAAAAATAATACGTTAAAAATATGTTTATACTTTGAACAATTGCATGTTTGTGTTTGAACTTTGACATTAACAATATGGATATGTGTTTGAACTTTAAGAAAAGACCTTTATTATCTTTATTATAGATTGTTATGCTTTATATTATTATTTTGTTTGGATAAATGTAAGATAAAATATTAAAATTACCTTAAAATAAAAAATCCCGCCTAGGCCCCCTAGGCGCTAGGCCCCCCTTGGCCGCCCGCCTCCCGCCTAGCGCCTTTTAGAACATTGCTCTTTATCCCAGTCTTCTCCTTCATTTCCCCTAATTCTGCCCTTCTATCTTCCCACTTTCTGATTTAATATATTTTTCTTCTAAATTTGATCCATCATTTTATGATATAGGTTTAATCCTAGATTTTTGTTCATGTAATAATTTGAATTTTGTTGTATAAAGTTATAAACTTCGAGTTTGAACCTTTAAGTTTTGTGCAAAATTTAGAAATTCCCCCCCGGGGCGCATGCGTGTATAAGTAAAGCAAATTTGAATATTTGATGAAGGATTTTAGACAAAATTGATTGACAGCAAGGATAACTCATTTAAGCCATAAATAAAGAGATTTTAAGCTGAAATTTAAGTTCACAATTTTCATCCAATGCATTTACTCATTTTTGAATTTGTCAACCCAAAGAGAAGATGGGCACTAGTAGAGCTTGATTTTTTTTGAATATTTCTATCCTCAAAGAAGTTGCAGGCAAGCTGTGAACTGAACCAATGGGGGTTTCTTTCACAGGTATTTCTACACCCTACCTATGTAGAGATTATCAAAGAATCTTTAAGATAGATTTAAGTATTGAGAACATTACTATCATTTCTGTCAGCCCCAAGAGGATAAATGGTTTAAAAGAAATTATTTTGTGAGTGTAAAATTTCTTGAGAACTCAAATTCTCTTGGCGATATAAACCGTGAATTGTCACTCAACTTTCGGCGTTGAGCTCGGAATCCATAATTCCCAAGTATGCGAGGTTGAAGTCTTGAAAGGGAAACTAGACTTGCATTAGGAATATTGTTGATGCCTTAACTATATATCGAACTATTCAATTCTGCTTGTGACTCTCCAGCTACCTTTTTTATCTCCTTGACTTGTGTTGGGAAAGATTTTAATATTCTTCTGTTCTAATAATTTGTTTATGAAGGTCGCACTGCTGGATTTTGTGCTTTGTGTGCAATCCAGAAACATGTTAGTCGTGCTCTACAGTCAACTGGGAGAATATTAGCACCTAAGGAGATAGTCTTAAATTTGCGGTGTATCCTTTTCATGGTTTATTAATTTCGTGATTATCAGTTGAAGTTACTTAGAGAGTGTATTTGTATCTTATATGTTTGTTTTCAACTTCTATATGTGAAAATCTTTACTCTCTGCTTGGGGCCTGATGTACTTGCACTGTGACTTTTAAGTTTCAAAGATAAAAATTGTTCACCTATAAATCCTCAATCTCCCAATCATTTTGCTTATAATTTTTTTATTGTAGTTGAGAGATTAAACAATTTTTGAAGGTGTACAATTTTCTGTAAATAGATTGAAGGCCAATATTCTGTCCCAAATTATTTGTCCAGAATTGTCAGCTTAATTTCTATACAAAGATTATTGTTTCAGCATATTTTTTTCAAGTGACCCCATCAACCTGATGTGTACTCCATCTCAATCTCCAACTTTGAACTTAGTGTGGCCTACATTTTTCTAGAAAAATGTAGTATAAGACGTAATAAAAGGGTAAAGTTGAAACAAACATTGTGTATTTATTTTCTAAAAATGTATCAAAACCATATGTGAACAACTGAATTGGCCACCCTTTGGAATCCTTTGAATTGTTCTGTTACTATTCTTGAAATAGTATGTTTGATAAGTATTGAGGATGTTGATGTTTAAATCATGTCTACTTGGTTTTCTCAAAAGGTTGATACGGTCATTCATTTTGCACTAAGATTACCTTTTGACTTTTAATAGAACCTCAATCATTTTGAAACAAAAATAAAACTCAAATTTGAAACCTTTGTGAACTAAGCGATACTTAATCCTTCTTCACCACCCCCAAAAAAGATACAAAAAGAAAAGGAATTTCGATAGAGCTGAGGCAAGTTATTTTCATCCCCACATGATACCATAGTGCACAGTCATCTTCACCAAATACCTTAAACTATAATGAAGTAAATATATTCTGATATTCCCAAAATAGGGGATTCTAATTCCCGTAAAATTCTACTCTTGGAATCCTTGATCACCTTATTAGGCATATCACGCAATTTCCGAAATTCCAGGCAGGAGGATGCTCATGAATACATGGTGAATTTGTTGGAATCAATGCACAAATGTTGCTTACCTTCAGGAGTGCCTAGTGAATCACCAAGTGCTTATGATAAAAGTTTGGTCCACAAGATCTTTGGTGGCCGCCTACGCAGTCAGGTAACTCTTTACTTGGCTATGTTCTCTGTCCCTATTAAGTAGAGGTAGATGATATGTTGTCTTTAGGTATAAATCATAATTTTTTTGACTAAATGGTGTGAAATGTAAGAAACATTTCTTAATGGAGTTTCTTACGGTGCTGCAGAGAGTTTTTTCCAGTTCTTATGCTCCTGCCTTTTTCATTTGGTCACAGTCTCATTGTTTGTTTCAGGTGAAATGCACGCAGTGTTCCTTTTGCTCCAACAAGTTTGATCCATTCTTAGACTTGAGCCTCGAAATTGTGAAGGCTGAGTCTTTATATAAGGCACTCACTCATTTCACTGCGAAAGAGCAGTTAGATGGAGGGGAGAGGCATTATCAGTGCCAGCAGTGTAAGCAGAAAGTTAAGGCTCTCAAACAGCTTACTATTCACAAGGCACCTTATGTTCTTACCATCCACCTAAAGCGGTTTGGTTCGCATCTAGCTGGACAAAAGATTGACAAGAAGATTCTTTTTGGGCCTACATTGGACTTGAAACCTTTCGTAACTGATCCACATGTAAGTTTAGTTACTTTATTAAGGTACTAGATATATTTCGTTTTAAAAAAAACATTTTTGAAATTTAGAAACTAGTAAAAATTTGAGTGCATTCTGAATATTTCAGTAAATACTACTTGTTTCATGCATGCCTTTCCATGTGTCCTTTACAAATTCAATTGGAGTTTTGTTATTGACTGCAATGAACAGTGGACATAAAATGAAAAAAGTGTCGACTCCCTATGTCTATGTGTTCCTCGGTATTTGCATACATCTTCACTATTTCTTTGTGTACCTCCCTCGTACTTTTGCATTTTGTTTGCTGTGTAAGGCATCTGTTTCACTCTCCAAATGCACTTTCCCGAAAATCTTGAAGATTTTAATGAGAATAAAAAAAGAGAGATGAGGAAGGGATAGAAGAGGAGGAAAAAAAGTGGAGTCGCCTTCTCTCTTATTGTCTTGGAGTTTAGGAAAGAAAAAAAAAGAGAAAAGGAGGATTTTTTACTTTTTAATACACAGTTAATTTCTCTCCAAATTTTCTCATTTTTAAGAAGAAAATTTTGGAAAGAAAGTGGGTTTTTTATTTTTTTTCCTCCCTTATTTTTCTTTCCTGAAAAAATTCAATGACGTGATAGTCGATAGACACCAACCTCATTCCATTTGTCTTTCTTTTTTTATCTTCTTTTTTAACTAACAGAGACAGGTTGCGAAAATTCACACTAGTTTTTGAGTTCATGATAACATGATTTGGCAAGGGAGTTAGTGATGTATAGGAGGCATTAGTGATGGCGTCTCCATGTGCACTCTGGTAGGATACTAGGGGGTGTGCCAAATCTACGAAACATGAATATCACCCTTTGTCCCATTTTAACAGAACACTATTTTTAGCTGCGTTTGCCATGTATTTTAAGGTGTTGAAATCAAACTACATTTACCTGCCTATATATCTTCCCAACATGCATCTGAAAATATATTTTCAGTATATTTTTAGAAGTGATATTTGTGCTTCATTCTACTTTTAGAATGTACTCCTCTGTCCCAAATTAAATACCCAATTTTGACTTTTTTATGTCAAATATATTAATATATTTTTTAAATTATAAAATTTGGGGTTAGTAGTAAAATGTATATACTTTCTTTAAGTTATAATCTCTTCACCTATATTTTGGCAAAAATAGTACAAAAATTACTTTTAAAAATAGTCAATTTGACTTTAAAATGTCAAAATTGGTCATTTAATTTGGGCCGGATGGAGTAGCAAATAACATACTAATTCCTCATATATAGAAGATGTATTTTACATTCTTAGTATTTGGTTTAAAATCTATGAGGGACTAAGTGACTAACATGTCACTTACTGCAGTCTAAAAATTGAGGGCCCTCAAATGGTAAAAATTGAGGGCACTCAAATTGTAAAAATTGGAGTGTAAATATCATTTTACTATTTTTTTTGTACATAAGAAATATATGTTTTCTCATAATGTTACGAAATCTGTTTGGATCACAGATTAAAAAGGGGATAAAATTTGTGGTGATTGATTTTGTTCATTACCTATAATCAAATACGTTAATCAAGTTTTCTTAATAACTTTTAAATGGTACTGTCAGCAGCATCATGTAGTTGGTATATGTTACTGGTGGCAATAATGTCGTGTAGATTGTACATGTGCCTTCTCTTACAACTTTAATGGTTCTTGTTTCCCCCCTCTTCGTATAAACTGCAGGATGGAGATTTGAAGTACACTCTCTATGGTGTTTTAGTTCATGCTGGGTGGAGCACCCATTCGGGGCACTATTACTGCTTCGTACGCACATCCAGCGGCATGTGGTACTCGCTTGATGACAATCGGGTACTAGATATAACTTCAGTAATGGGTGTTGACTTTAGGTCTTAGGAGTTCATTGGATAAAATTGTTTGAGATTTTAGTCTTTTTTTTGTCCTTGTGCTGTTGCTGCTTGGCGTTGGGTAGCTACACACCTCTTTTTAAACAAAAAACTGTGATGGCTTCAGAGTTGTAATTACTTCTTTTCTCCCCTCCCCCATTGTTTTGAGCTAAACCATTATTCATGATGTAATGATGAATGTGGGACTGTGGGAGCAGATTGATAACAACAAACAGCTTCATTCATTTTTCCCATAATCTCGTTGTGGTATTCTGCTTGGTCTTCTTTACCTTCTTATCACTCTTCCAACTATTGTACAAAGCCCACCATTTCTGCTATACGGTGTTCTACCACATTTCAATTTTTTATGTTCAGATCTTCCTATCTTCTTTACACAGCCAAACCACTATTGTGAGTGTCATGAAATCTGTGTCATATGGTACTGTTTTGAGATCCGATATGAAAATCTCTTGGACAAAGTTGGGAGAAGTAGGAGAAGGCTCGCTGCTTCGAATTCTAGTTACTGCTGGCCAAACACCAGTTTGCATAGTCTAATAGTCCTTTATTTTTTTGATTGTTTTTTAATTTACTTTTGCTGCACTTGTTGATTCACAGGTTGTTCAAGTTAGTGAGAAGAAGGTTTTGGATCAGAAAGCATACATGTTGTTCTATTATCGAGATAAAAGAAATTTTGCTTCAAACAAGCCTCTTGATGTTGCTCAGAAAGAGATCATGGCGAAAAATGTCATGGGAAGAAATAAACCTTATTTAAATTTCAATCAAGAATTAAAAGGAACCATTGAAAGTGGTCGAATTGAGGCAAGAGTAAATGATAAAATGTCTGCTGCTGCGGTTGCTCAGAGAGATTCATTAAATGCAGGTGCA
The DNA here is from genome assembly GCA_020205505.1 of Panax japonicus. Classification (NCBI taxonomy): domain Eukaryota; kingdom Viridiplantae; phylum Streptophyta; class Magnoliopsida; order Apiales; family Araliaceae; genus Panax; species Panax japonicus. The sequence goes on along the minus strand of CM035093.1, from coordinate 8,427,239 downwards.
TCCTTGGAGACCCTAACCAATGATGTCCCTAACCAGACTCTTAGTAGCTTTAAGAAAGCAGAGTGCTCAGCACCTAACAAGGACACTCCCTTGGAACTTTCTTCAAGAATACCACCGGTAAAGGATTCTGTGAAGGGATCTTCCGTTACAAGCCGAAAAGATGGAGAATGTTTGCCACAACAGGATTCTTCTGTTAATGGCTCTAATGTGCCTTTTAAACCTGATAATGCTATGATCACAACAAGCAATGCTAAACTTGTTGAATGTGATCCAGATAGAAGTTCTAAAAAAGATGCTGCCAACATTGTTGCCGTACCACCCAGCTGCAACAGCATTCTGAAATCCGTTACTGGTAAAGATTTAAGTGACTCGGGTACTATATCACCAAACAGCAATGAGTTCAGAAACCCCAAAAAAGATCTTGATGCCTCAATTGCTATATCACCCAACTGCTGCATCCCTCAGAGATCTCCTGGGGTTACTAAAATGACAAAGAAGGCCCCCTCTGGAGAGGTATTTAATGCTTTAGTCCCAAGTTCAGGTGATATGCATGTTATTTTATTATATATAACATTGATATGTCTTCCTTCGTTTAGATTGGTGGTGAAGCTTCATCATTGGATCCTAGTGCGAGAAAAATGGAAAAAGTCCTCCCTGTAATGTCTTCAAGTCCAGCAAGCAGGGAAAATAGTCAGGTAAGTGTCTATCTCATTAAATATCTTCAAGTTTAGTTTGTCAATTTATAATTTCTTTAATTTTCATTGCAAAAAGTCATGTGATAATGTTCAGGGAATGGCAGTTGCCAAATCAGCAGAACTATCAAGCCTGCCAATAACAAAACCTATAGCGGTTCAAAAGGATGTTCTAACAAAACCTATATCAGTTCAAAAGAATGTTCTTAAAGGAAAACCCAGCCAAAGGCTGAAAAAGAAGCTGTTGAAGTGTCCGATTATAAAAATGCATCTTACCTCCAAGATCATTTTTGGGACATCTTTAAGTGTGCGTAAGAAAAAACATAAAAGAAGCAAAAAGGGCACATCAGGGACCACAACTCTCAGTCAGAAACATTTGTTGGATGGAGATAATTTACCATTGGATCTTGAGCCATCCACTTCTGACAGATGCAAGACAATGCCATTTGTTGGTTCAACTCACTCTCAAAGAAAAGGGCAGACATCTGGTTCCAAGAAGAAAGAGAATAACTTTGTGGAAAATAATGTGGTATCAAACTCTAATGGTAATTTTTTGATGGACGTCACTGACAAAGAGTTCATAGAGAGAACTGGTCAGAATGGTGCTGTGCTTGCAGTCGTTGATCGATCACAAAAGAGTTCTAGCATAGTTTCATCAGCAGGAAGCCAGTTGGATGACAGAGGACTTGATAATTCGAGAGATAGCCGAAGAGACTCGATGCAGAATGGTCTGATGAGTATGCTTACCAGAGGTTTAGAGGAGACAATAGGTGATAATTATTTGGGTTTCTGTTTAATCCCCCGTTCAATATTTTGATGCTGCATTTGTTAATGAAGAATACAAACTGAATATTGCATACATTACATGCTTCTATCTGTTTGGTGAAATTTGGTTAACTTACTGTGTTTGGCCTTTGTTGCTTGATTCCAGTTGCACGTTGGGATGAGATAGAATCCTATCCATCACATATGACAGAACCAAGTGGTGTGCAGAATGTTAGTATTGGTTATGTTGCAGATGAGTGGTAAGTTGTAATGCACAATGTATGGAAACATTTCTGTAAAGTGTAAAATTCTTTTGCTATTGAAACGTGTGATGATGATTATTGCAAAAGTTTTTAGTCTACATTCACTGCCAAACTCAAAAAGGGTTGAAAATGTGATGATTCAGATTAAATTAGCTTGTGTTAAGTTTGTTTGAGTAATTTGTTTGCTACCTTGCCAGATGTTTTGTAAGTAGGTTTGGTCACACCTCTAGTTGACTTGGAGTAGGATTAGTGTTGCTGAATCCAATGTTGTCTGATTAGTAAATATAGACGATTCAGAGTGGGAATTTGGCTTACTTTGTGCTACAATTTATTTATTAGGGGTAGTACAAGTTTGTGAGAACTAAGGCGGTGAATTAATACTTTTGTATTGAAACTCGGTGAATCGATGTCATCAATGTGGCTTAAGGTCGAATTGATCATGAGATTTGCCTAGACTCGTAAACGTGATTGCATTATTGACTTTATTTTGTTTGCAATGACACTTGGTTTAAAATTTGTGACTTCACCAGGGATGAAGAATATGATCGAGGTAAGCGAAAGAAGGTACGGTCTTTCAAGAATGACTTCAGTGGGCCAAATCCATTCCAAGAAATCGCTAACGTGAATTCAAAGTTAAAGAAAGCAAGGATAGATCACTCCATCTCCTGGAAACAAGCCATACAGGATATGATGGGAGCAGATCTGCATCTGCCTGATTTCAGACATCTTCAGGTGTTGCCCAATTGTTACAAATTGCTTAGGAATAAGCTGATTTTGAGAAAATTTTCCCTTTTGATTTTCTTGTGGGTGGTTTTTGTTCTTGAGAAACCTGGGTTTTTTGAATTTGAAATTATTATTAATGTTCAACAGTTGTATGAGACAGAGGAGGAGGAGAGGTCTCTCTCTCTCCTGGCTGTTTGAGGAATGTATGAATCTTTAGTAATTGTTGTACTGCTATTAGGTTGTTTTGGGGAAATGAATGATGAGATTGTATTTAGTTTTGTACCGGGGGCAGGTGCTGAACCGGTGTTGGGCGATGTTAATTAATGGAAAGGGGTTTGTAAATCCTTAAAAAGAGAGGAGCAGCTTAGCTTATTTAAATTAGAAAAAGGAGTTGCAATCATTATGGTTTTTTTTTTTAAGGATTGTGATGAAGCAAGCAAGCAACCCTTGATTATTGAAACTTTAATGATTATAGCCCAAAGGGATGTGGTAGGTGGTGAATAGTTATTTAGATTTTAAAAGATGTAGTAATTGCGAGTGAAATAAAGAATTTTTAGATAAATAAAAGAGGTCTTGGTCTTGGTCTTGGATCAATGATATGGGTGGAGTAGAGATGAGATGATTAATGACAGAAGCAAGCAAACGGGCTGTTTGAATTACTAGGCATAACTTTATAAGCATGGAGTAGTGTGACCGACCTCATAATAATAACTACCAGTAGGCAGTAACACAAATTCTATTAGTATAATGGAGTGGAGTGTGACCTCATAATCATTACCCCATGCCATGCGACACAAAAGACTAGTAAATATACAACCCATGCAAACTATTTGGGCAAGAAATAGTTTATTTTAAACATAAACAAAATCTTTATTAGTACTATCAAAGAAAGAGCATGTATTAGTATTATTATACTACTAAAAAAGATTCCCTGTTTTTTGACCCAAGGACAAAATTGTAATCAAGCAGAATTGATTCCCAACCATAAACAGGCACAGGCCTCGAACATCGTCTATATCAAACAACTGAGAGGAGAATGATGAACATTAGCTACTTTATAATTTTTTATTTTTAATTTTCTCATTTTAATTTGAATTTTGAAATATGGATTTGAAATTGTTGTTAGAGACAAGATTTGAATTTGAATTTGAATTATTAGTTATCCTTGATTTTAGGTTTCTTTATTAATTTGAATTGTACTATTTTTATAATATGAGTCCTAATTACACTCTTTTTGTAATTATTTAGTTGATGCATTTTTCTTGTAATTACTTTCTATTTGTTATATACTTATGTAAAGACCCTTAAATGAATGAGCCCTAACCGATCAGTCCAATAAGTGAAATATCATGGCCCAACAAGAATAAAATACAAAATGTGGATTTGGTAAATCATGTCCTCTTTTTAATTAGTAAACTCAAACCTATTCTCAAACATAAATATATTGTCAGATATTTATTTTATTTTTCTTAGTATCTATCATTGAATAACTCCTTCTCAACCAAAAAAAAAAAAGAAGAAAAAAGAAAAACATTGAATTGAATAATTCAATTTTTAGCAGTACTATCTAACACTGATTATTTTTTTATATATAAAAAGCATTCTTGGACATGACAAACGTTAATGAAATTAAGTATAATACGTTTTAGAAAAATATTTTTGTCCCTTAATATAAGATATTTTAGAATTTTAAGTAAATATTAACGGCTTAGTTTTTAATATTATCCAAGTAATAAATATAATTTTAGTTCTTTTACTATTTTTTGTCCAATAAATAACATTCTTTTTTTTAATACAAAGGCAATATAGACAATTGATATTATATTTAATGTTATACAATAATTTTCTTAAAATTTGTGCACATCTCTAAAACGTCTTATATTAAGGGACGAAGTGAATAATAAGGCATCAAAAGTATTACTCCATTAGGGTTCCGGTTACCATGAAGTTAACTTAATGGTAAGTTGATCAATTGACCAATACAGTACTGATGACACGCATAGAGATCTCCTCCCACTTGAGTGTCGACATTGTATGAATCAATTAACCAAAATTAATTTCACGTTAATCACTCCCTACTACTAGTACATAGTATCAAATAGCAATAATAAATTTATCAATTGAATTAGATAAATTTGATTGGTCGAGTTAACTCAAATTAAATTAATAAATTATTATTCATTGAACTTGCATTAAGGAATTGTTCATTAAACTTTTATTTTTCAATTCATTCACTTTCTCCCACTACCATATTAATTATTTCTTTTCTTTTTTTCCTTTTTTATTAAGTAGCAAAATTCAAAATTAATTCTAACAACTTTCAACTTCATTAATATATAACTTCAAAACTTTAATATTATAAATTGGATTTTTTTAATATTCTCATTTTTAAAATCTTGTGTATTTTTTTTATACGACTTGTACATATTGACTATAAAAAATACATATAATTAATATTATTTATCAACTTACTCATATAAACATGTTATATATATATATATAATGAATAAAAGATAAAGTACTCATTTACTTTCCTTAATTCCTTTCTTTTCCTAAAATTATTTTGACATTGTGATGAAGTTTAGCACTATCTCTTTGTATGTGTAAAATAAAATTCTACAAAAATAATAAAAATAGAAATTCATAATTTTTTAATACTTACGAGTTTAATTTTCTTTAATTTTTTAAAAATACAGTTGATATATAACTTATAGTATTAATAAAAATACTTCTAATTTTTTTACATTTAATAGAAATATAAATAATTTTTTTAAAAACTTATTTTAGAAATTAACTCGTGGACCTGGTATAAGCTTGGATAGAATAGTTATGCATTAATAAAACGTAAATACGAGTGAAGGAAACTGAAATTGTGGGGACCAAAATCAACTCAATAATTAATGATAAGGTTCAATGTTTCTTAAACTCAAATCATGATATATATATATATATATATATATATATATATATATATATATATATCTAATAAAATACAAATAATTTTGAATTTCCCGCTCACTCAATAAATCATCTGGGCCATTCAAAGTTTGAGATAAATCCCACCGTCCATACATCTATCTAATAAAATACATCTATCTATCTAATCTATCTAATAATGATTTTGAATTTTCTGCTCACTTAATAAATCATCTGGGCCGTTTTAAGTTTGAGATAAATCTTACTGCCCATACAGTGCCAGAGGCACGGGACCCCGCTAGTATATATATATAGGATAAGGATCAGGTGCGGACTCCCGGACGGGAGAAAATCCGGACCTGATATATTTTTTTTTTTTTTGTGGAACAACTAAAAAAAAAAAAAAATTTATGGAACTGAAATTTTTCAATAATACAGTGTTTTGGGTGTGTTTTTAATACCTACACCAACCAATGTATATACAGTCTGCCCAGACTGTACAGACATATTTTGTTGTAGGCATCCAAATCACGCCCAAAACACTGTATAATGTAAAAATTCCAATTCCATAATTTATTTATTTTTTTTAGTTGTTTCAAAAAAAAAAGCAAAAAAAAAAAAAAAAAAAGGTCCGGATTTTAAACCTGTCCGGGAGTCCGGACAGGATCCGGACCCTATATATATATATATATATATACACATATATATATATATATATATATATATATATATATATATATAAATTGGTCCCACGTTGCACTTTTTATTCAAAAAGAAAAAAAAGATGGATTACTAGAGGAAAACATTCAACACAAGTTACTCTTCATTCACACTCCTCGACCTCGTCTAGCAAATACAACTATCTTGCGCTTTATTATTTTTTTCTTTTTTAATTGTATCATACTATTATTTAAATATTAAGGCTCGACTTGCAGTGGCTATCTTTGAAATTAAATTGTTATCTCTGTCCTAAAATATTATTTTAGATAATTAAAAATCAATATAAATTCATTTAATTATTATTAATACAATAATAAATATACTAGTAATTAATTATAAGATTTATTAGAGTGGTCATAAAATAAGAAGAAGAAAAAAAGTATGAAGAATTCTTGGAGCGCCGTACTAATTAGGTAATTAAACTCGCAAATTTAAGCCTTAATCAGCGTGGTTGAATTCAAAAGAAGCTAATATAACCTTCCTCACTAAATTATTAAAAAATAAGAAGGTGATACTGAAGTTGTTGATGGGCAGAGGGGGTTGGCCTTGGGGGTGAGAAAAGAAAAGATGCTTTAAATTTTACTACTACTAGTAGTAGTACTAGCTTTTCCTTAATTTTTTGAGCTACATATTATGATTTCTATCCATAAAGAATTTTCAAAAACTCAAATTGTTGCCATTTATAAATAAGAAATTTTTTATAGACAAAACCCGAAGCAGAATCATTGAATTCCAGGCTAAATTTCAGCAACCCTGAAGACATTTCTTCCATGTCATTTATGAACCCCAACTTCTTCTGACCACTCCACACACCATACTCAATTTTGTATTCCCAACATACCCTTCTCTCCTCTGTAACCCTCCTAGTTTTCATTTAAAAAGCTATTTAAAAGGTGCACAAAGATTTCAACTTCATGTTGTTCAATATATAGACAAGAGCTCTTTCATTTGGGTTGTTTTCCTTTCTTGGACCTGCAGGGCCTGGTAAGGTTAGCTCGATATTTATTCTCTCTCGTGTATAACTTCTCAATAACCCACCACTTCTTTTCTACTGTGAGCTTTTGGGATTTTCTGAGATTGCCCAAAAATTTTAGTTACTCTTCTGAGTTTTGAGTTGCTGTTTAGAATTAATTCTCTCGATATTCCACTGGCCTGTGAGTTGGGACTTGGGACGGTGGTGGTTATGGATTTAATGGCATTTCAGATGCTGCCATAGTAAAGGCAGAATCATATATTTATTGGAAAAAAAGAAAAGAAAAGAAGGTGGTATTCATTGAAGAACTGAGAAAGAGAAAGGGGTTTGAGGTAGCTAGAGGGGCTTGGTTCGGTTTCTTTCTTTTGTTTTGGAGTTTAATTAACCCCTTATCTTCAGATGGGTGTCAGTGTTTTATGTTCCATTTTGGTTGTAACATTGTTCTTTCAGCCATTGGTTTGTCAACAACCCAATACAGATGGGTTCTTTGTTTCTGATTTCTTGCAAAAGATGGGTTTAAATTCTTTTCAATTTCACAACTTCTCCAATCTTGTTTGCTCATGGCAAGGTGTATTTTGTGATACCAAACAAGAAAATATTATTAAGCTGGTAGTTTCTGGTTTGGGTCTATCTGGTCCCATTCCTGACACCACCATTGGAAAACTCAGAAAGCTTCAATATTTGGATCTAAGCAACAATAAAATCACTGCTCTGCCTTCTGATTTCTGGAGTCTTGGTTCACTCAAAAGTCTAAATCTCTCATTTAACCAAATCTCTGAGAACCTCCCAAGCAACATAGGCAATTTTGGCCTACTTGAAAGCTTGGATCTTTCTTTCAACCATTTCTCTGGGAATATCCCTGAAGCAATCAGCTCCCTTATCAGTTTGCAAGTTCTTAATCTCAATCAAAATGGGTTCGAGTCCACCATACCACACGGGATTCTGAATTGCCAGTCTTTGGTTTCCATGGATTTTTCGACAAATCGGCTGAATGGTACTCTTCCTCATGGTTTTGCTGCTGCTTTTCCTAAGCTCAAATCCTTGAACCTTGCTGGCAATGAGATCCATGGACGCGGTTCAGATTTTTCAGGGATGATATTGGTCACCTCCCTTAACATTTCGAGTAACCTTTTTCAGGGCTCCGTGGTTGATATTTTTCAGGGGCCATTGGAGTTGATTGATTTGAGCCACAATCAGTTTGAAGGTCATATTTCTCAGGTAAATTTCAGTACCAGTTTTGATTGGTCTCATTTGGTTTATCTGGACTTGTCTGAAAACCACCTTAGTGGTAAGTTTTTTGATAACTTGAACCAAGCTCAGAATCTCAAGCACCTTAATCTTGCACACAATAGATTTTCCAAACAAAAGTTCTTACAAGCTGATATCCTCCCTAATTTAGAGTATCTGAACTTGTCTGAGACTAATTTAATAGGCCACATTCCCGTTGAAGTTTCAACATTGAGTGATTTGAGAACTCTTGATCTTTCCAAAAACCATCTCAGCAGTCATATTCCTCTTTTGAGTACCAAAAGCCTCCAAATGTTTGATGTCTCATATAACAACTTAAGTGGAGACATTCCTTTATCTCTCGTAGAGAAACTCCCTTGGATGGAGAGGTACAACTTCTCTTACAACAACTTAACCCTTTGCGCTACTCAATTCTCCGCTGAAACCCTCCAATCAGCTTTCGTTGGGTCATTAAACAGCTGCCCAATTGCTGCAAACCCAAGTCTCTTTAAAAGGAAAGTTCCAAGTCATAGAGGGTTCAAGCTTGCTCTGGTTTTAGCCCTCTCAATGATCTGTTTGCTAGTGGGGTTGTTGTTTTTGGCCTTTGGTTGCAGAAGAAAAACCAGAATGTGGGTTGTCAAACAATATTCTTACAAAGAAGAACAGAATATTTCAGGCCCCTTTTCATTTCACACCGAGTCCACAACTTGGGTAGCTGATGTTAAGCATGCGACATCAGTCCCAGTAGTGATCTTTGAGAAGCCATTGTTGAACTTTACATTTGCAGACCTCTTGTCTGCAACTTCAAACTTCGATAGAGGTACATTGTTGGCTGAAGGGAAGTTTGGACCTGTTTATAGAGGATTTTTACAAGGTGGGATTCATGTAGCAGTTAAAGTTTTGGTCCACGGATCCACCATGACAGACCAAGAAGCTGCAAGGGAGCTCGAGTATCTTGGTAGAATCAAACACCCAAATCTCGTTCCACTGACTGGTTACTGCTTGGCTGGTGAGCAAAGGATTGCCATTTATGATTATATGGAGAATGGAAATTTGCAGAATTTGCTTCACGACCTTCCACTTGGGGTTCAAACTACAGATGATTGGAGTACAGACACTTGGGAAGAAGATGATAATAATGGGATTCAAAATGTTGGTTCTGAAGGGTTGTTAACAACATGGAGATTTAGACACAAAATTGCACTTGGGACTGCTAGAGCACTTGCATTTCTCCACCATGGCTGCTCCCCTCCTATAATACACAGAGATGTTAAAGCTAGTAGTGTTTATCTTGATTTGAACTTGGAACCGAGATTGTCTGATTTTGGATTGGCTAAGATTTTTGGGAATGGTATCGAGGATGAGATTGCTCGTGGATCACAAGGATATGTGCCACCAGAGTTTCTTCAACCAGAAACTTGCTCTCCAAGAGGAGCAACACCGAAATCCGATGTTTATGGATTTGGGATAGTTCTCTTTGAGTTAATTACTGGGAAAAAGCCTGCCGATGATGATTATTCAGAAAAAGAAGCAACTTTGGTTAGTTGGGTTAGAGGATTGGTAAAGAGGAACCAGGGTTCAAGAGCTATTGATGCAAAAATCCGAGGAACAGGACCAGAGGCTCAAATGGAGGAGGCCTTAAAGATTGGATACTTATGCACGGCTGATCTTCCCTCTAAGAGACCAAGTATGCAACAAGTTGTGGGGCTTTTAAAGGATATTGAACCAGTTATGAATCAATGAAGAGAGCTAAAGCTCAGGTCTTTGCATTTTTCTAATTCGCTCCTCTCCTTTTATTGTCATGAGTTCTTTCTAAATATGGTGCCTTGAGGGGATTTGTACAGTTGTTCTTAGATCCTGTTTTAGAATTGGCCAACTTTCTTTTTAGTTCACCACTGTTGGTTGCATAGATTCTTCTTTACACGGGTTTGATCCATGTTAATCTTGATTTTTAGCCAAAAGACCACAGAAGGATGAATTTTTCTCTAAAAATAAATTGTTCTTGGTAGGATCTTTCTTTTGCTTCTTAATTTGCAGTAATCTACTGAGTGTTTTGAAAACAAAAAAAGCTGTGCCCGAGTTTTTTTTTTGTTTTTTGCTTTCTTTTACAGTATAAATGTAAGAACTGTTTGGTTTACCTGCTTGCCATCTGGGTTTATGATAGTGTATAACTATAAACAACGAAGTAACACATAATAACACTAGTAAGACAAAAAACATATACTAGCATTTTGTTTGTGCAGACCTAGAGTTGTATTGTCATTTGTCAGTGGGTTTGCATGTTTCTTCTATAATAAAGAATTCTGCCTCTGGAAATTGAATATTTTTAAAGGGGAGTGACATTTTCTTATTATTATTTTTTTTGATATTTCTGTATGTTGGACTTATTTTTTTTAACAAAAATAGTGGGCCCCGCATGCGGAGACTGCAGAAATATCAGTTCGCCTTTTATAAGTCCCATACTGTCTCTATGTAATATAGTTCACTAGTACTACTTTTTTGTGTGAAGGACGTTTTGTAGTTGAGGGTACCATGACATTCCTGACTCCTGAGGTCCATAACGTGCAGTGATCACGGGGCCATAATTTGTACTACATCCATTAAGTACCTTGAGGACTTTTAAGTAATCTTTTATACCAATGACTGAAATGTTTAGCAATAGTTTGAAAATGAGGTTGCTATTTTCAACCAATTAGCTACCAATTTTCAGCTTCTGGCACTCAATTTTCAATGATTTCTATCAACCGGGGATGGCTTCTTCTACTAAATCCAAGTCAATTAAAAGTCCCCTTGCAAGTTATATTTTTAAGTGATGTTAATGGCTGATTTGCAACTTATATTTGCATGTGTTCATACTCCCTCAATTCGGGCTAATCTCTCCAGCGCAAAGGTTTCTGAAGAGGTTTACGTTTGTTGTGACCCCTATGTTGTTTCGAGTGGGAGTCGAATTCAAGACCTCCGGGTTTACGGTTTCTCTTAAACTACTGAGACAAGCGACGGGATTAAAGAGAATTGATGTCATCTAACTAGTTGGCACAAAAGTTGGACTATAATTTTTTTATTTTTTTTGAGAGATGTGTAAGTGAGATTCGAGTTGCTTATAAATTATAAAGACAATTTAATTTCTATGATGTAGCTGCAGAATCAATCTACCATCATCAGTAGCATTAACTTAAATAAATCTTAAAGAATCATACCAACTAACGAGTGTTAGTTTTGGGAGCTAATATGTCTATCCCCACTTACCTCGGATTAGCTTTCTATTATAACATATAAATTAAATCAACTGATTGACAAGTTGAGATGATTATAAATAAAATCAATCCATAAAGTTGTAATATTTGAGTGGGTTAGGGCTGAGGGCGGGCGCCAACTGATGAGTACTGGCCCAACTACCAAAATATACTAGTCCTACTCCAAGGGGTTTGGATCACATCACATAAAACACCCTCCTCCTCTTCTGCCATTGTGCATAAAACACTATAATAAGAGTTAATCGAAAAGGAGCATCAGTTTTAGTCCAAGGCCGACGCCGGGGATTCCAAGACCTTCCCTTAGCAGGCTGGTACCATCCGCAAGAATGGCTACATCAACATCAGAGGCAGGCCTTGCAAGGTCCTCTCTCTCTATACATAAATTTATATGCACACTCGAATTTCCTATTCCTGTTTCTTGCTTATTTGACTGTTTCTGTTGTGTATTTTCAATAAATTATAGGTATCCAGATCTTGCTAGGTCACCGTGTTGTATATATGTATGTTTGTGTGTGTATATATATGTATATAATGATCCACAGTTATGGGAACTTCTATCCTTCCAACCCAATTTGGGCCGTCCTTTCATAATCAAAAGGCTTAGAAATAAGGGTACTGCATAACAGTTAGGGTCCTTTACAATAATATACAAAACATTTAGAAAGTAATAATAGTGCATCAAAAAATAATTGCAAAAATAATACACTTTCCCATATTTATTTATAATATTAGTACAATATTAGTAAAATAAAGTCCTTATTGGCCCGTAGTGCATTGATGGACAGTTGTTGGCATGATCATGACCATTGATGAATCATGCCAATGAGGACATTACGGTCATGATTATACCGAATAATCCATGTTCATAATCATACGAAGTCTATCTATGCACTACAATCCACAAATGACTGTCAACATAATATAAACATGAGTATGATGACAATGATATAAGAATTCAATAAAACAAGTTCAAGGATAAATTTTAAAGATTTATAATTTAATTTATCTAGAAATCAATAACGTCCAAATTGTCAACATGATACTGCTTTGTGGAGTAAAATTCAAAAATAATATTGTACTAAAAATGATTTGGACCGTAAACGAATCATTTTCTTTATCATGAATAGTACCCCAGGTGAATAGTACTCGAGTAAATAGTACCCCGTGAATAATACTTTGTAAATAGTAACTCGTGAATAGTGTCCGGATAGGCCATCGAAAGGGGAAGCGCGTCATCGTCGTCGATCAGGTAGATCTCTTGGTCACGTGACCACCTCTCTTTACCTAGGTGTATTTTTTGTTACCTGCATTTGCCCTCTTCTCAACTGCCAAAACACCGTCGGAGTCGAAGTTGTCGCTGTTAGAGGCGTCGGAGACTGTCGTAAAGTTAAACCACCGTCTCAGAAAGGAAGGTCCAACCGGAGAGATGTCGGATGAGGGAGGGGAGAGAGCGGGAAGAGTTTGTGTAACAATGGAGACTGAGTTTGTGTTTCTGAGAGAGAGGAAGAGGAGTTACTTATTAATTACTTAATTTAATAAGTAAATCAATACTAATCCCATAAATTAAGGAATCTTAATTGCATACTAATTCTCTAAATTAAGAAATCCTAATTGCACTAATATTGTAAATAAATATGAAACGTGTATTAATTGTGTAAATATTTTATGAGTGCACTATTGTTGTAATTATTTTAAAAAATGTAATAGAATATGTAATTGATCCTAACAGGTATTAGGAACCTCACAAACTGGTACGGGCCACATACCATATACCAAATGTCTGTTATACCCCAAATGCAATAAAAAGAAACACTGCACAATAGTTATGCGATGCCCATTTTTAATTAAAAACACCTACTGCACAACAACTGTGCGGATAAGTTTGGCTTTTGTGTAGTAGTTATTCGAGAAATTAGCGGCATGTAGGATCCCCGTGTTCACCTCCTCTGCTAAAGCCCCTATTGTTCACAGAACCCATTAACCATCATTATCAACTAATTATTAATTTATGAGACAATATTTTATCTTGCAATTACCGTATATAGTTTTGAAATGGCCTACTTCTATCCCTTCCTAAGTAAATGATTTAACCATTTTCATCTCCCCTACTATGGCTGAAGGAAAAACTTTTCTGTCACAAATATACATACTTTTCCTTACGGTTGCATTTATTTTGTTCATTGTCACCATTTATCACTGTATGGTAGTCATTTGGCGCAACCAACGACAACATGCCAGGGTCCTAGGCCACGCGGACATATGGAGCATCATTGAGAACTCGATAGTTGAGCTTATCCCAACTCATAAGTACGAAAAAGGCAAGGGATTTCACGATGGATAGTGGTCGGTGTGTTTGATCCTGTTCAAAGAGGGCGATGAAGCATGTACTTTGCCCGAATGCCGCATCCAAATTGTTCAATGTGCCGTGCCGGACCAATACTACACCTTCGTCTTCACCGCTTGTAATTAATTCATCAAATTCAGGTTTGGATGAATGCACAAGGAGATTGGAATTTAGCATGTCACAAGATTTAGGGGTGCAACTTTGAATTTGTGAATTGAAGATGCGGAGAAGCCTACAGTTGCTGTGAGTTTTGGATGAGAGATGTAGAGTTTTGTTTTGAGATATTGTACTCAATGACCGGGATTTGGGATCTGATGGATAAAAGCCTAGCTGCACAACTATTATGTGGTAGGATTTTTATATTCATTCAATTACCGCATAACAGTTCTGCGGTACCCCATTTTACTCCTTCAAGAGAAACAAGGTCAATTGTTATGTGGACCAAGTACCACATAACAGTTTGTGAGGCTCCTAATAACTGTTATGTGGTGGCCTCATTTCCTAGCCTTTTGATTACGAAACGGACGGCTCAAATTGGATTGGAAGGATAGAGGTTCCCATCTCATTTTGGTTGTGGATCATTGCCCTATATATGTGTGTACGGATGTACGAGTATGTGTTTGTTTTGGGTTTATTAGGTTTTTCACGATAATTTCCTCTAACCCTATTGAAATTTTTCTTTTTCTTTTTTTGCAATTATAGAGTTGAGTAAGGGTTATTTTTCCTGCCACTTGTGACTGAATTGTGTGGATATATAACTCATAACTACTCACTAGATATATGCAATAAGTTAAAGAATAGATGATGACTAAGTGAGATTGATTTTCTATTTTCCAAGTAGATTTATTCTAGTCATTTAGAAAATTGTGTCCTGTGTTTTGGTGTATGTTTGGTATTTGGGTATGTTACTTCTCTCTTTGTCCCTCTTGAAATAAAATAAAATAAAATAAATAATATTTGTTCCACACAAGAGTCATCTTTGTATTAATAGCAATATAAAATTACATAATATTGTAATCATAATTTTCATTATTATGTCATCACTTCTAAACTAACAATTTAATGTTTTTAGGAATAAACATCGAACAAAAATACATCCTCAATATTTGTAAATTTTGCAAATTTGACTTTTTTTGTGGAACGGATATAGTAGGATATTATCAGTATGGTGGAGTAACGTGATGCAAACCTAGATTTCTTAGACCCCTTTTTGGAATTAGATTTCTTTTGCCCCTTTTAATCAATTTGCATGCAATAAGATATCTTTCCTTTTGCTGCATGTAGAGTATGTTTGTTGAGCTCCTGGACTAGATTGAGGGCCAAAACCACGATTTTTGTCTATAAAACTGTTCCTTAATCTCATGGAAAGATTGTAAAAGTTCCCTTTCCTTGATCACCTTGGCAGTTGGTACAGAAAAGTATTCATACTTTGTAAGATGAAATAAGCTTTTTAATCTACATGATGCAATACAATAGTGATCATTTTCAATCCACTCAAGTTAAAGTTTAACGTTCATTTTCTCCATCTCAGTTATTATACCAAAGTTTGGAACTCTCTCTCTCTCTCTCTCTCTCTCTCTCTCTCTCTATATATATATATATATATATATATATATATATATATATTTTAATAAGTAAAAATATATTCAAATAACTCCAAAAGCAGGCATAACCCATGTACACGAGGCATATGCAAGACTTAACAATCTAATTCTCTACTGCTGTCTTCTAATTAGCTATTAAAAAGAATCTGAGCAGAGTATCTCCCTATTTCAATCCTGTATGACTTGTGGAAAGCTCAAAAAAGTCTGTCAATTTGTCATTGCAGACTAAAATTTGTTTTCCAATCCAGTTAATCTTTTGGTGTAGTATATTTGTCTTTTTCACTCATGTATTACTTGTTTACAGCTCAAAACAGTCGGCCATTTTGTTATTGTAGCATATACCCCACCCCATACAGAATTGCTTTCCTACTCCTCTTCTTAATCGATCTTTCAGGCGTACTTTGGTAAAAGTGGTTTCCTCAGTAGGCTATGACAGTATCGTTGGTTAATGTTCTAAACAGGTTGTAGAGGTATCCGCCTCAAAAACTGGCAAGCATTGTGGGGATTGATATAGAGATATTGTTTGTTCCATCTTCCCACAACTGCTGCAATGTAGTAAAATTTTATTTTTTAAGTGCATCCTTTTTGTCTTTCCAATAATGCTTTTGTTTTCAAGGCAAGTGTCCATTGGTATCACCACCTTAAATGACCACTGCTGTGCTGATCTTAACCCCTGTTTGTTGGCTGAATGCTTCATTTGTACATTTCTCAGGATGTTACTCGTATCTGTTAAATAAAATGTTTCTTGGTTTTTTCTTTTTTTAGATTAAAGATGGGTTTGCCGTACATTGTGGTGACTGTTTTGTAGCTATGTAATGTATGGGAGAAAGAGCAGATCCTAGTCCAGCCCAGCCCAGCCTAGCCTCAAAGAGAAGATTATTGATTCAATAATTCTTTGTTAAGAGTATTTCCCTTTTCTTTTTTATGAAAAAATAAAATTAAAATAGTAGTAGTAGTATATACCTGCCTGCCTTTATGTAACATGGGTGGGTTGGGTAGGCCCGGTGGTCTAGAGCTAGAGCTAGAGCTAAACTCAAGAGCGAGCGGCGGAGTCATTATTATGCAAATGCCTAAAAGTTCAGGCTTCGTGCCTTTTTCTGATTGACAACTTCAATGCTGAATTCCTTCACTTTTTATTTATTTATTTTTCTAGTAGTAGTATTTGAGAACACATTCTCTTTTCTCATTTTTTTCTGTCTCATTACGTCTATTCATTTAAATTTTAACATCAATTACTAATAATTAAAAAGAAAAATAAATAAATTACCTTTGTTTGTAGGATAAGATATGTGGATTAAAATCTGTATTATTATAATTCAGTACCTTTATAATACATTTCAATTGTAATAGTTTAGGGAAAGTGTCGGCAAGGGAAACATTAGGAGGAATTTTATATATATATATAAAAAAAATTAGCTTCATTAATATGAGTTGATTCTGATTTTACCCAACATATTAAAAAAAAAATTGTAACTAAATTATCACCTATCATCTTATTTACAACAGATTCATCCCTTCCAATCATAAAATTAGAATGAATTTTATGTTTTTTAAACAAGTAAACTCAAATAAAGAGTTGTTTTTTTAGGTCAAAAACGAATAAGATGACTAAATATGTAAATGAACTGAGTTGTTTTAAATATTAAATCATTTAAATTTAGTTCATAAAATTTATTAATTATAAAATAAATTTTGATTGAATTATATTTAAATCATTTATAGTCATTCTGAGTATGAATTGAAGCCGAAGTATTTACTTATTTTAAAACGGTAATGATCAGGCAACTAAAGCAACGGAAACTATGAACGGCGTTGAACCGCACCATTTTAATTTTTAAACATGTGTGTCAATATCAGTCAATTACGTCATCATTATTATTATTATTAAAGTCCAGTCTTAATAATAATATTTATTTAATAGTAGTATTAAATTCGGTCACCTCCTCTGACTTAAATCATGATGAAAATCCTGAAGCCGGAGACAAATATTCGATATAAAGATTTGGACTCCGACAAAAATTAAAATAAATTTAACTGATAAATAAAATTAATAAGTTAATATATAGAGCTGTGTTCGTAAAACTTTCCTTCTCACTCACTCACTCACTCACTCACTCTTACACGCACAAACTGCGTGTATTCTTAATCGGGCATGGATGAAAATAAGAATAGCTCCGAAGTTCTTGAAGAAGTGAATAATTTAAAACCAGAAGAATATGAAGAAGATGGAATTGAAGAAGGAGGAGATGATGATGATGATGATGATGATGAGGAGGAGGAGGAGGAGGAGGAGGAGGAATTTGATGATGAAAATCATCAGAGACAACTCCATGAGTTAGAGAGTTCGAGGACCCCTATTACAACAACCGACTCAAATGTTGCTCAATTGGAAACCCTAGTCTTGCCCGAGAATGATCTACAATTCGATTTAATTACTTCCTCTCACCTTCTATCTGGTACGACATCACTTTTATTTTTACTCCAATTTCATTCCATATATATATATATGCAAAATTTGATGAGTTTGATTTGACAGAGGTGCCGGTGGAATATACTCTGCAACCGCACGATTCTGCAGAATTCAAGGTTAGGACTTCACTGCTTTTAAGTTTCTTTTTTTCTTTTTCTTTTTTTAATATTATGTGGCTTTCTTTTTCGTGAATATTTTAGTTGTTCTGTATCAGTTTGTAACTCGTAAACGACACTCTGTGAGAGTGCCTGTTTTTTCTGATAAAATGAAATTGTTGCAGCAGCATTTGTCTGTCAATCTATTATATTTTGGTGTATGCAAACGAGCCTTGGTGGATGTGTTCTGTGGTATGATTAATTTCTCCAGTAATCCTCAAATGAGTTTCTTGTTTGGTTATAGTGATGAGGTCCTCTTTTGAATTCTAGATTCTCAAGTATTGTTCATTGTTTTCCGGGGTATAAAGGATGTAGTTGTAATTTTGGTCTTTTGAGAATACTAGAAAGAAAGATGAATCAAATTAGGGATCTTTGTCCTAAATGTGTGAAGAGTGATGATCCCCCCTCCCCACCCACCCTTCCCAAAAAAATAAAATAAAATAAAATAAAAAATTGAACTGGTGTAAAGATGTTAACTTTACTACTTTTGCTTCTGTATATTAGTATATAACTTAGTATTCTCCTCTTTGGGGGGTTTCTCTAGAAATAAGGGTAAATCCCTCAATAGTTTTTGGCACTTGCTCTGTAGAGAGTGGCTACTGTCTAAGAGGCTTAATAGATGGAAAGGGTGCTTATTTTTCTTGTATGGTTGATGAGACGTGTTTTTTTAGCCCAGGTATTGTTGGGCTTGTTAAATTAGGAGGTAACTTGGTTTTGATTTTGAAGAATAGACCCCCTAGTGGGTAAGTTAAGGGTTCATCTAGTTAGCTGGAAATATTTCTAGACTTAGAGCAAGGCAGCGGCCACGCGGGGGGGGGGGGGGGGGTAGCGTGTAGTGGGTGGGTGAGAGTATTTTAAGATGACCACAATCTGTTTGGCTGGGAGAAGTTTCTTTTTCTTTGGTTTTTGGTCAATCTTTTTGTATCTCGTCTTCTTAATTCTCATGTCTCTAGTTTCGTCGGTAAATATTGTAGATTACAGTGTGATAACCCTGCAACATTGTCAGCCCTGCATTCAATACTATTCTCTCTCTCTATACAATGATCCTAATATGAGGTCTATGTAAGAAGTTTGGTTAGAAAGTTTTGTTAGAATCTAGAAATTAAAATTATGACATTAATCTCTTAGGCATCCTGAACCAATAAGCTTCTTTCCCATGGTAACATTCAAGCAGCTTTCAAGGATAGCAACATAGTCCTCAAATGTCAAAGTTTTTCCTCATTTTCCTACAGAAATACTGGATTCATTGGCAAAAAAATAAATGGGAGACTAAAAGATGAGCTCCAAGCTCCAGCCACCCTATAACGGATTATTGGATTTCTCATAACTGCTATAGGATCAAATATTAGTTTCCCTTAAATAGCATCACCGAATTATCCATCTTTTTGTGTATTCAAAGAAGGTTGAGTTTTTTAAAGTTCCAGGCGTGTAAGCTTTAGTATCCACTGTCTACAATCATGAATTTCTGTTTGTATCAAATGGTTGTCTTTTGTTTTGATCTTGATCTTCTTATCTCCCTCAGCATCAAACTAGAGTATGCCAACAGCAAGCCTTGGTAAGTGTTGCAACTCGAACTGATCATGAGCATCTGCTGAATCATCTTCAGTTATCTGGATGTCAAAATTCCTCGCTGGAATTATCACCAACTTCTGTTTCACAATCCATATTATCTGTCCCAAGGCCAACTTTACAAGAACAAAGAGTGTCACCTCTAGGGAACAGTAATGGTATATGTGTATCAGAAGTGAACCAGAAAAATTCTTCCTATTCAAAAACTGTATCTACTGCCCCTAGTGTCAAGGCGTTTTCTGTTGATGGATACAATTGGCGGAAGTATGGTCAGAAGCAGGTGAAAAGTCCACAAGGTTCTCGAAGCTATTACAGGTGCACATATTCTCAATGTTATGCCAAAAAGATCGAGTGTTGTGATAACTCTAGTTCTGTTATAGAGATAATTTACAAAAGCGGCCACAATCATGATCCTCCGCAGAAAATAAATTGCACAAGGGAAAGAAGGCTTGCATTATCTGTAGTGCCTGTTGTAGGTAGTAATAATACTAGTCATCCAGTCAGGACACTCAGCAATACAGAGCCAGCCACTTCATCAGGAGAAATGATACAGGAAAAAACCCCTGTACCTGAAACAAAACAGCAGAACTTGAGTGGTTCTGATGGGATTGCTCAGGTGAATGTCATGGAGGAGCATATTGACAAACCCAACCTGAAAAGAAGGCAAGTTTCTGGTTGTAATCTTATCTTTGTTCCTAAGTCGGAAAATGCAGAGTTTGAAGCAGTATACCAATTTAACTTCATTTTCCTTTTTTGGATTATCAGATTGAAGAAAAACAGCATAGCATATCCAGGTCCTAATGTCAAACCTTTCAAAAAACCTAAATTTGTTGTGCATGTAGCTGGTGATGTGGGAATTTCAGGAGATGGATACAGGTGGAGAAAGTATGGACAGAAGATGGTGAAGGGAACTCCTCATCCCAGGTGAAATGCCTATTCTTTGCTTTCCAAAGAACCCTGTTCTTTAAACCTGAATTTGGTTCATACTGCACATATCATATGTTATGATGATAGTTTATTTGACATTTTTTTGTGTTAGAACTGTAATTGCAAAGGTTCTTCTAAGCTATCTTGCTTAGGTACAAGTTCACTACAATTTTTAACACAGCACAACTTAGCTTATAAAAATTACTAATCCCTGAACGTGGGAAGACAGTCAACTTTTTGAAAGTAGCTCAGTTTTTTAAGGTCATGGCTTAATTAGATAAAGCTTCAGCGGCTTGGTTTCTCTTTCTGAAACAATGAACAAACTTGAAGATGAAAGTAGACGTAAGCTTCTTTCTACATGCAGAAGTGTAGCAAATAGACAGGGAAATCCTGCAGCAATTAGACCCCATGTCTACAAGATTCTTGAATTTAATTCCATAACATCATTAATAATTTCTTAGTAATGCAAATTTCAATGAGACATAATGTGGCTATAGATTTGGCACAGTGCACATTTGCTTATGGTTTGAACTCTCTCTTGGGTATATATTTCAGGAACTACTACAGATGCACTTCAGCTGGATGTCCAGTTAGAAAACACATTGAGACGGCTAATGATAACAAAAGTTCTGTTGTAATAACATACAAGGGAATACATGATCATGATATGCCTGTACGAAAAAAAAGACATGGCCCACCAAGTGCTCCTCTTCTTGCTGCTGCTGCCCCTGTTTCGATGAATAATTTGCTAAATAAAAAACCAGAAGAACTCCAGAATGAGGTATCTGCAACTCAATGGTCAGTGGACAAGGAAGGTGAACTGACTGGCAAGACATTGGACCTTGGAGGGGAAAAGGCAATGGAATCTGCTCGAACCCTATTGAGCATTGGTTTCGAAATCAAACCTTGCTGAAATCCATTTGGGTGAAGAAATTTAAGAATGTGCACTTCTCTGAGGAAAATATGCACTTGCTTCCATATAAATTCAGGCACCACGGGTTCTTGGCAACCCCCCCCCCCCCTACTTCCCTAGTAAAAAGTTTGTGTATATACATGTAGAATTTGCTTCTTACCCACGTATGCAACTCTGGAAGCCCTTTCTCTGTCGCGAGACAATATTGAAACAAACAGCCCCTGATTTTTCCTCACTAATGTAAATCAAAGATTCACGGTAGACACCTAATCAAAGCTAGAGTAGATATGTCAATTCTTACAGCAAACACAATAATAATGGGCGTCTGTTTTTGGTTTCCTGAAAAAGTGGGAAACTAGTGTTTTACACAATTCCATGTATCATGTCATGTAAGTAAACTTATGAGGCATGTCATGTAAGTAAACTGTAAGGATTATATTAAATAAACAAGTCTGTTTAAGTCAGTTTAGTTAAATGGGTATTATGTTCTTTTTAATTCCAATAGTCGGGTCATTATTGTCTATTTGTCTTTTTCTCCTTATTTTGTTAGACTAGATTTTAACTGGAGAGGGGGAGCATGTGTTCATTACTTCATTCTTCTCTCCTCGATTGCTGAGATCAGAGGGGTGAGAGTATATGTATGAAATCCAATCTGAATTTGAAGGCAGCAAATGAATGAATATATATGATCTTCTCTATCAACTCTCTGTTCTATCTCTTTAATCCCCCTTCTCAACTCTAATTGTTGTCTTATTTCTCTCTTTCTGTGAACAGCTTTGGCTTTCTTTTTTTTTTAAGGAAAAAAAAAGAGTGAAGAAATTGAAGAAGCAAAACCTGACCAACTAAAAGCAAAAATTGATCTCGTAAAAGCAAGGTTAACGAGTACTAATAATAAACAAAACCAGATATTGTTTGAGAATTGAGATACCTTATTAGGTTGGTTGACAATCATCTAAGTTAAGATTAATTTTTCTTATTTTCAAATTGATATAGAAATTTTTGTTTTTATTTTTTTAAAAAAATTGTTTATATTTATGTTGTGTTGTTACTTGTTAGTATCTCCATGATTTGTTAAGAATTGGTGACAAACTGGTATTGTTCTTAAATTTGAGATAAAATAAGGAAATGTATTTTTTCCAACTCGTTTAGTCACAATTAAGAAGGAAAAAAAAAGAATTAACTAAAACTAATGCAATAATAATATTTATGTTGGCACGGAAGAATTTACTTTTTCTTTCAGTAATAAAGATTTTTATCATTTATTTTCACTTGAGTTTATTTATTAATTAATCTTTAAAAAGTGATAAATAAGCATTGCTATTTTATGTCTCCATTTGTATTTCGTATTTATTTGGATTAATTATTCAACCATCAATCTAATCTAATTATTAATAGTGATAGAATATATATGATTCTTCTCATTATTATTGTAAATATTTTAAGATATTATTCTGTTGTAAAATCATACCATTTCCTTTTTCTTAGCCTAATTTGTAGGCATAATATTTGTTTATATTTTGTATATATTACAAATGGATGAATGAGAAAAGATCAAGGAATTATATTCTTTTATAGTATCAAAGTCCTAGTTTTCTTCCTCCCTACCTTTTGCCATCTTCTTCTTCCCTATATCAATGGCCGACTCAAAACTCCATCCCGCCACCACTGTCACCGATATCAAAACAGTCATCCTCATCACCCTCGATCTCGAAAGCGGCCAATACAACAACTGGGCAACTCTCTTCAAGCTCCATGCCCGCGCCAACCTCGTCCTTGACCACCTCATCTCTCCTACTGAAGTTGTCGCCGTCAAGACGGATTCCGAAACAGCGACTTGACAGAGGATCGATGTCATTGTCACGCAATAGATTTATAGCACGGTTTTTTGGATATTCTCAACACTATCATTGATCCGAATGATACAGCAAAAGATGCTTGGAACCGTGTAGCAGATTTGTTCCCAGACAACAAGAATACGAGAGTCGTTCACCTTGAAACCCAATTTACCAACACTCACCTTCGAGACTTTCCCAATGTTGTTGCATATTGCCAGTGACTTAAAGTGTTGGCTGATCAATTGGCCAACGTGGGAGCAAAAGTATCCGACGAGCGCATGGTTCTTAAAATGATTCGTGGCTTGACAGAAGCTTACGCGGGGTTCGTCACCATCATTCAACATCGCAGTCCTCTTTCTACCTTTGCACAAGCCCGTTCGATGCTTTCATTAGAAGAGGAAAGCATGAAACAACGTGCCGCTCTTAAATTAGGTTCGGATTCCGCTTTGCTTATGCATTCAACTAATGATAATGTTTCTGGTGGTAATAATTCCAAACAACAGCAAGAAAATGTAAATGGGCATAATAATTCCGATAGCCGAAATTATGGTGGTCGTGGTGGGCGGCGCGACAACTACCGCAGTGGTCGTGGTGGCCGTAGTGGCAACCGTGGTGGATCTCGTGGCGGGGGACAACAGCGACCTTCAACACAGTCATGGCCGCAACAATGGGCTTTCATGCCTCCTTGGGCTCCCTGGTCACCTCCCACTTAGGCTAGCCCACCTTGCCCATTTTCCACTACAGGGCATATCCGTCAATCATCTATAAAAGGAGTTCTTGGGCCTCAACCTTCCCAAGCCCACTACACGGCAGCAACCCCAAGTGTGAACTATGAACCTACAGACATTGATGCGGCTATACACACTTTCTCCCTCCATCAACCGGATGATAATTGGTACATGGATACCGGTGCCACCTCACACATGACTGTTAATCATGGTACTCTCTCGTCTTATTTTAATTTGAGAAAACATAATGGCATTATTGTTGGTAATGGTCATACAATTCCGATTCTTGGTTATGGAAGTGCCTCACTAACCCAAACAAATCCACCTTTAACGCTAAAAAATGCGTTGCATGCACCTAAACTTATTAAAAACCTCATCTCAGTTCATCAATTTACTAATGATAATATTGTGTCTGTTGAATTTGACCCATTTGGATTTTCTGTGAAGGATTTACCAACGGGGAAGCACCTAATGAGATGTGATAGCTCGGGCGATCTCTATCCCTTCACCAAACTTCGGAGCACACCACCTTCAGCTCTACCTTCTGCTTTTCCTGTTCTTTCTTTTGATTTATGGCATTCTCGTTTAGGGCACCCTGGAAGTGCCGTTTTGAATTCTCTTCGTAGTAGCAATTTTATTAAATATAATAAGGCTCGCAATTCTTTTTGTGAATCTTGTCCTCTTGGAAAACACATTAAGTTGCCATTTAATTGTGACGCCCCCAAAATAGGTATACATCACCTATTCTGAGTCGTCAAAAATATGGTACAGAATACAAATACAATCTTTAATATACAACAAGAAAGCTGTGAGTTTTAATACAAATATTGTCTTCTAGACAATATCCACTCTCAGAATAAGTCCTCATTACATTTATTGTCACACTATTTAACAAAATAGTGAGGACTACTAATACTATCATCTGGACCGTCACTTCCGTTCCCCGACTAGTCCCGGCTACGTTCTCATTTCCTGAAGAGAACAGTGAAAGAAAGGGTAAGCTCAACTAGCCCAGTAAGAAATATTATGACTAAGATAATGCAGAATAAATTATCATTAGTCTTCAACAGTGTTAAACTGATAAAATACAATAGACATCAAGTTTAACTGCAGCGAAACATGCAATCCATTAAAAGAGTCAAGTAGAGAATAAAATCTACTATCTTTTATGATTTAAAAGTTTTTTCATCACTTTTATCGTTGGGACTCATCTTAATAAATAATTCACATCATCCCTGCACTACGGCCAATGATATTCATTAGTATCACAACTACAAATTATCCATGCACTACGGGCCAAGGATATTTGTGTATTCATCAATGGTCATGATCATGCCAACAACTGTCCATCAATGCACTACGGGTCAATGAGGACTTTTACCACATCATTTGTAACATTACGGTCATGATTACACCAAATAATCCCTGGTCATAATCATACCAAGTCCATCTATGCACTACATGCCACAGATGACTTTCAACAAAATATAAATATGAGGATGATGACAATGATATAAGAATTTAATAAAATAAGTTCAAGAATTAATTTATTCAGAAACTAATAACGTCCAAATTGTCAACATGATACTTCTTTGTAGAGTAAAATTTAAGAATGCTCAGAAGAATATTTCCACGAAAAGATACTGGATGAAGCGTAAATATCAAGGATATTCCACCAATTTCATGGATTATAGAAGTCAAAACTTTAACCAACTGAGTATAATAAAGAATGGAATAACAAAAGAAATCACCATGCATGCGGTACTTCGCATAGACAGGTTATTCCAACAGAACAATAAATAATGAAACCAGGTCAGGCGTAATACGCACCGACAAGATATTCCAACAGAATAATAAAGAATGGAATAACAACAGAAATCACCACGCATGCGGTACTTCGCATAGACAGGTTATTCCAACAGAATAATAAATAACGGAATCAGGTCTGGCGTAAAATGCACAGACATGATATTCCAACAGAATAATAAAGACGGAACCAGGTCCGGCGTAAAACGCACAGACATGATATTCCAACAGAATAATAAAGACGGAACCAGGTCCGGCGTAAAATAATACCCCTTACTTATAAAGAAGAGTACTCCGACGGTAGGACGGGGATATACTTGAAGAAACTTGCACTACGCTCAAAGGTTTCTTAAACGCTAAAAAAATACGCTCAATATAGAAGAATAATTCTCTCTACAGTTTCTCTATCTAGAGTTTCAGTGAATTCGTAAGAAATAATGAAGGAATGAGCTTCTATTTATAGAAGAATGGACTGAATAGTAACCAATCCATGAACGGTCCAGATCAATTTACTTTAAACGGACGGTCCATATTAGGTTTACAATAAAATATATTATATTCTATTTATAATCTAATAAAACTGAATAACTTTTAAAAAGATTTTACTATACAAACACTGTGCAGGCACTATGCAAATACTATGCATAATAAAATATAATATATCTAATTATTGTCTAATAAAACGAATAACTTTATAAAAGTATTCTATTTTATATAAAAAGATTTTACTATTAGCCTAATAAAACGAATAACTTTATAAAAGTATTCTGTTTTATATAAAAAGTTTTTCTATTTTATTACATTAATAATACTAATAAAATAAAACTTCATCATCATTATTATTATTCACACTATTAATCGACCAGGTCGTTCCCAGGAAAGGTGGGGCTTTCCAATAAGGATTTCTCCCTATTGGCGCGCAATTAGGTGACCAAACCTCTCCTTGACAGAACTTCTAGACATCGTTAATAATGCAAATAATAATATTAATAACTTTGTCATCTCAATTATAAAATATCAACAATAATTGAATCAAGTAACGTGAGATACTATGCAACAATTACTGAAGTAATAATTGAACAAAATTGAGCGACTTCTCACGTAAGCATCAATAATCAATACCGTGTGCTACTATCCAACCACGCGTATTCCTATACTTTTAACACCGGGTGTTTCAACAGTTAACGGTAAAACTTCCGCCGTTATTTTCATAAAAATATTTTTGTCAGTTTTCTCAATCCGACAATAATTTTGTTATGGGGTCCACCAATGATTGTGCCGTCGTACGAATATTCCTTGTTTAAAACGAATATTCCCCGACCAATCGAATATTATATAACAACTTGCGTACTTTGCAAAATTTATAAATATTACCCACAACTATAACATTATATCAAATATATTCAAAAATGATAATTATAGAAAAATCATCTTTATTCATAAAATTGGGGTCTTACATTAATGATTCTCGTTCTTTTACTATTATGTCATTTGATATAATTCATAGTGACTTATGGACATCTCCTATATTAAGTTCATCCGGTCATCAGTTACTATGCTCTTTTTCTTGATAATTATAGTAATTTCTTGTGGACTTTTCCTATGTCCAGAAAATCACAAGTTTATTCTATTTTTTTATCATTTAGAGCATATATCAAAACTCAATTCGAAAAAAGAAATTAAACAATTTCAATGTGATAATGGTCATGAGTATGACAATGGTCCATTTCAGAAATTTTGTGAATTAAATGGTATGTATTTTCGCTTCTCTTGTCCCCACACCTCTCCTCAAAATGATAAAGCCGAACGAAAAATAAAAACTATCAATAACATGATTCGTACTTTACTTGCTCATGCTTCCATGTCCACCCTCCTTTTGGCCTCATGCTCTCGAAATGGCAACGTACCTTCTAAATATTCTTCCTTCCAAGACATTACGCTACTACTCTCCTACTCAAATTCTTTATGGAAAAACTCCAGATTATACCCATCTTCGAGTTTTTGGATGATTGTGTTACCCTTATTTCCTCCCACCACCATCAATAAATTACAAGCCCGTTCGACTCCATGTGTCTTCTTAGGCTATCCGTCAAACCATCGGGGTTATAAATGCTATGATATTTCGAATCGAAAAATTATTATTTACCGACATGTTCTTTTTGATGAATCTAAATTTCCTTTTTCGACTACTTCATACTCCTTCTCCTACCTCCTATGAATTTTTAGATGATGGTTTGCATCCCTATATCCTTCATCAATTGCATGCCCCTACCTCATTAGATCTACGGACTCAGTCGTCCACTTCCCCTGCTGAGCCTCCTTCGCTCACACAAACATCCTCTCATTCCTCCCCAGCCCGCGTTGCAACACAACCCCCTCCTCAGCCCACTCGCTACCCCTTTTCCCATTGCCACGCCAACCCCAACATCCATTCACCCCGATCCAATTTCCACTACATCCATTCGACCTCCTCATCCAGCTCATCGAATGGGAACTAGGAGTCAACATGGTATCCACAAGCCCAACCCTAAATACCATAACTTAAGTGTCCTCTCGACCGTTACCTCTATCTCTCCTATACCCCGCAACCCCGTGAGTGCACTTAATGACCCGAATTGGAAATTGGCTATGCAGGATGAATATAATGCTCTTATTCAAAATAAGACGTGGAAATTAGTACCTCGTCCATCTGATGTTAATGTTATTCGTTCAATGTGGATTTTTAGACATAAAAATAAATTTGATGGTTCTTTTGAGTGGCATAAAGCACGTATTGTAGATGATGGCAGGTCTCAAAAAGCTGGAGTGGACTGTGATGAGACGTTCAGCCCGGTTGTTAAACCGGCCACTATTCGTACAGTTTTGAGCATTGCATTATCAAAATCTTGGGTCATTCATCAGTTGGATGTTAAAAATACGTTTCTTCATGGTAATCTAACTGAAACTGTTTATATGTATCAGCCTTTGGGTTTCAAGGATGCAGTTCATCCTGACTATGTCTGCTTGTTGAAGAAATCACTCTATGGTCTTAATCAAGC
This sequence comes from Panax japonicus, assembly GCA_020205505.1. Classification (NCBI taxonomy): domain Eukaryota; kingdom Viridiplantae; phylum Streptophyta; class Magnoliopsida; order Apiales; family Araliaceae; genus Panax; species Panax japonicus. The sequence continues at coordinate 8,398,317 of CM035093.1, read as the reverse complement.
CCCTCATGCCTAGTATCAACTGCTTTACAGACTATGTGGCCACTATTGGTTTCTCTCACAGTGTGTCAGATCATTCCTTATTCATCTACAAAAATGGATCTAACATTGCTTATATTTTATTATATGTTAATGATATAATTCTCACAACCTCCTCCGATGCTCTTCGATTATCTATCATATCTCTTCTCAGTTCCGAGTTCGCAATGAAGGATTTGGGACAATTGAGCTATTTTCTAGGTATTGCAATCACCCGGAATGCCCATGGCCTTTTTCTCTCACAAACAAAATATGCCGAGGAAATACTTGAAAGAGTTGGTATGCAAGGTTGCAAGCCATATCCCTACTCCTGTTGACATAAAGGGGAAACTCAGTGTTTCTATTGGAAAGCATTATGAGGACCCAACTAAATATCGTCGTCTAGCTGGTGCTTTGCAATATCTTACTTTTACTAGGCCAGATATCTCCTATGCGGTTCAACGGGTATGCTTACATATGCATGATCCGAAAGTCGAGCACATGGATGCTCTCAAGCGTATACTACGCTATATTCATGGAACGATTAATTATGGTTTGTATCTGTATAAGTCTAAACTTGACTCTCTCCTTTCTTATACGGATGCTGATTGGGGTGGTTGTCCTGACACGCGTCGCTCCACCTCTGGTTATTGTCTATTCATCGGTGACAACCTGATTTCATGGTCCTCTAAACGGCAACCCACATTATCTAAATCGAGTGCTGAGGCAGAATATCGAGGGGTTGCCAATGTTGTCTCTGAATCGTGTTGGATCCGAAATTTACTCCTGGAACTTCATTGTCCGGTCCACAAGGCAACACTTGTATACTACGATAATGTGAGTGCGATATACCTCTCCAGCAATCCAGTACAACATCAACGCACTAAACATATTGAGATGGACATTCATTTTGTTTGTGAAAAGGTAAAACGTGGCGAAGTGCGTGTCCTTCATGTTCCGTCACGTTATCAGATTGCCGACATATTTATCAAAGGACTCCCGCGCATTCTTTTTGATGACTTTCGGGACAGTCTAAGCGTTCGACAACCTCCTGCTTCGACTGCGGGGGTGTGATAGAATATATGTGATTCTTCTCATTATTATTGTAAATATTTTAGAATATTATTCTGTTATAAAATCATACCATTTCCTTATTCTTAGCCTAAATTGTAGGCATAATATTTGCTTATACTTTGTATATATTACGAATGGATGAATGAGAAAAGATCAAGGATTATATTCTTTTAAACAGATATGTCTCCAAGCCTTCCATCAGACGATCAGATTAAAATTCCAACCAACCATGATGATTGATATGAGTATATCTTATAAAAAGCCATCACAATTCTAAATAATAATTTAAATGCTTTTCATAATTAATATTATTATTATTATTATTATTATTTATAGAAGAACAAGCACCAAAGGAGACTCACACCATTCATTCAATAATCAATAGTAGTAGTAGTATTTCTGTTATGTTAAAAAGAGTTGAGAAACCCGCTATGAATACGAGATTTTGTTAAGAACCCTTGCTAGAAACTATTAATACGATTTTGTTAAGTGCCAACCAAGGAAAGGAACACTAATGTCGGCAAACCTAATGACCGAAAGGACCCTTGGCAGGCAAGCAAACAAGCAAACAAATGGACATAGCAGACAACACCAACATATATTATTGTTGTGTTGAGTTGGTACTGGTTGCCAATTCCAGTCCTGAATTTTTTTAACTTCAAAGTTAAGGTGTACGGACATTCATGTCACAAAGGGCAATTGCCATGTGTGCTTGAAGAGATGAAAGAACAGTTTATTTAGGCTAATTTGATCACATAATAATAATAATGTAACCCAACCAAGTACCAACTACCAACTACAAGTATTACTGGTATCATCGTTTTCTAACTTTACTTGCAAAAGACGCAACTTAACAACACTAAACTGCCATATTAAAATGAACACGGCTATATCAAAGATAATCCATCTACAGTGTGTTCCACAGTTCATCAACAAACTCAAAACCAGGACGACCTTACTGCAACATGTCATAAGATTCGGAAATGGCATCTGCAAGTATTCAATACAAACTTAAAAATTAGACTTATCAAAGGAAGGAAAGAAAAACTTAAACTTAGTTAGTAGTAGTTCATGCGACCACATCAACCCCCATGCACAGACTTTAAACAATAGGTATATGAAAGTCAGAAATGACACCACCTGTGTACATATTTCAAATACCCACAAGCTCATAGTTTAAAATATAACACTCCCTCCCGTCCCAAATTAAACACCCATTTTTGACTTGTTCTAGTGAAACTGACTATTCTTAAAACTAATTTTTGTATCATTTTTGACAAAATATAGGTGAAGGGATTATAATCATAACAAACTACATACAATTAACTACTAACCTGAATTTTTATAATTTCAAAAACATATTGATATATGCTTAATGATCAATTCTAAAAATAGTCAAATTGACCACACCAAAAAAGTCAAACTGGGCAGTATTTTTGGGATGGATAGCTAACAAATAATAACTAAGTAGTAATAATAGCTATAGACCAGCATAAGAAAATAATAATTTTACATTGATATTAATGAAGCAAACAATTTACACCTTAAAATATACCGCCTGAAAATATACATAACACCCGAGTGTTGTAGGGTAATATATTTTCTTGTACATATTATACCTTTTAGTAAGAAAGAAGTACTTTTTTCAATAAAAATATAACTCTTTGATAGAATTGAGTTATTTCATGTGATCCAATGGCAATGGCAATGGCAATGGCAATGGCAATGGCAATGGCGGCACTAGGATTTTGAGTCAGGAGGGGCCAAAGTATTTAGAAATAAAATTTAATATATAATTACTAGTACTTAAATAAGACATAAATAAAATTTTATACACTAAACTTAAATGTCATATTTTATACTAAACGCTCCTTTAAATCATGAAAATTATCTTTAAAATAAATTGTTAATAAAATTATGAGTAATTTATTTTTAGTCTAAAACATCAAAAGTAATACGATTTTCTTTATGAAAATTACATAAAGACCACGATAAGATATGTTTCCTTTATATGTTATACAACAACGACCGCAACTAAGAAGTAAGAAGTGTCAAACTTATATCTATACAGTTTATGATTTCTAATATATCTTATAGAATTCTAATTAATTTCATATACTTTTCAAGAGAGACATTAACAAAAATATCAAATTAATTGCTACCATGACATGCTTCACCTTTTCTTATTAAATGATAAAAGGCTCAGCAGAAGTTATGGAAACAAAAAAAAACTGGATTATTTAAAGGAACTAGCTTATCAAAGTGAAAATTAAAACATACCCCAGCAGTCCTCGACCTTGCCATTCTCTAGGTGTCACTGATAAGTTGATTAATGCACCTTGTCCTCTTGACCACCATAGGTACTACACGACCTTGATTTGCCTGTGCTTCAGCAGTGAGTTTAGGTATCAAATCATCACCAGATTCCACAATCCCAAATTTGACAATTTGATCTCCAAGTTGTAAACCATCTTCTGCTGCTGGAGATGCTTCAGTTATTTCATCAACCATGGCAAAGGGTCTGTTGATAATTTCATCCACATCCATGGCACCGATAATACTTCCAGAAACAGCAGATGTACCAACATTGGCAACAAACATGCCTTGACTGTTTGATCCCCCAATAATACCTTGCACAGGTTAGAGAAATGAAATCAGTTTGCTGAATAAAATGTATATCATACTTTAACCAGCATTTCCAAGGCAGAACAGATGAATAATTGTACCACCCCACTCTCCACTGTCGGAGTAGGGTTGGGGAGGGGCAAGCCTCATTTTCTTCCTACAGAAGGCAACTTCACTAGTCATACGTATTATGTATTTGAGACTACCGATAAAGAATATGAAGCATTTTGCACTAAATATCTAAAACTAATTACCAGAAAAGGAAAATGCCACTGATTTTTTTTTCCGGACATGTATGCCAGTATGCCACTGGATTGGTTGGTATATCACCAAAAGGATTAAATGGCTGTTATTTCCCTCTGCAAGATACTATAAGTTAAGAAAAGTAAAGGAGGAGGCTGTCCTAGTAGTTTGTGAAGTGCTTCTAGCTTGCACTAAAAGTCCTACCTCAACCTCCACCTTCAGCCTTCTTATTTACGATGTTAAATTTACTATATATATACATGTATGTATTTATTGGGAACAGTTCTCTTTTCAGTTTTCCTTTTATTTTTCTCTTTTTATGTATCACATTGTCTGTCAAATACAAATTACTACTACACATATATGTTTCGTTACCGAAGATTCCCCGTGTAACATTACCACACAACTCTCCTTAAAATCTTTTCTCATTACCAATTAAGTCAAGTAAAATTTAGTTCAGCTGCCAACCTGAGTCTTTGTTGTGTGCAGATGATGGAGCAAGCTTTGCCGAATGCAGAACTTGTATATTTTGATTTATCTTCTCAGTGACATCTTTGTAATCGTTCCGCAGCTCTGCAAATAACAAGTGACAAAAAATAAAGTCACAAATAAGCAATGCTACCAAAATAGGCAGATGAAAATGTGTAATTTTACTATCAAATATGCATTGAGAGTTATACTCCTAAAATAAAATGGTTCCCACTCAGTACTTGAGACAGTGTGTTGAGGACATGGTATGCGTGGACTCAAACAAGACTAAAGGGACGTGGGGATCAAGCAAGACAAGAACTAAGAGGTTCAAACAAGGTCTCAATGGATTGATCCAGGATGTTTGAGCTGAAGCTAGCGTAAGGGAATCTAAAAAGGAGGCAAAAGAGCATAAGACACAAATTTGGGTCAATTTAATACTAGCCCAATCCTAATAAGTCCACATATATTACATGCAACCGAATGAGATGGTTTAATTAATTTATTAGTTATCATGTGGGCCGCAACTTTTTTTTTAAAGTCATCAGACTTTATATGGGATATACATGGAATGGCAACTTGGCAAGGTTATTTGATCACGTGGGCCATAAGTTTTTTTTGTCAGGCTTAACATTCAGACTTAACATATTAGCAGGCATTATGTAAACATAGCAATTTAAGTGGGCTTTCTCAACAATAATATACATGAAGCAATGCATGGATTCAGCATGTTCAGCATATTAGCATGTGGCCCACGTCTGCATAATAACAATCACAAGGCTTGATCATATATGTTCCTATCAGTACACGGATTATTAGCAGCTTGGTTTCACGCGGCAAGAAAAGTTCAGATACGGCAAGGATTGTTGGATTTTAAATTCTATTGTAATTAGGATTTATTTTTAATTAGAATTTCTTTTTCAAATTGACTTCTATTAGGATTATAGTTTATAAATTCCTATTAGGATTTGAATTGTTTTGAGTAGTATAAATAGAGGTCTAAGTTGATGTAATCAAACACATTATTCATTATTCAATATATTTGTGAGGTTATTCTCTACTTTTGATTTTTTGAAGAATTCCTAAGTATTTTTCTTAGTTATTTCTTTGAGATTCAATTTGACTTATCATACAACAATTCATAGTTGTGTGTGACGTCTTCTACCGCATCAATCGTCGATTGTACCGAGATTACCGCTTCAATATAAGCGAGGGGTCAAGGTGTCGTTGGTGTCCATTCAACGCAGATTCTGAACGCGAGCAATTGTACCAAGATTACCGTCTAAAGTATAGACGAGGGGTTAAGGTGTTGCAAGCAATTCACCCAACAACTGTGCTAGAGACGATCCGGGCGACGACCACCTCACGCAAGTGTGTCGTGGAGTCTATCATTTGGTATCAAAGCTAAGCCTTTCTAGCAAGTTATTTATCTTTAATTTTCTGTCGAAATATATTGTAAGAAAAAAATCATATTCTATTTTCATTGTGCTAACCAAACTTGTAGCACACCATCAAATTCCAACGAAGATTTCATACCGTTCCATCATCATCAATTCTGAAACGGAGCTACAATTTAGAAATTAGAAGCATACAAAAGGAGTACAAGGCAATCGATCGGTGATTTTGTGATATTCTGATAGTTACACCATTTATATTTTGTTTCGTGATAAGTAATTTTGAATTGATTAGTAAAACCAAGAATTTTGCTAGGGAATTCAATAAGAACCTATTAGAGAGAATATTTGAGGTAAAAGGCTTAGTGGTGAGATTAAGCGAGGGTAAAAGCCAATTTATTAAGAGTATACACGAGTGAACCATTGATTCGAGCGAAACACGTAAGGGAGTGGTAAGGAAACTATTTTCTACTAACCCGTATTTTGCAGGAAATATGTTTAACTCGAAGGATAAAGGAACTTATGAGGAACAACCCTCAACAGCTGAATTGAAATTCCAGATGGAGGCCATGCATAAAGAATGGGATCGAAGATTGAGAAAGACTATGGAGCAAATGCAAGAACAATTAGAAGAGATGAGGGTGTCTATGGCTGAGCTATCCCAAAACACTCATGGGATGCAAAACAAGACGAGGACACAACAAACTGACGCAAGAAAGGAAGAGCCTTACGGTGAGGACAGTAGTGCAGCAGAAGATCGTGAATCTAATTTTCGACATCAAAGACACGGAGGTGCTAGGGAAAGAAGAGGTCAGGACAGAGAAGATGGCAATTTGGATAGCATAAAAATGAAGATTCCAACTTTCCAAGGCACGGGTGATCCTGAGGCTTATTTAGATTGAGTAACCAAGATGGAGCGAATCTTTGACTGTCACAACTATTCAGACCTTAAGAAAGTCAAACTGGTCATTACGGAGTTTTCTGGATATACATTGATATGGTGGGATCAGTTGACAGCTAATCGGAGAAGGTGTGAAGAGCGGCCAATTACAACTTGGATGGAGATGAAAGCTATCATGAAAAAAAGGTTTGTACCAGCATACTATCAACGGGAGATCATTCGTAGTTTGCAAACTCTTAAACAAGGAAGTCGGAGTGTGGATGAATATTACAGGGAGATGGAGATGGAGATGTTGAAGGATCGGGCTAATTTGATTGAGGACAATGAAACATCGATGGCTAGGTTCTCGGCAGGATTGAACTGGGAGATTGCAGACTTGGTTGAGCGGCAACATTATTTAGAGTTAGAAGAACTGGTTCATATGGCTACCAAGATAGAGAAATAGCTCAAGAGGAGAGGAGGACAACGAGGACAATCTAATGTTAGTTCATCATGGAGACCTAATTTGGCAAGGCGAGAGGAAAAGACAGCTGCGACCAAACCAAAGGTGGAACCAAAGCAAGGATCGACTAGCCGAGAGATATAAGGTAAAACTGAACAACCTTCTTTTGGGCGTAATCGGGATATTGTATGCTTCAAGTGTCAAGGCAGGAGACATATTTCTAGCCAATGTCCAAATAAGAGAAAAATGTTGTTGCTTGACAATGGAGATGTGAAGACCGAGGGGGGAGATAGCGACACCGATTCTATGCCACCATTAGAGGAGATAGGAGAGGATGCGATACATGGTGAAATTCTGGTTACAAGGAGAGCACTTAGTACGCAGGTTAAGGAGGAGAGCAGTGAACAGCGGGAAAATCTATTCCATACTAGATGTCTTGTGAATGGAAAAATCTGTTGTGTAGTCATAGATGGAGGCAACTGTACAAATGTGGCAAGCACTACGATGGTGGAGAAATTGGGGTTACTTACTACCAAACATCCGCAGTCGTATCATTTGCAATGGCTCAATGATAATGCAGACATTAAAGTAACCAAACAGGTGTTATTTCCATTTGCTATTGGTCGGTATGTTGATGAGGTATTGTGTGATGTGGTGCCTATGCAGGCAAGACATATGTTATTGGGAAGACCATGGCAGTTTGATAAGAGGGTTCAACATGATGGGTTTTTACCAACGTATATTCATTTGTTCACGACAAGAAGATCTCTTTGCGTCCTTTGTCACCACAACAAGTACATGAAGATCAAATTCATTTGCAGAAAGATTATGTACAAAGAAAAGAGAGTGAAGAAAAGAAAATTCAAGAAAAAAAGAGAGAAAAAGAAAGATGAGAGAAAAACAAATATACTGGCAAAAAAGAGTGATGTGAGAAGAGCTTTGATTTCTAAACAGCCTATGATTTTACTTCGGTATAAAGAGACGCTTTTGAATACTAACACTAATGATTCTTTGCCTAGTGTTGTTTCATCTCTCTTACAGGAATTCAAAGATGTATTTCCCAATGAGCTTCCTCATGGACTACCACCTATTCGGAGAATTGAACATCAAATTGATTTTGTTCCCTGTGCGACGATTCCAAACCGTCCGGCTTATCGGAGGAGACGAAGGAGTTACAAAAGTAAGTTGACGAGCTGATGGGGAAAGGATTCGTTAGAGAAAACATGAGCCCGTGTGCAGTTCTGGTGATTCTAGTGCCAAAAAAGGATGGAAAATGGAGGATGTGCATCGATTGTCGAGCGGTAAATAACATTACGGTAAAATATCGACATCTCATTCCTCGTTTAGATGACATGATAGATGAATTACATGGGTCTTGCATATTTTCAAAAATTGATTTAAAAAGTGGTTATCATCAAATTAGAATGCAAGAGGGTGATGAATGGAAAACAGCGTTTAAAACTAAATATAGTCTTTATGAATGGTTAGTATTACATTTTAGTTTAACTAATGCACCGAGCACTTTCATGAGATTAATGAACCATGTTTTGCGTCCATTCATTGGAAAAATTTGTCATAGTTTATTTTGATGATATCTTGAATTATAGCAAAAACTTGGAAGATCATGCATTGCATTTAAAATTTGTTTTAGATGTACTTCGGAATGAAAAGTTATTTGCTAACATGGAAAAATGCACGTTTTGTTCGGATAGAATTGTTTTTCTTGGCTTTGTTGTGAGTTCACAGGGAGTCCAAGTTGATGAGGAGAAAATACGTGCAATCCGGGATTAGCCGAGTCCAACCAATTTGAGTCAAGTACAAAGCTTTCATGGACTCGCAAGTTTCTACCAACGCTTTGTTCGGAATTTTAGTGAGATTACAGCACCATTGACCGAGGTCATCAAGAAAAGTGTGGGCTTTAAGTGGGGTGATGAACAGGAAAAAGCATTTAATTTGATTAAGGATAAATTGACAAATGCTCCTTTACTTATTTTCCCTAACTTTGCTAAAACTTTTGAAATTGAGTGTGATGCTTCAGGTTTAGGGATTGTAGCTGTGTTGATGCAAGAAGGGAAACCAATGGCGTATTTTAGCGAAAAGTTGAGTGAGGCAGCTTTGAACTATCTTACATATGACAAAGAAATGTACGCTTTGGTTAGAGCTTTGGAGACATGGCAACATTACTTGTGGCCTAAGGAGTTTGTGATCCACACTGATCATGAATCATTGAAATATTTGAAGGGTCAGCACAAGTTGAACAAAAGGCATGCACGATGGATGGAATTTATCGAGACATTTCCATATGTTATTCGATATAAACAAGGTAAGGAGAACGTCGTTGCAGATGTTTTGTCTCGCAGGTATGTTTTGTTAAATACTTTTGATACGAAATTGCTTAGGTTTGAACGAATTAAAGAGTTATATGATAATCATCTTGATTTCGGTGAAGAGTTTAAAACTTGTGAAAAGAATGTTGTGGGTAAATACTTTAGAATTGATGGATTCTTGTTTCGTGAAAATAAACTATGTATACCTGCATGTTCTTTACGTGAGTTGTTGGTTAGGGAATCACATGGGGGTGGTTTAATGGGACATTTTGGTGTTGATAAAATTGTTGTTGTTTTAAAATAACATTTTTATTGGCCTAATATGAAACGAGATGTAGAAAGAATATGTGATAGATGTATTACTTGTCGCCAAGCTAAATCTCGTGTTCAATCTCATGGATTGTATACACCATTGCCTATTCCTAATGAACCTTGGATTGATCTTTCTATGAACTTTGTGTTGGGTTTACCTAGGTCTAAACATGGTCATGATTCGATATTTGTGGTAGTAGATAGATTTTCAAAAATGGCACATTTTATTCCATGTCATAAAACTGATGATGCATCTTATGTTGCTGATTTGTTCTTTAGGGAGATTGTGCGTTTGCATGGTATGCCTAAAACTATTGTTTCTGATAGAGATACAAAATTCTTAAGTTACTTTTGGAAGACTTTGTGGTGTAAATTGGGTACTAAACTGTTATTTTCAACTACATGTCATCCACAAACTGATGGTTAAACTGAAGTAGTAAATAGGACTTTGTCAGCATTGTTACGGCTATCATTAAAAAGAATATCAAGCAATGGGAAGAATGTTTACTACATGTTGAGTTTGCATATAACCGTTCTGTTAATTCTGCTACTAATTTTTCTCCATTTGAAATTGTATATGATTTTAATCCTTTGACACCGTTGGATTCATCACCGTTACCTGTTTCTGAAAATACTAACATGAATGGAAAGAAAAAGGCTGATCTTGTTAAACAGATTCATGAAAAAGCCAGACTAAACAATGAAACGGAAGACGGAACAGTACATTAAGCACGCGAACAAGGGACGACATCAAGTGATCTTTGAACCCGGGGATTGGGTGTGGTTACATATGCGGAAAGAGAGATTCCCAGTTCAAAGACATTCGAAATTGCTTCCGAGGGGAGATGCTCCATTTTAAGTTCTCGAGCGTATCAATGACAATGCCTACAAATTGGATTTGCCAAGTGAGTATAATGTTAGTGCCCCATTTAACGTTACTGATCTAAGTCTGTTTGATGTAGGTGACGATTTGAGGACAAATCCTTTTCAAGAGAAGAGGAATGATGAGGACATGGCATGTGTGGACTCAAACAAGACTAAAGGGACGTGGAGATCAAGCAAGACAAGAACTAAGAGGTTCAAACAAAGTCTTAATAGATTGATCAAGGATGTTTGGGCTGAAGCTAGCGTAAGGAAATCCAAAGAGGAGGCAAAAGAGCATGAGACACAAATTTGGGTCCATTTAATACTAGCCCAATCCTAATCTTCTTAGCAAAATCCACATATATTACATGCAATCGAATGGGATGGTTTAATTAATTTATCAGTTATCATGTGGGCCGCAGTTTTTTTTTTTAAAATCATCAAACTTTATATGGGATATACATGGCATGGCAACTTGGCAAGGTTATTTGATCACGTGGGCCATACGTTTTTTTATCAGGCTTAACATTCAGACTTAACATATTAGCAGGCATTATGTAAACATAGAAATTTAAGTGGGCCTTCTCAACAATAATATACATGAAGCAATGCATGGATTCAGCATGTTCAGCATATTAGCATGTGGGCCACGTCTACATAATAACAATCATAAGGCTTGATCATATATGTTCCTATCAGTACACTTGGTTTCATGCGGCAAGAAAAGTCTAGATACGGCAAGGATTGTTGGATTTTAAATTCTATTGTAATTAGGATTTATTTTTAATTAGAATTTCTTTTTCAAATTGACTTCTATTAGGGTTATAGTTTATAAATTCCTATTAGGATTTGAATTGTTTTGAGTAGTATAAATAGAGGTCTAAGTTGATGTAATCAAACACATTATTCATTATTTAATATATTTGTGAGGTTATTCTCTACTTTTGGTTTTTTGAAGAATTCCTAAGTATTTTTCTTAGTTATATCTTTGAGATTCAATTTGACTTATCATACAACAATTCATAGTTGTGTGTAGCGTCTTCTACCGCATCAATCGTCAATTGTACTGAGATTACCGCTTCAATATAAGCAAGGGGTCAAGGTGTCGTTGGCGTCCATTCAACGCAGATTCCGAACGCGAACAATTATACCAAGATTACCGTCTAAAGTATAGACGAGAGGTTAAGGTGTTGCAAGCAATTCACCCAACAACTGTGAGACGATCCGGGCGACGACCACCTCATGCAAGTGTGCCATGGAGTCTATCACAGTGCTTCCTTCCTATTATCAATTATACCAATCTAATTCTTCCCTGCATTCCGAACTCAATGCAAATCAGTAAGATGATAATACTATGCAACGTACCAGCAAGCCTAAGCCGGTCTGCTCGCACTACTGGAATGTCAAAATCAGACCTTGGAAATCCCTGAATAAAAATCTTTTTTAGTATAAATCCCAGTACAATGGATTAACCTACCTACCAATAAAAATAGATTGATTTTTAAAGTGGCCCAAATTTTCACTCTTTTACTTCCTTTTCCAGATATAGTATTAATCTAATCAATTGTGAGATTCAACCAGAGATTATCAGTGTATACCTGACGGCTGTGCTAGTGTATATGCAAAATTAAAGTGAACAATAACCTATATATACAACATAATAGACATAACAAAACATAAATTGCATAAATAAGAAAATGAATTGCCTCAGAATCGACGAGGTTGCCAGAAAGTCCCGGACCGCCCGGTTGACAGAGACGGTCAATGATACCGTTCATCTCCGCCTCCAAAGCACTCCTCCTATCCATCAGCTTCAGCGCTTCTGCTTTCAAATTTGTCGCCACCATTTTTCTCGTCTTTCTTAGAAATTTGGTTGAATTTGATACTTTGCTCTATTTTTAGGGCTTGAGATAAGAGAGCCCTTAACTTTTTAAGCAAGCTACCTAACTAGATCAAAAATCCTAGAAGAAAAAGTTTGGGCAAATATGCAAAATTTCTCCTGTGGTTTTGACCGAATTCCCCGTTAGTCCACAATTTTTATTTTTTTTCAAAATTACTCCTGACTAACTTTCTTAAGCCTACATAAATCGAGAAAAGAAGTTACACTCTCTTTCTGAGTTTTGAACAGAAAATAAAAGAATATAAAACTTAAATTAGAACAGAAAAGAAAATAATAAAAAACTTGAAGTTTTTCTTTGTATTATTTCTAAGTTTTTAATAGAAAAGAATATAAAATTTAAAATTGAGTACATGAGTTGTAATTTAAAATTTATTATATTAAAAGTTGAGAATAATATGAGAATTATAAAAATATTACTTATTCCAATTTTTTTTTTATGTCCAAATCAGGCTAATTTTGGACGAAAAACTTTGAAAGGAAAAGTGGCCAAGTTTTCTATCCATTTCTTTTGTTTTCCGTTTATTAAAAAACTCAGAAACATAATAATTATAAAAAAAAACTTAAATTTTTTGTCCATTTTTTTCTTTTCTGTCCATTTTAAAACTCAAAAACAGAGCGTTAAGTTTCCTATAATTTTTATTAAATAAATAATAAATAATAATGTGCACTTCTTCACCTCTAAATTCTAATTTAATTAAGATAATTTTAATATTTTCATAAAATTTTAACAATGATTGTTGGATTATTATAATTTACATCCCTAATAATTTAATAAATTATAACTCATGTCATAAAACACATAAATAAAGTCATTAATCATCATATAATGAAAATTTAACATTAATTCAATAATGAACATAATTTGTGTTCGCGAACGTTCGCGAATTGTTGATGTTCGCGAACAAGCTTATGTTCAACTTGTTCGCAAACTCGATCATGTTCGCGAACACCAAACGAAACTCGTACATAGTTGTTGGTTCGATCAAGTTACTCGAACATGTTCGAGTTCGACTAAAAATGTTCGAGTTCGGTTCGATTCGAATTCGACAAAGTTCAATTTGTTTGTAGGTCTAGGAATACTATATAAAACTAATAACTAAAATATCATATCATGCCTCTTTTTTGTAGGAATCCAAATAGGCATTTTTTATACAAATCTATTTGAATTTAATACTCACTCTGTCCCAAAATTAAATATATACTCTGACTTTTGAGGTAAAACAAGATAATATTAAACTTTAAAATCGATAAGACTCATATGAAATAAATTTTGTGTTAATAATTTTGTTATATAATATATAATTATAATAATTATATCAATTAAAATTAAATAATCTTATATCAATTTAAAATTTTATTTATCGTCATTGGATTTCAAAAGTCAAATTATATGTTTAATTTTAGAATTAATGAAGTATATATAACTAATAACTAATCTATCATGATGAGACTTTTCTTTGCAGGAGTCCAAATAGATAATTTTTAACCTTTGTACAAATCCACGTAAGGATCTAATATATATATATATATATATATATATTGAGAATCAAAACAGAAAAAAGTAGGAACAAAGACGACAATTAAAGTAAGAATTTGTTAAATACTTTTTTCTCATCGTGTAGCCGGATAATTCGAATACCACTACATCCTTCCATTTATCAGGAAAGATGAACAGGCCTGAAAAAATAAGTAAGGTCTCGCTTTCTTTTGCCACTTAAGTGTATGGTACACTGAGCAGCCCCTCTGGGGAGAAGACCAGATTCATAAGGAAAATTAATCATCTTTTGCATTACCAATGAAAGTTGAAAACTAGGTAATGTTGTAGACACTCGAAATGTTGCATTCCTGTTACTAACCATGCAGGAAGGAAAAATCGTCTTTTAGATACAACACTGAAAGTCAAATCATCAAAACTCCTAACCCCGACGACAACTCCGGCGATTACCCCGGGAGATCAAATTCAAGCTCTAGCGACAACCTCAGGAGATCAACTCTAGGCCCCGGTGATAACCCCGAAAGATCAAGTTCAAACTCCGGGAGATCAAACCAACTTCAGAGACAACCTTGAGGACTGTCAAAAGTCAATAGCAATCCAATCTCAGAAACAACCCTGATAAAAGACAACTACAACTGTATCAAGCACGAAACCAACCAGGGATTGACAAATAGTATTTTTGCCAACTCAACATCAAATCAACCCAAATCACTGCAAAAAAAGTCATGACAAACCATAATATCAATCCCGAGTGAAAACAACACAAGACAACTCAACGGATGAAGACTCGAAGATCTGGTCATGGACCCATCTTCTCGTATTCGAAAAATTCCAAATCTCATGTCATTGTGTAGCTCTCGTCAAGGACTTTTCGGAAAGGTATAACACGCCTTCATCAGATTCTTGGATTGAAAGTTATGAAGGTTCGAGCGGATAGCGCGTTGGCCCGAGCTCACGTACTTCGAGACAACGAGACCCACGGGCCACCCAGACAGCCGTAGGTAAACACGCGACCACTTTGATCTATAAATAGACCCCCCATCAACCAAAAAGAAAAAAGAGAAAATTATGTTCATTTCAACCCTTAACATCTTATAGAGTGTTCCAAACTTTGATATTATTCTTTCTAAACATTTGTAGACACATATTCTACAACATATCAAAATTTAAACGGTGGAAACTGAGTTTTCAAGCTCCAAGAGCGGGTTGAAGCCTTCTGTGCAACACACTATAAGATTTTTTTCAGATTTGAAGCTTTCTATTGCTTTTATATATATATATATATATATATATATATATATATATATATATATATATATAGACTTACATCGAATAGTTGTGTCTGGATCGACTATCTGTGGCTTTCACACACACACATATACATATATATAAGCAGTAAAAGACAACAAATTTATAATACAGGTCACACACATACACACACATATATATATATATAATCGTGGCCTTTTATTGCTTTAATATATATATATATAGCAAGGATCAAGTGCATACCCCTTATCTTACTCACCCGTGCTCACCCCCCTTTAGCGATGGACCCGGCGACGGTTTCGGTCATACAACCGTCGTCTATACTTTTACCAACGGGCAACATATAGTGTCGCTAAAAGTATAGACGACGATAGTTTAACCGAACCGTCGCCGGGTCCATCGCTAAAGGGGGGTGAGCACGGGTGAGTAAGATAAGGGGTATGCACTTCGATCTTCTTAGTTAGAAGATGAAGACGAAGTCCTTCAATACTTCGATCTTCCCTCTCAAACTGATAGATCTAGGATATACTGTAATCCCTTCCTTAAATGTTTATAAATAAAAGAAAGAGATTACTTTACCGATTCACCGGTCATCTTCTTAATCTTTTCTTTCTTCTGTTAAAGTTTTTCTTTTAAAAACTTAATCCTCGCTGTCATATGGTATCAGAGTCACACGGTTGGTTCTTGATGCTATCGGCGATCGATTATAAACAGTTTGATTCGTGAACTTAAATGTTTATTCAAACTTTTATTTTTCTTGCTCTGCTTTTACAAGTCCCGACCTTCGCCGTAAAACACCCAAGATCGCCTTAAGTCCCGATTAATGCCTGTTTGTAAGTCTCCAGGGTGGGAGCAGTGAATGGCCAAAGGGAATCCTTAGATCTACGGGTATGAGTTTAAAGCAAGTAAGGCTTTCTAAGCAGACCTTCAAGAAAAAGAATTTTTGTTTAAACAGTTAACAAATTTGAGTCTTCTGTTTAGATCGATTTCACTGATAGATCAGGACCAATCGAGTGATCCTTTGTTTCAGATTTCAGTCTGATTTGTTTTTAAACAAAAATCTTTTACAAAACTTAAAAAGTTTTGAAGATCTGACCAATTTTTCGGTGAAAATTTTTTCTCCTCCTTCTTTTTGTAAACAAATTTTTTGGGGGTGAAAGGGATTAACTTCCTGGATATTTTTTTTGAGGCCGAAGAGTATGGGGATGGTGACTCGTCGGAGAAGACGATCAACAGCACCACCGGCATCCACAGGAGACGGACCAAGTCAACGAAGAAGACGCCAGAGGCATCTTCAGTCACCGACAAGTGATGGCCCACGCCATCATCTCTTTTACTTTAGTAAATGTAAAAGTAAAAGTAAAAGAATATAACTTTTGTTTTTACTTAAGTTAAATGTTTTTAACTTTCACCAATATAAAAGTAAATGTAAAATGTTTCTTACGTTTTACTTTTACTTTAGTAAATTACTTTTACTTCAGTTATTGTAATAGTGATTCCTGCGTGAATCAAATAGTAATTTACTTTTCAGTTTTATATTTAAAGAAACTCAAGTGTTAGAGTTTCTTTAGGCTAAAAATTAGGATTAGCCTCAGAGCTTCTCTCTCTAGAAAGCTCTTCCGAGGTCCTCTCCCTTCTCTCTAGAGTTAGCCGGAGACGAAGCTTTCAGCTTCGATCTTCTTAGTTAGAAGATGAAGACGAAGTCCTTCAATACTTCGATCTTCCCTCTCAAATTGATAGATCTAGGATATACTGTAATCCCTTCCTTAAATGTTTATAAATAAAAGAAAGAGATTACTTTACCGATTCACCGGTCATCGAAAAATATAAACATCGTGGGGATGGTGACTCGTCGGAGAAGACGATCAACAGCACCACCGGCATCCACAGGAGACGGACCAAGTCAACGAAGAAGACGCCAGAGGCATCTTCAGTCACCGACAGGTGATGGCCCACGCCATCATCTCTTTTACTTTAGTAAATGTAAAAGTAAAAGTAAAAGAATATAACTTTTGTTTTTAAGTTCACAAATCAAACTGTTTATAATCGATTATATATATATATATATATATATATATTACCTGTTTACTGCATTTAAATATCTGTTTTAACTATTCATTCAATGTAAATCCATAATATTCAAATATGTGGACTAGATTTATATAAATCTAGTCATATATAACTTTTAACCGGTTCAAAAGTTGCAAAATTGGAACCGTTGAGCTAGAATGGTTATGATTTATTTAAATCTAGTTTTATTACTAGTTTTTTATTATGTGAGTCTAGGAGGCACGAGGTCTAAGATTCAGCTAACGGATCAAGATCTGGTTCCCACGATGGATCCTTTTCAAGTGTAAAGTCAGCTTATAAATTATTTATGGTGTTTGGACATCTTTCAATGACTTTTTTGCCCATAAAGAGCCCAACACTACTATGTATATTATTTTGTCGAAGATGTTGCTTCGCATCTCGAGAATAAAATCAAATAAAATCGAGTACGAAATAAAATAAAAATATCAAAAGCCTCAATTACTATGTGAACATAAGGGGTTGAAAACTTATTTTCAAAACATCAATGCTATATATTGCTTAAAATTGAACTTTTATACAAATTAAATCCTTTGTACATAGGTGTAAACGATGCATAACACAATTTCTAAATAATTGCACTTAGGCCCAATAAACACACACACTTCAGATAAATTAGGGAATCGAAAAGTTGCAGTAACCGTATTTTCACGGATGTCGGGGGTGTCTAACAACTTTCCCCGCTTAATCAAGCCCCGAATTTTGTGAATATTGGTTTCTAAGACCTGTTAAATAGAGTCCAACAAATGGGCCTTTGTGTAAACATTTTCAAATTCGGCTGAGTTGGTACAACCAATACAAAACTACTAATTGGCGACTCTGAATTTTCAAATCATCGACATTTTGTGTCGGACTCTTTTCAAACTCGCACTTTCAAATAAAACTCAACATATACAAAACATAATTAAAGGGTAAAAAAAAAGAAATTCCAAAAAAGAGCAATTTTTTACAAATGCTAATCAATGATGGCCCTCCATGAATTCACATATTGCCTTTTCTCCTTTGCTCAGTAGTGTACGAGCAAAGCCACGATAAAAGGAATTGGACAACTCATTTTTTGACAATAGTGATTCTATTACGTTTCTTTTTAGGTTGAGAAAAGAGCACAAAAACAGAAAGATATAAATTGCGCAAGAAGTTCTTTCGATTAACGTCGTGCGACTCGAAAGACACAATATTTTTTGTTATTTTTATATAAAAAAAAGTGTTGACGTAGATATGTGAAGAGTGTATATAATATATATACACGACATTTACTAGCTATATATTCGTGACAAAAAACTCAAACCGGAAAAAGCACCTTTACCCCACTGTGGTTGTAGTGTTTTAAGCAATTAGCCATTGTGCTTTTAAAATATTCAATTAGCCCACTTTACTTTTTTAAAAATTTCAATCAAGCAATTCCGTCCAATTTTACTTACGGACGTTAAAAAATTGGGAGGGAAAAGCACATTTACCCCACTGTATTTTTAAAATATTCAATTAGCACACTATACTTTTTAAAAATATTAAATCAAGCAATTTCATCCAATTTTGCTCACGGGCGTTAAAAAATTGGGCTAATTTTCCTACGTGGCTTTAAAAAATAAAATACAAATTGGGTCAATTTTGCTCATGGACTTCATTTGTATTGTTTAATATTATTTAAATGAAGATGAATAATATAAGAATTGAATGTAAAATATTATTTAATACTAATATTTATGTCATGTACGTAATTTAAGAAAATATTTAAAGATTTAAATTTTATTAACATATCCAATATGATCAATAACATTATTTTATTATGATAAATGATAATAATAAAATTTAAATTTCTTAATATTTTTCTTAAATTATCTACTGTATGATTATTAGATAACAATTTTATTTTATATAATTTATTAGTATTTTGTTACATATGTCGTGATGTCGAGATTTTTAGTTTTGGTAATTTCTAATTAAGTTTAGTGGGTTGGATTGGATTCGTGACCATCTTGACCTTGGAGTAATTTTATTTATTATATCAAATATATATATAGAGAGAGATAGAGAGAGAGTAAGGATAAAGTGCATACCCCTTATCTTACTCACCCGTGCTCACCCTCCTTTAGCGACGGACCCGGCGACGGTTTTGGTCATACAACCGTCGTCTATACTTTTAGCAACGGACAACATATATCGTCACTAAAAGTATAGACGACGGTTGTATGACCGAACCGTCGCCGGGTCCGTCGTTAAAGGGGGTGAGCACGGGTGAGTAAGATAAGGGGTATGCACTTGATCCGGACCGTATATATATATATATATATATATATGCGGATGCTATACATATAATTGATCATAATTAAAACCATGAGTACCGAAATTATTAACTAAGTTTATTAGTTTAAGAATTTATAGTTTGGAATAGTTGATCAGTGACATATGGTGTTCCATATTAGACCACGTGAGATTTATGAATTATGATTTTTAGAATTGTTTTTTCAAAAATAAAATTAATTTAAATTTAAAATTTTAATTTTTAGTCAAAGTTAAACGTTTAAATAGAATATAATCTTTAAATGGGGATGAATAATATAAGAATTGAATGTAAAAATATTATTTAATTCTAATATTTATGTCATATACGTAATTTAAGAGAATATTTAAAGATTTAAATTTTATTAACATATCCAATATGATCAATAACATTGTTTTATTATGATAAATGATAATAATAAAATTTAAATTTCTTAATTTTTTCTTAAATTATCTACTATATGATTATTAGATAACAATTTTATTTTATATAATTTATTATATTTTGTTACATATGTCGTGATGTCGTGATTTTTAGTTTTGATCATTTCTAATTAAATTTTATCCATTATTCTCTTAAATTATGTACATGACATAAATATTAGTATTAAATAATATTTTTACATTCAATTCTTATATTATAAATCCCCATTTCAAAAATAAAATACAAATTAGGCCAATTTTACTCACGGGCGTCATTTGTATTTTATTTTTTAAAGCCACGTAGGAAAATTGGCCTAATTTTTTTACGTCCGTGAGCAAAATTGGACGAAATTACTTGATTGAATATTTTTAAAAAGTACAGTGGGCTAATTGAATATTTTAAAAGTACGGCGGGGTAAATGTGCTTTTTCCCCTAGTTTTTTAACGTCCGTTAGCAAAATGGCAAAACTATGTTTTTCACCACTATACTTGGCAGGTTTTATTTAATACACCATTGAACTTTTAATTTTTTGAATTATCCTATTAAAAAAATTATAATTTTTTAATTGGATCATTATGTTAATTGTTCCTCAATTCTGTTAATATCAACGTTATATTTGTCCGACGTGGCTTTTTTTAAAAATAAAAAGAAAAATGACTTAACAGCTACTATCGATATATAACAACTCAGCTTCTTTTTCATTCAGCCACTTACGCATTTAAAATATCTCTGACAACGAATCTAGTGCTCCAAAACCAACTTGGAGATCAATTTGCCCAAAATCAGCTTGGGAAATTTGGGTTATTGTTATATGTCATCTCTTTAAAGCTTTAGAACACCAGAGGAAGGTTAATGGCATCTTGTCTTAGTCGATCGTGATTGATTGCTTCAAAAAGGGTGGGTAATAACCCTAGTTATTCGTATCAGCTTAAGTCTCCACAAGAATCAAAAATCAAAGGTATGTATTATTTACGCATGATACTCCTCTTCACCTCACTGATTTCTTCATTCGTTTAATACTGCAAACTAGGGTTCCAACTCAGTCTACCTCAAATAAGGAGATTGATTCGGCCAAAATCAAAGGGAAAAATTAGGGGGTTGTTAATGGCATCTTCACATAGTAGACCTTCGTTGGTTATTAAAAAGAGGATAGAATGTTTCTGTGGTGTATTTGTATCTATTTGTGTCTCCACAAAGAACAAATCAAAGGGACGAAGATTCTATGTGTGACGCCCCCAAAATAGATATACATCACCCATTTTGAGTTGTCAATACATGGTACATAAATAACTACAACTTTATTATTACAACAGTAAAACTGTGAGTTTGAATACAAACATTATCTTCTAGACAATATCTATACTCAAATAAATTCTCATCATATTTATTGATACATTATTTTATAAAAATGGTGAGGACTACTAAAAAATTCTCTCTAGAACCTTCATTCCATACCCCGACTCGTACTCGCTATATTCTCGTCTCCTGAGAAGAAAAATGGAACAAAAAGGAAAAGGGTGAGCTCAACTAGCCCAGTAAAGAATATTATGACTAAGATGATATACAACAAATTATCATTAGTCTTCAACAGGAAAAAAATCTAATAGAATACAATAGACAACAAGTTTTAAATCAATATTTGCAGCAGAAATAATAATTCATTAGAAGAGTTAAGTAGAGAATGCAAACTACAATCTTCTATGTATGAATTTAAAAGTTCATCGTCTATCTTTTATCCCTGTTACATCAATCAATATATATCTGGAATCAAATATTCATCTTTGCACTACAGGCCAAAGATATTCATCAGTTGGTCATGTTCTTCTAAACACCTGTTCATCTTTGCACTACGGGCCAAAGATATTCATCAGAAATCATTTATCTTTGTACTACAGGCCAAAGATATTCAATAATATCATCATTTAAGACTGATGATGATGAAAAATATTTTTAAAGAAACGAATCCAGTGAATACCTCAAAATCATCATTTATAGTGGTGTAAAATAATATGATATTCAATAATATCATCATTTAAGACTGAGAATGATGACAAGGATTAAGGATTCGTACTTTGTTTTAACCATGTCCAAAAATACCTCAAAAATAATTATAGTGGTGTAAAATTCAAGAATGATCAAAACATGGATACAATCAAAGCTAGTATCCACAATAGATATTTTAGACGAAAATAAAAATTTTTATTTTTCGATGAATAGTTCTGTATTCGTGAATAGTGCCGTATACGTGAATAATGCCGTATACGTGAATAGTAACTCCGACACAAAAAGTTCCAAATTTGATTAAAAGTTCAGATCAATAATTCGGCAAAATGATATTAGAAGAAATAATATCATTTAAAAAATAATAATATCCCTTACCTCGAAAGACAGTACTTCTAGTTGAAACACCGGATATAAGCTATGACTTGAACTTGCACCGTATAGCAACAGTACTCAAAGTATATTCAAAATACTCACAAGAATACGCTCGATAATATAGAGAGAGAAAACTTCAGTTTCTGGTGTGATTTTCAATTCTAACCTAAGCACTCTATTTATAGGAAAATGCTTAGAACACCAAAGCAGAAAATTTAATAAAATATTAATATATATAATTTTTATTCCAACGCACACTTATTTTGCTTCAAAACCTCAGCCACCAAACAGCCCACCTCACAAGACTTGCACAAAAAACGTTTTTGTTATTTAAATTATTTTAAACTTCCAAAAATCAATTATTTTGGAGCTTCAGAACTTCAATAATTTATAATAAATGGCCTTTTATCAGAAAATTTGAATCTTGCCAGTTTTTATAGAAAATTTAATTCTCTAAAACTTTGCAGAAGAAAGTTTTTCCAAATTCCAAACAGAAATTGACCGAAATCCACAAACGGACGATTTTACAGGCTATAATCAAATTTCAGTCAAGAAATGTGGTCCACCGACACATAAAACATGCTTTAAATATTCTTTGGTAACAAAAATACTCCTCCACATATACTCATATATCCCACATTTATCGTAAAAATATCATCATTATTATATTATTAAAATATAATAATATATTTAAATGAATTATTTTATCAGAAAAAGATAAAATTTTAATTTTCAACAATTGTCACATTAAAAATTTTCTCCATCTATATCCACATAAAATCAATATTTTCCACATCATATGAATCAATAATTAATTATTCACAAATAATATTACAGAATCACAATATTGACAACCAGACAGTTCTCAGGAAAGAGGGGGCTTTCCAATAAAAATTTCTCCTTACTGGCGCGCAATTAGGTAACCAAACCTCTCCTTAGACATAACTTTCTAGACATTGCCAATAATATTATCTAACAATATTATTCAAATAATATGAATTATTTCTTCGATAAATACTGTGTAATGACAATTATTGAAACAACAGCAATATAAAATATCAACGCATCAATTATTAAATCAATAAAATAAAATACTGAACAGTAATTACTGTAACCATTATTGAGTATTGCCTTCTTACGTAAGAATCAATAATTTGTGCAATACCGTGTGCTACTGTGTTTTAACCACCGAGTATTTTAACAGTATTAACGGTAACAACTACGTCGTTATTTTTAAACAACTTATATTTGTCGTTTTCTTCATCCAATCGCTTTCCGTTATGTGGCCCATACATGGATGCGCCGTCGTACGAATATTTCCAGACAGTACGAATATTCCACGACCAAACGAATAATCCTCGACAACAATGAATATTTTATAACCACTTGCTTATTTTGAAATATTTACGTATTTTACCCATAACTATCCACATTAATCAAATCAACTCTTACTATTTCAAAATAATAAATAGAGAAAATTAAATTTCATTAATAATAAGTTGGGGTCTTATACTATGGATGTCGTTTTTACCCAGTAAGTACATAAATTCATATTCATAATAATTGGGTTAGTTTTTGCTCCTTATCATTGAGTTCTTTTGTTAAAATAATAATTGTGTCTTGATATTATTATTGTAATGTATATTGGAGTTAAGTTGCTTGAAATTTTTGGTCTTTTGCAGGATGTGAATAAATATTGTGGATTTTTTTCAATGGTTGGACATAATGTAACGACCCCAAAATAGGTCCATTCAATCCAACCCATTCTGAGTCGCCAAATACATGGTACAGAAAATAACTATAACTTTATTACAACAATTGTCGTGCAAAATACAACAACATATATACTGTGAGTTTGGATACAAATATATACCAAATGTGACACATGTCCCAACCGTGGTCAACACCTCACAGTGACACCTTACATAAAGGTATAGTCAAAAACTGTTTTAGAAACTAAAATCTTTGGGAAGTGCTCAAGGAAACCTTCGTACATGGGAGGCCATACTTCTAGGTTATGATAGATATCATATGGCCACAGAATTATCCTTGGTTGACCCAATATACCCCAAAGAAAAACGAGAAGATTACTATCATATCCTTCCCAATGGTGAGTCTTCTCTTGATTCATCATTATCTCCACTGTCTCAAATTGAGAATTATACTTCAAACAAACACCAAGATTATATAGGTAGTGCTCATAAATATACTCAGCAAGTGGATGAGCACAACCCTGTCTTATGATGACACGAGGTTGTATGTCATTAGACATCTTGTATGAAAGTGGCAAAACACCCTTCCAACGTTGGGTTCGCCTCTCCCTATATGATTCACCAAATATAACTACTAAAAGATGTATACAACACACTTCTCTATACTATTTAGGGAGAACACCACAGCTAGAGACCACCGTTCTATTCCCCTGTTACCCCTGCTCGACCCAGCTACACTCTTATTACCTGAAAGGAATTGTAAAGCAAAAGGGTGAGCACAACTAGCTCAGTAAAGAATATCATGACTAAAGATAATTAAATTATCAATAGCCTTCATCAATAATAAATCAGAGATTTAGAACATATGGTAGATGATAAAAATTTCAACCATAGTTGCAGCGGAACGAACAATCCATTAAAAGAGTCAAATAGACTATAAAGTCTATTATCTTCTCCATGTTAAAAATCCACCAACAATGTTTTATCCCTGTAACATCAATCAATAATTCTGGTCCATAATTATATGAATAACTCATAATCATAATTGTAGTTCTAAATTTCTCTTCTCATCCAGGACGAAGATAATTTTCATCACATATCTTTACCTGAAACATCAAAGATCATGGTTACACCAAATCACATTTCCTGTTCATAATCATATTAATAATTTCATCTTTGCACTACGGCCAAAGATATTCATTTGTATCACCAGTTGGTCATGTTCATCTCAACACATGCTCATCTTTGCACTCCTTGCCAAAGATATTCAACAACATGTCATCTTTGCACTACGGGCCAAAGATATTTATCAATAATTCATCTTTGCACTACAAGCTAAAGATATTCCTCAAGAGTTCATATTTGCACTACAGACCAAATATATTCGTCAACAGTTCATATTTGCATTACAGGCCAAATATATTATTATTTTTAAGAAATATATAATCATTTCAGAATTTATATAAACAATAATTATAACCGTGTTAAACATTTCACCTTTGTACTTAAGCTAAAGATATTCAATTAAAAATTCAATGGTCATGATCATACTAGTCAACAATTTAACTTTGCACTACTGCCAAAGAGAACCCATAGTCATGATCATACCAAAAATCTACCTATCTTTACACTCAAGTCAAAGAGAAATATCATCATTAGGGTTATAAAGATGTTATATATGATAATAAAAATAATATGATCAACATATAGTTTTAATCTCAAGAGTAATATTCATAAATCAACTATAATTTCGTTAGAAAAAGAAATCAATTTTGTCGTGGATAGTACCCGTGAATAGTAACTTGTGAATGGTAACTCATGAATAGTAATTCCGACATAAAAAAGTTAGAAATTCAACAATAAAATCCATACCAATATTTCGGTATAATGATATTGAAAGAATAATATTTCTTAAGCTTATAAACAATTTATTTTAATTGTTTAAACTTTACTAAATAATACATTTAATCATTCTAAAATGCCAAACTCATAAGATTTCATCACCAATAATCAAAACCCTCATCAAAAATCTGCATATACCTCATATAGGATTCTTAAGCCATAAAATCCTATTTTTCAATTTTCTTCATTCACATAACATATTTAACTCATTTATTCATAACTAGTCTATTTTTATGAAAAATACCAAATCAGTTCCAAAAATATTTCTTTTTTAGGATTTAGCAGAATATAGTCTCATATTGAACATATATTTTTCTTAGAATTTTTAAAGTGCATTTACTATTTTTCATATGGCCAAAACCGCCGAATATTTAGATATTTATCATAAATTATACTTTTATCCAAAAATTCTAGAATTCACAGAGTACACTGATATTATATATATGTGCTCCCAATAAAAATTTCATCAATTTTGAAGTTAACCACAAGGAGTTATAAGCGGTTACTTTTAAAATAGTCTTTTCCCGTAAAATCCATAACTCTTAATCTATACATCCAAAAATCACCATTTTTGGACACAATCAATAAAACTCATCAAAATATCATTTCAAATTTTTTCAAAATTTTCTGAAGGTCAGAAGAAGTACGAACTAAAAAATATAATAACCATTAAAATCCCTTACCTCAAAAGAGCAGTACTTCTGATTGGAATAACGTTGAACGAACTTGCATCGTATAGCAACACTTAAGATATCAAAATATTCACAAGAATATACTTGATAATATAGAGAGAGAAATAGAGAGAATTACTTCAGTTTCTGGTGTGATTTTCAATTCTAACATAAGCACCTATTTATAGGAAAATGTTAGAACGCCAAAGGAGACTAAAATAATAAAACAATATTTTTATTAATCAATCTTCTACGCATGCATGCTAGCCACCACTCTTGACAAAGAAAATTAGCAGCCCACATGTGAATTAATCACCAACCAAAAAGTGGGTCCCATCATAAATTTAATAAAAATCATTTTATTTTTTCGAAACTTCAACAATTCATAGAAAATAGCCCGGTTATCAGAAAAATACAAATTTTATGTCCATTATGACTGAAATCGAATTCTCTACAACTTTGTAGCTTTGAGTTTTTCCAAATTCCAAACCTAAAATATCCGAAATCCATAAACGGATAATTTTAAACATCGTTTCAACACCTTTTAAAATTCATAACAAATCATGCGTTAATTTTTAACGGTTCAAAATTTGTGGACATATACTCAACTTATATATATATATATATATAACATATCCAAAAATCACAACGATCCAACGGTCAGATTAAAATTATAACTCACGCAGTAAAGCTTTAAGAACACCGATTTGAGTTTTTAATACCTCCAATCCGAAAAAATACTGATAAAATACCTCAACGTTAATTCCTTCATTTATAACCACATAAATAAATCCATCATCTATATCCACATCAAATAAATATTTCATTATCATATAAATCAATAATTAATTATTCACATATAATATTACAAAATCACAATTATGACAACCAGACCGTTCCCAGGAAAGAGGGGGCTTTCCAATAAGAATTTCTCCTTACTGGCGCGCAATTAGGTGACCAAACCTCTCCTTGACAGAACTTTCTAGACATTGCCAATAATGTTATCTAATAATATTATTCAAATAATACGAATTATTGATCTGATAATGAGAAATATTGTGCAGTGATAATTATTAAAACAACAATAATATAAAATATCAACGCAACAATTATTGAATCAATAAAATAAAATATTGAACAATAATTACTGTAACAATTACTGAGTAGTGCCTTCTTACGTAAGAATCAATAATTCAAAAATACTGTGTAATACCGTGTGCTACTGTGCAACAACGCGTATTACTTTATTTTACCAACCGGGTATTCCAACAGTGTTAACGGTAACGATTACGCCGTTATTTATAAAAACTTAATCTTGTCGTTTTCTTCATCCGACAGTTATTCTGTTATGGAACCCACAAATGGTTGCGCCAGTCGTACGAATATTCCCCGACAGAAATAATATTCCACGACCAAACGAATATTCTCCGACAACAATGAATATTTTATAACCACTTGTGTATTTTGAAAAAAAAATCATATATCACCCTTAACTTAACTTTTATCAATTTAACCATTTACTGAATAGTAATTATAAGAAAAATTGAATACTTTTATTTCATAAAATTTGGAGTCTTACACATAAGTTCCCAAAATGAAGGTCATTATAGTGGTTGTAGTGAAATGGGTTCTGTTTCAAAGAATGAAGATGGACTCGATTTGCTGAGGAACAAAACAAGAAAGTTGAATGAGAAGTTGAATAATTTGAAAAGGGAGGCCTTAAAATTGAAGTTGGAAACTGTTAGACTAAGAGATGCAAATAAGAAATTACAAATGTATGTGATATTGTCACGGATGGTGACCGGTGTTGTACTAAGTTATGTAATGAAGTTATTGTAATGAAGTTATGAATTCATTTTATGAAGTTATGGATCCATTTTATGTAATATCTATTACAATGCACTGTTAATGCAAATGTCTCTGCAAACTGTCAATGCCCTGTATTGCAAACACATGCAGTTTAAAACTGCCTTATGCAAAACCAAACCTGAGCATATAAAACTGCCTTATGTAACACCAAATCAAACCATTGCATATTAAAGTAAGCTTTAAAACCAATCAGTAGAAAACATTTACATACCAAACCTTTGCATATATAAACTGCCTTGTTCCATTACATTAGACCCAAAAATATACTAAAACTGCAGTTAAAACCATGACAAAAGTATTCAATTCAGACTCAAAAATATACTAACACTACAGATAACAGCTCAAAGGGTACTAAACATTCACTGTTCTAAATGTTATAAAATAACCCCAAAAAGATAATAAAGCTAAAACAGATCCATATGGAAGAGCCTTCATTGTCCCCCATTTGCAGCAGTGCTATAGCCAGACTGTGTTCCACCACCATTGCTTGATCCCTGTCTCACAGTTCCAGTCGTCTCCCCAACTGTACCACATTGTTTCTTTTTAACCTATAAAACAGATCCATATGTCTTTATTTACATTTCATAACTGAAGGAAACATATAAAGGCAGTGTAAATTTAAAAATTAAATAACTCACATTAAGCTTTGGCCTTTTGGCAGTATGTTGTGCTTTTGGACCATGTTATGCTTAGGCATGTGTGTTCTTACAACCTACTTTATTATATCCACATTGCTTGCATTTGGAACACATCATTGGAGTCCCTTTCCTTGATATTTTACTAGTCTGCTTTTTTTCTTCAGTTGGATATTTCCTTCTACATCTCTTTGGCCTTCCAGTCAATCTTTTAGTCAATGGAGGCAACAGGACTGGTAAATCAGTGGTAGGCCAACCATTGCTACCACTCATGGGCTTTAACAGGTGGTTATATGACTTGTGATAGGTTTCAATGTAGTAACAAGGGTCCACAAAATCCTCAATAGGCTTCTCTTAATGAAGTATCCCAGTGGCAGAATGATGGCAAGGTATTCCAAATAATTGCCATACCCCACAAGAGCAGGTTTTTTTCACTATATTCCAGATAATTGCCATACCTCACCTGACCTGTCACTCACCTCATACATATGCCCCCCATCCCAATGGTGATCACAGTACCTTGTCAATTCAATGGACCCATTCACTTTAGTTAGTATCCTAGGATATAATTTCCATCTCTTTTTAACATCTGATCTCTCTTGATATGGATTCTCTCCATTACCTGGGTTTTTATATCTTCAAACATTGTTAAGATGGGTTTATACCTAGCCTCTAGGATCCAACTGTTAAAACACTCTGACATATTGTTGGTCACTACATCACATTTGGTTGTGGTGGTATCAAAGTAAGCCTTACTCCAAAGTTTAGGAGGGATACCTATCAAGGCAGTATGTGCATCCTTTGATTCCTTCCTGATGTCTTTCATTGCCTTTCGAAAATCAGCAGGATTGTTGGCCTTTGATGCCTTCCAGAACATCACCTTCAAAGCTGCCCCGGGGAACTTTTTCCTCCAATTTGCATATATGTGTCTTGCACAACATCTGTGCTCTGATTGGGGTAGTAACTCCTGAATAGCAGGCACCAAACCCTATGCAAATAAGCAGGACTGTTAGTATAATGATAACAACATGTGTAATTAAGATGCAAATTATTGTGTAGATGAAATTATTGTTAACTGCACCTTTTATTGATCAGTAATTAATGTCCATCCCCTGCCTTGTTCTAATCCAACATCATTGCATAACAAAGTTAAAAACCAACTCCAACTGTCTTTATTTTCACTTTCCACCACAGCCCAAGCTATTGGGAACATTCTGGTTGTTAGCATCTCTACCTATTGCAGTTAACAGCTCCCCTCTACAATATGTCTTTAGAAAACAACCATCAAGCCCAATAATAGGTCCTGCAACCCTCCAACCAGTTCTTCTTCACAGCATCAAAACAAATATACATCTTTTGAAACCTTTTTGGAGTGTCCTGATCAGTCCTAATTTGTACAGTGCTACATGGATTGGTATTTAGTATCTCTTATCCATAGTCCCAAACACACTCATAATGCTCTGTCAGTGTTTTCTCTATCTCAGATAAGGCCAATTAGTTAACTTGCAAACACTGTGCAAGAGAAGATTTCAATCCATACCTTTGCTTTATTGCCTCTTGTAATTCCCTCAACTTAATCCTTGGCTTTGTTCTAATTGTCCCTCCAAACTTATCCACCAACCACCTACATCTAATAATCTTTATCTTGTTGACCCTAATACAATTGTGGAACTTAGTAGGGTAAGACTTAATTTGAATCCATTTTTCTCTAGGAACATAGCTTGCCCAAAGCATCTATGGACATCCTGCTGCACACTTAGCTTGAACTCTGGTAGGTTCATTAACTTTAAACCAGATTCCTTCCCCCTTCCCAACTGTATAGTTTTGTATTGCTTCCCTTAGTTGGCCAACCCCAGTGAAAGTCATGTATAACTCAAATTCAACATCTTTGATTGCTGTGTTTGGATTATACACAAGAACAGCTCTCTTCCGTTTAATCCTTGGCTCTTCACCTTCCCATTCACTATCACTACTTGAAGGAGGAGTTGCAGGAACTTCAAAGTCAGAATCTTCATATATTTCCTCCCATGGTTTCATGCCCCTTGTACCAAATTTGGTGATGACCTCATCATCAGATGAGAAAGTAGGCTCCACACTATATTCATCAACAATTTTCTTCTTCTTGTTAGGTGTGTTGAGTCATGCCCTTTTCTTTATCCTGACTTTTTTCTCAGGTGTCTCATGATTATCTGATGCCTTGTTAACATGTACTGAGCTAGAAGCTTGAGTTCCTGTAGGTTCAGGTACTTCACCACACTCCACTTCAACTTCATCATCCAATTGAACTTCATCTTCCAGTTGAACTTCACGAACAACTTCCATCTCTTTAATCTTTGATTTTATTATCTCTTCCTTATGCAGCCTAGCATTGATAAACTCTTCATTCCCATCATCATCACTTTCTTCACTGCTATCAATATCTGTTTCTTCATCTGTAGATAAGTCATCATCTCCATTTGGTGCATCAACTTGCACATCAACTTCCTTCTGCAGAAGCTGCTCAACTTCCCTCTCAAATGGTAAGAGTTCATCAGTAGAGTGGTCACAATATAGATCAACTAGACCAGTTTGTTCACCCTCCTCAACTAGCAACCTAATACTATGGTCATCATGTATCAACTTTAAACCATAACGAATATCCATACGACCAACTTTGAAATACACTGTAGTATTTTTTTTGTAACCATACTTCTTAGGCAAGTTGTATATTTTGTCAACATTCAACCAGTCACCATCAACGTCATGAAGCAATTCTATAAAACCTCCTCCATAGTGGTATATTGGTTCTTCAATGAACCTACCACCATGATTAAACTCCACAGAAAACAAACCCATGCTGCAAAAGGTACAGGGCACAACATTAGATAATAAACATTGTAAAATTGAACAATCAGCGGAAGAAATTTACATATAAACCCAAATCATACATGATAGAACAAATAAGGCTATTAAATTTCTACCCAAATCATGGAACAATCATGTACCAAAACTGATTCATAACATAAACCCAAATTAACATATAAACCCAAATTAAAGAATAATCAATGGAAGAAAAAAAAACCTAAATATTTACATCAGTCCGAAAAAAAATAATCTAAATATTTACAGTTAAACACAAATCGAACAATAATCAGTGGGAAACCACTCTAACTCAGATATTTGCAGAAGAATCTAGACAAAGAAAAAAAAATTCACACAAACCCATACATACCTTCGTCTTCGCCAGAGATTTGCATGCAAAACCCTAGCAGATCAAATCGCCCCTTCTTATTCTTCACTCGCTCTCTCTCTCTGTGTGAACTTCGACTAGTTTGGAACCCTAGTTTGTAGCAATCGTCTTCTTCGTTCGCTCGCTTTTTCTCTCTCTGTGAACTTCGAGTAGTAGCAATCACCTTCTTCATATTATCGTTCGTTCGCTCTCTCTGTGAAAAATGACTTAGACTTCGTTTGTTTTGGGCTGGAGTAGTACCAATCGCCTTCTTTTCCCACGCAATCCACCTTGGATTGGGCAATCGTGGCTGAGTCATTTTTCTTTTTTTTTTTTAAAAAGCCACATCAGACAAATATAACGTTGATATTAACAGAATTAAGGTACAGCTAACAGAATGATCCAATTAAAATTTTTTAATTTGTTTAATGGGGTAATTTAAAAAATTAAAAATTCAATAGTGTATTAAATAAAACCTACCAAGTATAGTAGTGAAATACATAATTTTACCTTAGCAAAATTAGACAGAATTACTTGATTAAACATTTTTAAAAAATAAAATGAATTAATTAAATATTTTAAAAGTACACTAGCCACATTGGATAAAATATAAACGTCCTTTTTTCCCAAACTCAAACTAACAAACTAGCAAGGGTTTGTGTATATATATATATATATATATATATATATATATATATACACGACATTTTCCAGCTATAAAATGGCCGCCTTTAGAGTATCTCTAGCATCGTCTCTCACTCAAATTGCGTCAACTTCATCCTCTTCGTCTTCTTCGTTGGTTTTCACGAAATTGCAATCGAGCCCAGTTTTGGGTGTTACGTTTTCAATTATACCCTCCTCTTTCTGTTACCGCAGAGGGAAGCGCATGGCTCACTCTATTGCTCGTGCCACTCTTGGCCTCACTTACCCTGCTCAGATCGACGACCTCGAGGTCTCTTTCTTTCACTTTAATAATCAAACGCAAGACAAATGCGCGCTGCATCACTTATTATCTATTCATATGTATGTGATTTTATGTTCATCTTGATCACTGGCGATTTCAGAAATTTTGATTGAGGGTGCTAAATTTGTACTTATTGAAATAAGTAACTTATCACACTAACAAATAATCAATATATTACTTAATAGCGTATAAAAATACCATAGTAGTCTATCAATAAATTAATTAGAAAACTTATATAATTAAACGGTGTTATAAGTAGAATATAATCAGGATATGAAATTATTTAGACACCCACTAGCAACAAAATTTTGAATTAAATAATAGAATAGTGGGAAATTAATACTATTATAATTGTTTTCTTAAAGCAAATTTATATTTTTTCTACAAAGAAACGGTCTAGTTATTCAACAATATGTGTTTATGTCTTGTGTAGTTGTGTGCATTACTGTGTTTGAGAGTATGAGACTGTAAGAGTGGAAACAGTAAGTCAACTTAACAATTTCATTTCAGCAAAACATAAATTAGGCCCTCAGTTCCACAAAAGGAGTCATATTTGCAATTTTTTCTGTTCCAAGAAAAAAGAGTTCCATTTCGTTTAATTATAGTATACAATGATACAATGTCCTCAAGGTTATCATCATATTTGTCATTATCATGCCATCATTACCAACTAAAGACTCGAGAATTTTTGGAGGTAAACTTGAAATAAAAATGTATCCTGAATATTAGCAAATTTGCAAATGGGACTCTTTTTGTTGAGAAAATAGAATATTATTTTAGTGCCATTGAGAAAGAGACAAAAAGATAAGTGACAAAGATCACTGAGTCCTAAATAGTTGCTAAAAAATGGAGATATATTAACCTTTTAATTTTTCATACTAGACCATTTTTCCTCTCTGTGGCGTCTCCACTCCACTGATCTCGACTGATATTGTCCAATGGATAAACTTTTAGTTTATGGGTTACTGCATTTATTTATTCTTAGATTCTAGGTCCGCTATCTTTTTTTGACATTAGTATTACGTATTAATATGTTTTCTCATATTGGTTGAGTAGTTTGAGCTAGGTTAATCCTATTAGTCACAGATTCTCAGTTTTGGTTTATTTAGTTTCTTTTTCTTTTATGAATTTGGTGATGTTATCTGTATATGAATTCATTTACGATTTTAATCCTTTTATTGTTTGATTTTCTCTGTTATTTAATCACTATTAATTTCATTGAAATCTATTAGGAATTAAGTTTTATGTTTTTGTATGATAAACTTGTATTTTTTTACCCACCAAATTGTTTGATATTTGTTATCCGTGCATGAAATCCTGGAAGATCTCTTTTGCGGCAAAAGAAAGCGACTTGGTAGAATGGAAAGGAGACATACTTGCAGTAGGTGTTTTAGAGAAAGATATGGCTAAAGATGAAAACTCAAAATTCCAAAACTCAATCTTGAAAAAGCTAGATTCCCAATTGGGTGGTTTGTTGTCTGAAACCTCATCCGAGGAAGATTTCACAGGAAAGGTAGGACAATCCACTATTCTTAGGATTCCAGGTCTTGGTTCAAAAAGGGTCGGTTTAGTTGGGGTCGGACAAGGCCTCCCGGCTTCATATCATAGTCTTGGTGAGGCCGTTGCCTCTGCAGCAAAGGCTTCTCAGGCAAATAATGTTGCAATTGCACTTGCTTCCACCGAGGGGCTCTCGGCTGAATCTAAGCTTAGAACTGCATCAGCAATAGCAACTGGTACTTGTTATTCCTTTATTGATATTAAGATTGACAACGATGTAATTTGTGATAACCACAGGGATTCATCTTGGTATTGTGTATTGAATTGTAATAGGAACAATGATGGGGACTTTTGAAGATAATAGGTTTCGGTCGGAATCAAAGCAGTCTGCTCTTAAATCTGTGGATATCCTTGGTCTTGGAACTGGACCTGAGCTAGAAAAGAAGCTCAAGTACGCGGAAGAAGTTTGTACTGGAGTAATATTTGGGAGAGAGCTTGTAAATGCACCTGCTAATGTACTCACCCCTGGTCAGTAAGCTGTTGTTTCAGCCTCTTGCAGTTTCCTTTTTCCATTTATCCTCTAACCCATATCTATCATATGTTACCCCTCATTGATTGTGTGTACTGCAATTCAGAACTATTGAATTTTTATCTCACCATTTTAAGGGCTATTAATTTCTCATTTTATGTTGCAAATTAAGTTGTTCTTGCTACAACACATGATAATACTGATTGTTTGTTATTTATGATGACTCTTTACCTCAGGAGTACTGGCCGAAGAGGCTAAGAAGATTGCGGCATTGTACAGTGATGTTCTTTCTGCAAAAATTTTGGATGCAGAGCAGTGCAAAGAATTAAAAATGGGTTCCTATCTTGGTGTTGCTGCAGCCTCTGCAAATAATCCTCATTTTATTCATTTATGCTACAAGCCTCCAAGTGGACCTGTCAAAACCAAGCTGGCTTTAGTGGGAAAGGGATTGACTTTTGACAGGTGATTATTTATTTTACCGAGTCTAGTTGTGAGTTGAAAGTGAAGATGTATTTCTGGGATTAATGCCTCTTGGGAATTCCAGGCGGTAATTGAATCATAGGTTTCTTTATGGAGGATTTGAGATTATCGGTTGATGAAGGGTAGTAGCAGTTATTAGAGTAATGCCTAATCTTTTTTATCATAAATACAAGTTCCTATGAGCAACAAAATCTTAGTTTCTATTTTAGTATCTGTATTGCATCGGAAGATGTGATATTTTTCCGTTCACATGTTTTAGCAGCTCTTTCTTGTTACTTGCTTTGAAGGATTTTTAAAAGCCAGATATATAGAGTTATATATGGGGAGAATTAAAATCTAAATTTAATTCCTCCAGTACTGAATATTTTTTCGTTTCTAGTGGTGGCTATAACATCAAGACAGGACCTGGCAGTTCAATTGAGCTCATGAAATTTGATATGGGAGGCTCAGCAGCAGTGTTGGGTGCAGCTAAAGCTCTTGGACAAATTAAGCCTGCTGGAGTAGAGGTGAGAAATATCCTACTTTTATTGTTCTTGACCTTTGTTGTCCCCCCTCCCCTTCTTTCTTGTTGTCGAGGTCTCAAATTTTTGGTCCTGGAGTAGCTATTGTACGAAATTTCATGTTTATATTTACGTAATTATTTTGACTTGGTAGAATTTGCTGTACTTGTAGGTTCATTTCATTGTTGCTGCTTGTGAGAATATGATAAGTGGAACAGGCATGAGACCTGGAGACATTATCACAGCTTCCAATGGCAAGACAATTGAGGTAACTTCCTCTGGTTTGCATATAAAGAACCTTCAATACTCGTGCAATGTGATGATACATTACTTTCTTTTCTTGTTCATTGTACATGTACATATCTTTAGATACTGGTAAGTTTTAACAAACACTGTTTGCTATAAATCAGTCTCTTTAAACTTGATACACATTTTTTCTTCTTGTAATAGATTTGCGGGTATATATATATATATATATTATTGGTATTTCACGAGCTCAGTTCATGATTACCCTTGAGGAAAAACATAGGTTACTTCAGTATCTAGACATTATCCCCCTCTTATGAATTTTGTAAATCTGATGCTAAACTACTACTCCGTAACCCCAATGAACGTGCTCCATTAGTCCATTGGTGAGTATAGCTTGCTTGGCTTCGTGCTCGTCTCAAGTAGAATAAGGTTTTTGCAGAGTAACGTATTATTTATGTTCATGGCGTTTTATCTAGAGATGAACTATGACTTACCTTTTATGTACACGTAACAATGTTATTCATTTCATTATTTAGGATTGATTACGCTGGAGGGAGAGACGAGATGTTACTCATAGTTTTAAAGCATGTTGCGAGCATGGGAAGCATGTTTTTTTAATTTGATGATTGACATTTGCTGTGAGGTTGAAAGGAAAGCTTACAAAGTGGCAAAAATATAATGCAAGGAAACTAAGATTGAAGTTAACGAGATAAGGGAGGTTAACTTGCAGATAGTAAGATGGATATGAGTATATGGTAAAGGACGAAAGGTATCATTTCATATGACCTATTCATGAACAGGTGAGAAGTAGTATCAAAATGAGACAACTTTGGATAACATAGTGTTAGATGGTTTGGGTGGTAATGCTTTTGGAAGGGGGAGATAAAATAATAATATTTCCTCAGTTCCAAAATTAGAGATACACTTTGAATTTCTAAGTAAATTTGTGAAATCTTATAATTCAAAATCGATATGATCTCATTTAAGTTTTGATAGTATCAATCTGGTAATTAAAAGTACTTTCTAGATAGTTTATAATAGCTATAGTTGTTTGCACTAAAATTAAACAAATTCGTATCTATTTTGAATTTTATGATTTTGCAAATTGACATAAAAAGTTAAATTTATGTCTAATTTTGGAACGGAAGGAGTGTTGGCTAGTTTCAGTTAAGTTTTTTGCATCAAGTACTGTTCTTCTCGTTTTTTGACTAGTGGGAATCTATCAATTCTCCAGTAATTATTCTTTCCTGACTGGTATTTGATGGGCAAATGTGTGCCATAGAGGATCCATTTCCTGGCCTTACTCTTAGTCAATCAACTGCTAGGATAAGGAGAGGGTCTCTCTGAGGGGTTTGGCAAGGTTCCATTGAAAACAATGATGCCTTGAACGCCACACTTCAGACTGTATTATTAATGATTCTTTTTGTTGGGTCTAATCTGTAGTTTCTTGAAATGCACAATGTTGTGAATGCTACCTAGAAGAGGAATTGTATCCATATTTTGTATATTTAGGCTTCTTGAACAAATTTGCATTCGGATTTATTATACCTTGCTACTCTTCATTTTTTTCTTCTTGCGTCTTGATCTATGAATGAACTTTTTTGCTTGGGTGCAATCTCAACTGCAGGTTAACAACACTGATGCTGAAGGAAGACTCACACTGGCTGATGCTTTGGTATATGCATGTAACCAAGGTGTAGACAAGGTATTATTTCCATAGCACACTGATTTATGGTATGGATAAGCTATTAAAGTATCTGAAGTGCCAGTTATAAAAGCTATAAAATTACTTTTTTTTTGAATTGATTTGTTTTCTGAAGTGCCAGTTATATTCTGTATTGCATGATGTACAATTTTTTTTGGACAAGATGCATAAGTTTCTTATTAGAAAAATGTGTCTTTGACAATTTTGTGTCACTTTCTACACCTTCTGCTCCTGTTAAAAGCATTGTCTGATTTTCTGCAGATAGTTGATTTGGCTACATTGACTGGGGCATGTGTGGTTGCCCTTGGACCCTCAATTGCAGGTATGATTTGCCTTCTATTCGTATTTTGTTGTGATGTATTTCGGGTTTGAATGAGATATCTTTATGTACTCTAGTATTAAGCTTTTTATCAGTTAGTTTTCCAAATTATTGAATTGCGTGAAACGAAGAATATCCTTCCAAGTGCGAGTAGTTTTTCCTCGTGTTATTTATGGAAAAGGTTTCTTATGCACTAGTTTGCAGTTCTTTTTGGCCTTGAGGCCACCGCGGAGGTGTCCCATTACTTTCTGCATTCACATTTTCATAGAAAATACAAAGAATCTAAATCTCTGTGGAAACGTAATATAATTTTATATATCATAGGAATCTTTACACCCAGTGATGACCTGGCAAAGGAGGTAGTTGAAGCTTCAGAAGTTGCTGGAGAAAAACTTTGGAGGTTGCCTTTGGAAGAAAGTTATTGGGAGTCCATGAAATCTGGAGTAGCTGATATGGTCAACACTGGTGGTCGTCAGGGTGGTTCCATCACTGCAGCTCTTTTCCTGAAACAGGTAACAAATTGTTGAAGTGTTGTACTTCCTTCATCCTAATTAAATTGTTCATACTTTCCTTTAATACACATGTATTCCTTTATAATACACATCCATTAAATTGTACAACATTTAATACACATGGTACAAGTGCATTGTATGCACTTTAAATGTATTTCCTGCGCAGGGAGTATCATTTGCCTTTTAAATTAAGATACCAATCTCATGATATTCCATTGTACATGTACATCTCATCCTTTCCTAACATGTATATGTACTGATTTATACTACAGTACTTTAAACTGAAGTGATGAAAAAATATAACTTGGTTCTTAATATGTCCACTTTCAAATGAG
Organism: Panax japonicus; assembly: GCA_020205505.1. NCBI lineage: Eukaryota > Viridiplantae > Streptophyta > Magnoliopsida > Apiales > Araliaceae > Panax > Panax japonicus. The sequence goes on along the minus strand of CM035093.1, from coordinate 8,358,733 downwards.
AACTTTTGATTATGGGACTGAAGCAGCATTTTTTTCCACCCACCAGCTCTAGGATTAAAACACCTGCTCACTTGGTAAATATGCGACAATAGCGTAGTAATTTATACATTTATTTAAGGATTTATAGTGTCAGTCTCATGAAAAGGAACTAGCCCATAGTTCAGAAATTATTGAGTCAAACCCAGTGCTGGAAAAGTCAGTTGGGAGCTTTCATAAACCTTGTACCTACTTTTTGGAGTTGAAATTCCAAATTGTGAGCTCTACCTATTTTAAAGTCTATAGTGCTTAAAAGAATGGCAAGTCAAATGTCTCCAGCCTTGTTAGGTGCATTAGTGGGATCTGTGGATTCAACAATGATTTTCTGTAGGGCTATGTTTGTTTGCAAGGATTATATTTGAGGTAGGACTATTAATCCTAAGTGTCTTGTTTGTTTTCAAATTTAAACTTGGGAATATTAGTGTCGAGATTATAAAATGACTTAATAGTCTTGACATTATAATTATAATCTCGGGCCTAGGATTAATATAATCCCGAGATTATAATCCTTGCAAACAATCATAACATAGCCTAGGAGTAATACAACTTCTGCACTTCATTGGCTATTTGGTCTGAATTTCTTTGTACCATTTGCATTATGCATCTTGCCTTCTCAAATGCAAAGTGCTTTATGTTGCAGCTTTGTAAATTCCCACTACACTCCTCACATTTTACATTTGAAATAGCTTCTTTGGGTCCATAAATTTGTTGCAGTATGCTTTCTGCGACTAATACAAAGACCACATATGAAATCTGATATCGCAACTACTCTTGTGCAGTTTGTTGATGAGAAGGTTCAGTGGTTGCATATCGACATGGCTGGACCCGTATGGAGTGACAAGAAGAAAGGTGCAACAGGCTTTGGCATTTCAACTCTTGTGGAATGGGTTCTGAAGAACTCATCATGATCTCTTTAGGGAGGGAGGGGGTGAGGGAAGAAAATTGCATCATTTAAGGGTTGTTTTGTGCTGTAAGATTCTGAGTTGTACGAATAAATGAGGTTATACACAACATGGAAGTGTGTTGAGCCAAGGCATCATTGTTGTCAGCTTATTTTTGTCGTTCATGTTTTTTTTATTCCCTTGTCCGATTTGAAAACCATGTCTCGGTTGAGTTTAATTGGGCTACTCAATTTTAAATAGGACTTTGAAATTAAATATACATTCATAATTTCATATTATTAAATTAGTTAAAATTTGGTGCTCAATTTCAATTATGGAGCTTAGACTTAAGTTGCCAAAAAATATAGCCTTCCTTTTGGTGCTGGGTAGGCGTAGGGAAAGAGGGACCAAAGTAAACAATATACTTTTAAAAAGTAAAATATCCTTTTAATTGAATAAAAATTTAACTAGTCTTGGTTTATTTTTTGTACATAGTAATAAAAAAGATAAAATTGATCATATTTAGATACCGGTTTAATTTTATAACTAGTGATATTTTATAAATATACATAGAGAGTAAAATATGACAATTAATAGTATTATATGTAAATTATTGTAAAATAAATTATTTAAGGTAAGTAATTTAACATGATATTACTTAAAATCGTAATAAACTTTTTATTATGTTAAGATGACAGATGGAGTAATATTTAGGAAGTTGAAATATTATTTTGTATTTTTTTTTCTAAATAGTTCTTATAAGACTATTGATGCTAAGTATTAATTGGTATAAGATATAAAACAAAAACAAATTATTAACATAATTAACATAATCATGACAAGTATATTTGATTTCATAATTATTACAAGGATCTAATATAATTAACATAATCATGACAAGTATATTTGATTTCATAATTACTACTCTATACTGAACATAATCTTTTCCGACATTACAAAAAGTGATTTTATTTGACCTAAAATGTGATAGTTAACTAACCCCAACCCAACCCTGGTTATTTTCGGTTTCAGACATGGATGAATCAATTCTTGCGGGTTTCTTCCTTTTGGTGGTTTTCTTCCACTGATTGATGCGAAAAAAATAGTATAAAATAAGACTAGGAAACACCTTTCTTGCACTCCTTTGAGTTTCAATCCAGCTGTACAAAAGAAATCATACAAGTACTGAAAAGCTCATTAAGAACTTCATAATTGTTCTACTAGTTTGTTCTTTCTGTTTTTGGTATAGTAATAGCTGTGTGTGTATATATATATATACATATATTGATCCATGGTCATGTAGAGATAGAAAGTAGGGAGTAAAGATGAGTGTTTCTCTCACTGTAATGACCTTTAATCTTTTGGAGGATCAGCCGGAAGACAGTCTAAACTCGTGGGGAAAGAGGAGGGATTTGTGTGCAAGTGTCATCACCAATTACTGCCCAATGATTCTCTGTACTCAACAAGGTATGAATATCAGGATCTTTGTTCGATTGATGCTTTGTGTTGAAGAGGGCTATATGGGTCCTTTTTGATTTGTATGTTGGAGTTAAGTTTTGTTTATTTCATGATGTTATTCAGTTTTACGGTTGATATGTTCACATTGACAGATAGTTTTACGGTTGATATGTAATTCACATTGACAAAGAGTTGGCTGGGAGTTTTTCTGGAAAGCTTGATTTTTTTTCAGTCTAAACTATCCATCTTGATTCAATTGACATGGTTCCTTGTATTCTTTTTTGTTATTTTTAAGGTGTAAAGTCACAATTGGAGTATCTCCAGCAATGTTTGGCAGGTAATGTTTCTGATAATTGTGTAAAAATACTTGTGCAGATTCCTAAACAAATTTTTTTTTAATGCACCGAAAACATTACAAGTTCTTTTATTTCCTGATTCCAATCGACAATGTTTCCAGTCTAGTGACAGCAAACCAGCTTGCTCAAACACCCCAAGTCCATATATTTGAATGTATATATTTCAGCAATTTAATTTGTGAAATTAGCAGGGAAGAATAAATAAGTAGGCCATCATATGAATTTCCTTTTATGCAACACTGCATAAGATTATGAAGTTCTCTCTCCCCTTTTAGCAAGAGTTGATCCAAATCACTTTTTTTTGCACTTAACCACCATAACGTGGGTGTAGAGAACTAGTAGTGCTCATCTGAAGCAATAATGGGTCTTGGTGAAAACTCTTATTAATTTAATAATAAAATGTTAGAAACTATACCAAACTCATTTGTTGGGTATTCAGTTATGGGTAGATATTGATAAGTGTTGGGTTTTAGAAGAGAGAGATGGAATTAGTAAGCACCCTTAGAGAGGTTGAGAAAGAGAATATCAGTACCACGTATACTGATTGATGGAATGGTCGATGCAGACTGAATACCATCATTTGATTTTTTTTACTGCGTGGCATCCATTGATGAGTTACTTTTTTCTGTTGGAAGTTGAAAACAATCTTTCATTATAATCCACTATCATTGGAAGAAACTCGTGATAGGGCATTATTTTGACTCTGAATTTCAATGTTTCCTTTGCTCTGCATGAATTTTAGTTAATTTAGTATACTGCATACTATCTGATACTTTGGAAAGAGAAAATGCTGGCATGGAATGATCCTAGGGTCAAATCAATTTCCAAATACTCACTCGCATTGTGATATCTAAGCCCAGAACTTTTTGCCAATGATGGGACTTACTCTCTTTTATGTTCAAGGCTATGATCACTTTGGAATTTCAAGGAAGGGATCTGAAGACACTTCAGATGAACATTGCACCATTTTTTATGATAAGGAAAAGGTAAAATACTCGATCCTCCTTCCAAGCATGGCTTAGCTTTATTATTGTTCTATGTCCATAGTATAAAAGTAATTGGTTATTCTCTACATATGCTCTTACTGAATGAAGGTGGAGCTTTTAGAAGGTGGAACTTTTTGGTTGTCAGAGTCCCCATCAGTTCCTGGAAGCATGTCATGGGGATGTGAAGTTCCATGCATCGCAACCTGGGCGATATCCTTTTGAAGTTTGATATGTGTTTGATATTGTTTAAACTCATCTTTATTACACAAAGGAGGCGTTGCACATATTGTTTCCTTGACAAAATATGTACACATTCCAGTTAAAAGGAGTTGAACCACCAGGTTTTTCATTTCAAATTGTAAATACAAACATGGATGAGTTGAGTCCTCGTGCCCGAAGACGAAGTGCTTTGCTCACATGGCAGCATATTGCATCATTACCTCCTAGCTTGCCTGTTATATATTGTGGGGGATTTAACACACAAAAGGAATCAACTACAGGACGTTTTCTTCTAGGGAGATCAAGGTATTCTAATCAAGCCTGATTTAAATTTCATAGCCTTGGTATTTTCCTTCATTTAGTACATATTCTGAGTTAGTGGGGACTTTCTGGTTAACTAGTACTGCCTATTTTCATTTTCATTACTCCTACTACAGAGAGCATGGTGTTGTAGGGTGATATGAGAGATGCATGGGCCAATGCTCGGGTGAGGAAGAATGTTTCTCTCATACACACTTATCATGGGTTTAAAGGTATTTAGTAACACTAGGAACTCCTTCCCAATCTGATGAAAGTATGTATGGGCTTAGTTTGTATGTGGTTCTTCTGTCAGGTAACAAACAAGGAGCTGTTGAATTCCTCAAGTTAATTTTCAGAGCATTTTGCCTCTGCTGGGATCGCCAAACTCAGGACTTGCATGTGGACTGGATTCTTTTCAGAGGCAGAGCTCTGATTCCTGTGTCATCTGAAGTGGTTAGTGATAACATTGATGGGTATTATCCATCTTCTCACTATCCCATATTTGCCGAATTTATGCTTCCTCGAAGTGTTAGATTGCTCGAGGCACCTGCTCAAGATGTAAATTGAATTTGAAGCGACCGGGGGGGGGGGGGGGGGGGGGGGCAAGGCTAAGACAGTAAGACGATTTTGAAAATAATGGAGGGATGAATAAAGTTTGATTTTGTATGTGTTAAAATTTCTGACTGGTTTAGTTGAGAAATTTGGTCCCAGCTTCTAAAATTCAGCTGACGAACAAGTGTGTGTTAGAAAGTGATAAAGAGTTTGTATCTAGCAGTTGGTCCAACTAGTTATTCTCTACTATAAGGTTGGATTGGTTGATACTTGATACTGCTACTCTACTCTCTCTTCACCAGATAAAGAATACAAAATTCAACTACTAATGGTCCTAATGGAGGAGGAGTAAATAAATTATAGAATGTGGGCATGCAGTTTATTCCAAAATCCCATCATAGATAGAAATATGGGAATATATTATTTCCTAAGTGCTCAGCTTTTAATCATACTTCCATTTTTCATTAGAAACAGAACGGTGGATTAAAATAAATTTATCTAATTTAAATAAACTTCGATTGAAATGAATTTATTTAAGTCTTAAAAAAGTAGAGTACTAACAATTAATATAATAATTAATTAAATTTACAATAATTTTGTATTAATTTTTACACCTAATTGTTCTTCTGAAAAATAAAAATTAACAATGGCAAAATATTTCTCTAACTTGGATATAATTTATTTAACAAGTTGTCAATTGGGGTAGAATAGACTTTTTACGTCCGGGCCAGGATAAATAACAACAGTTATATTGTTGATGCCGTCTAATCTCAACCGCGAATAGCGTCATATAAAATAATCTAGGGTGGAGATCAAGTTACAGTATATGATTATTCGCGCACTTACAATATGTGATCCCCAATTTGGTGCTGGTTCGCTCTCCTTCCTCTCCTTTTATTAAATCTCCAGAACCAGAAAGAGAGAGAGAAAACAAAATTACAATTATATATATATATATATATATATATGTATATGTATGTATGCATGTATGTATATAGAGACAGTGTGGATCTAGATCTTTGGTAGTGTTTGGGTTGTGTTGTGTGGTCAGTGTATGATTTGCAGTTATGGCCAAAGATCGAATGGCAGCATTTCATCTATGGATCTTCATCTATCTTCTCCTCTTCGTCCAATGTTACTCCTTCTACCTCCCGGGTGTAGCGCCGGAGGATTTTGAGAAGGCAAATCTAATATATATATATATATACACACACACACACACACACACTCTCTCTCTCTCTCTCACACACACACACACACCCCTATTACAATTATATACCTGCGTTTTCAAATAAAACTGTTTGTATATTCATATATGTATTATGTGTGCTTTTGCATGTAGTAGTGTATATAGATGTGTATTTATTTTGATATATATCTGTGGATGGCTAAATATTATGGATCTTGATTATGTGTATTATAGTGCATTTGTGTATATATATGTATTAAATTAGGTATGTTACATGTGTTTTGATTGAATTAGTGTTTATGTTGATGATTTTTATGATATGATATGGTGGTCTTACTAAGTTTATTTCTATTTTTTTTCATGCTTATCATTCTTAGATCTGTGCAGTTTTGGTATTCTGGATGAAAATTTATTGTTTTCAAACTTAGTTACTGGAAATATATCAACTTTTTTAGTTTTTGGTAGTCATTTGTGTGCTCTGTTTTGATTGATTGGTTTACTGTTTTATCAGCTTAACTTATTTAATCACTTTGGCTAATTACTAAGAATGATTTAATTTATCGCCATTCAATTCATGTGTGTAGATCATGATTTATTGGTATTAGAGTATTGCTGTCGTTATACATACGTATCTATATATGTATATATATTTGTGTGTAATTAGCTTAATTGTTGTTTCCATTACAAATCTGAATGCTTTTGATTGTGAACTTCAAAATAGTGATGGAGGTCATTGACCTTGAGCAAGATTGCCTTAAATAAACATGTCCTCATCTTGGGGGAGTATTGTTCTGCGAGCTCGGTTTCATTTAGTATATAAGCTCCTGTTCACAGAGAATTGGTTCTTCTAGCAGCTAATAATGAATCTTTTTTTAAATGTTGGTGATTGTTTTTATATTGCTTTGGAGTTGCAAAGTTATTATTTGAAATTTGCGTCATTTTGTTTTGACTCTCCGTATTTGTCCTCAGCGTGTATCACTATCCCAACTGTTCAAGTCCTTTTCCTATGCGGCCTCACTTGCAAACCCTTGACTCCATTGTTGGCTAGCATGAGAATAATTGATTGCGAAATAATTGTTAATCAATGTGTTCATTGCACTACATAATTCCTCAAATTTAGATGACAAAAGAATTTGTAATTAATTTGTATACTATCTTAGGGACTTAATAGTGTATACGATTTTCATTCCTTTCGAGTAATGTGCAATACATGTTTGATCAGACGGGATAATAATCTTTGAGTTGTATGAAGTTAGAAAAATTATTAATTGTATTCATCAGTATCTAGAAAACTCATTACCATTTAGTTTGTTTCCCAAAAAAGAAAGAGTTGGCAGTTATGCTTATGCTTGAGTATTCCAGTTCTTGAATGCTTGAGTTGACAATTTTATTTGGTTTTGTTTGGCAAGAATATCTGTGTGCTGTTGTTCATAATATCAGATGCTATAACCATATGTTGTTCATAATATCAGACTCTATAACCGTTTGATTTGGATGACAAAAAACTTATGGACTCTTCAACTATTGCACTGTGATTTTGTGCTTGAACTTAGTACACCAATCCCTGTCATGCCACTAATCCTCAAACTTGCAGGATTGGATGTATGAATATAGCGTAAATTTTATGGAAGTTTTGTTTAGTTCGTAAAATGTGCACTTTTCGTTAAGTGCACCATATGGATCCATATATTTTTCAAATTCGCATTAAAATAATTCGTGGATGAACACTACATGAATGTTACAGAATGTATATTCTTTTTTCTCTATTAGTGGTCTTGATAGTTTAATATTTATGCTGTTATGATGACTATTCTTCAGAAATGTAATTTGTTGTTCATCTATGCGGCGCAGGGGGACCTTCTGAATGTGAAAGTGAACAAATTAGCTTCCACAAAAACACAGCTCCCTTACTCCTATTATACTCTCCCATTTTGTAAGCCAAAGACCATAGTGGACAGTGCAGAGAATCTTGGGGAGGTTCTTCGTGGTGATCGTATTGAGAACTCCCCTTATGAGGTCAGCTATTTTTCTTAGATGATTTCATGATAATTTTGCTATTTACTTTGTTTGGATATGGAGTTTTTCAATGCTTTTCTATTACAGTTCAAAATGCGAGAACCACAGATGTGCAATATTTTGTGTCGTGTAACACTTAATGGAAAAACAGCCAAGGAATTTAAGGAAAAGATTGAAGACGAGTACCGAGTGAACATGTGAGACTCCTTTTTGGGAAATTCACTTGAATTTCTACACATTTTAGTCTGCAAAGAGTCTCTTGTCTAAGCACCTGTCTTAACGTTTCCTTGTGAACATGCAGGATTTTGGATAATCTTCCCCTGGTTGTTCCGGTACGTAGGCTAGATCAGGAGTCTTCCTTTGTCTATCAGCATGGCTTTCTTGTCGGTTTCAAAGGACAATATGCTGGAGTAAGTATCAAGGCCTCTGACATATGAATTCAGCAATATCAAATTATTGGACCTTATACGTCTATAAAATAATGTACAGAGCAAGGATGAGAAGTATTTTATCAATAACCACTTAACATTCACTGTCAAGTATCACAAGGATATACAAACAGACTCTGCAAGGATTGTAGGATTTGAAGTCAAACCTTTCAGGTGATATGTTGTACTATTTTCAACGTGTTTGATATTATTCTCACTTCGGTGGAAGTTTATGCCTATTTGATTATATTTTATTTCTTTTGGTGGGTCCAGTGTTAAGCATGAATACGAAGGTGGATGGAATGAGAAGACACGCTTAACAACATGTGATCCCCATGCAAAACGTACAGTTTCCAGTTCTGAATCTCCTCAAGAGGTTGAAGACAAGAAGGAAATCATCTTTACATATGATGTTGAGTTTGAGGTAAGTTCTAATATCTATAAAATACACTCCCGTTTATTGTTGAAAGTTGGGCTCATAAAGTTCCTTTATCTCCTTCCCCTTATACCAACTTGCAGCCAAGTGATGTCAAGTGGGCATCTAGATGGGATAGTTATCTTCTGATGACTGATGACCAAATTCACTGGTTTTCAATTGTCAATTCTTTGATGATTGTTCTTTTCCTTTCGGGAATGGTGGCTATGATCATGTTGCGGACACTCTATCGTGACATTTCCAAGTATAACCAGTTAGAGACCCAGGAAGAAGCCCAAGAAGAGACAGGATGGAAACTGGTTCACGGGGATGTTTTCAGGCCTCCAATGAACTCAGATTTGCTATGTGTTTATGTTGGGACAGGTGTTCAATTTTTTGGAATGATACTAGTTGCTATGATCTTTGCCGTTCTTGGGTTCTTATCTCCTTCAAACCGAGGTGGGCTGATGACAGCTCTACTTCTACTCTGGGTCTTCATGGGCCTTTTTGCTGGGTATGCCTCAGCTCGTCTCTATAAGACGTTCAAGGGAACAGAATGGAAAAAAATCACGCTCCAAACGGCTTTCATGTTTCCTGCGATTGCATTTGCCATATTTTTCTTATTGAATGCTCTAATTTGGGGTGAGAAATCCTCAGGGGCTGTGCCATTTGGTACCATGTTTGCATTGGTATTCTTGTGGTTTGGAATCTCAGTTCCACTCGTCTTTGTGGGTAGTTATGTTGGGTTTAAGAAGCCTGCGATTGAGGATCCTGTGAAAACTAATAAGATTCCAAGGCAGATACCTGAACAAGCCTGGTACATGCACCCGGTCTTTTCTATCTTGATTGGTGGAATACTTCCCTTTGGCGCCGTATTCATCGAGCTCTTTTTCATCCTCACCTCGATTTGGTTGCAGCAGTTCTATTACATTTTTGGATTCCTATTTCTTGTGTTCCTTATCCTAATTGTCACTTGTGCTGAGATCACAATCGTGCTATGCTATTTCCAGCTATGCAGTGAGGACTACCTTTGGTGGTGGAGATCGTATCTTACATCAGGTTCTTCAGCACTATATCTTTTCCTCTACGCAGCATTCTACTACTTCACAAAGCTCAATATCACGAAGCTGGTGTCTGGCATGTTGTACTTTGGTTACATGTTGATTGCTTCGTATGCTTTCTTTGTGCTCACTGGTACAATTGGGTTTTATGCATGTTTCTGGTTCACAAGGCTCGTCTATTCATCAGTGAAAATTGACTAATTGATTACTGAGGTAAATGATTTTTTTAATTTTCTTATTATCGAGGATGCACAACTTCTCTCATGATTGAGCATCCAAACTGTAAGCACCCTTTCGTAATTGTCCGCATGGATAATTAATATAGAAATTGTTTTGTAAACTTGTCAATGAAGGACCTTGAAATTAGTTTTCCTTGCCCTTCTAAATTTTCATTTTCCCGCCGTTCTGTATCGAGATATTTGAAGAGAATTGAGAAAGAATTTCAAGAAATTTTTGAATGCTTAAAAGCTTCCCTGCCAAGAATGTTGAGGCATCATTTTGTATGTATGAAGCTTTGAAATTGTTGACAAAGGTTTGCTTGTTGGCACAAAATTACTGAAAATTTAGTACTTACAAGTTGGTTAGTTATTAGTGTGTTTTGAAGACAGTTGTGTTCTTATAGATCACAATTTAATTCTCGCTGACTGCCTTTCCAAGTTTCCAGGGTAAAGCAGAGATGGAAAAATGATATTGTTTCACAAGGGCCAGTTTCTATGATGGGTTTTAAAATTTGTGATGTCAGGAATCTGCAACTAATTCATGGTGATGTTTTCCTCTAATACGGTAAAATTGTAACATAAAAAGTGATAAAACCTTTGCCTGGAATTTCCATATCATTTCTTCTATGTTTTTAGTCTGGGATCATACTTGTAACTTGTTTCAAAAGTGTTTTAAATGACGGGACATTATGTATGAACGAAGTATTATTGGTCTTCCCACGTCATTTGAAACAAAACTACCATTCTAATTTAGTTAAACTACCATGTAACGTAATGTGTATAAACTTGCAAAGTTCAGGGCAGGTCTTGTTCCGTCAACTTGTTTTTGATAATTTAGCCTTAATGCTAGTCCCTGCAATTTATTTGTATATGTTACCCCTTTCCCTTCTTTAAAAGTAGCAAACGAAGGAGTTTTGTTACAATTGACGATTGCAGAATCTAATATTGCATATACTGGCGTGGAAATGGGACAAGCATCTTGTACCTCTAATCCTTGTGCTAGTGAGTCTTGCGTGTTTGTGCAACAGTTGTGTACAAGTGGAGTGGTACAATTGTCTTTTACATTTTTGCTACAATTTACCAACCAGATTTTATGTAAATTTCTCTTTCAACAAATCTGAAATCCAAGCTAATTCAGTAAAATATAATTTTATTGCCAGTCTGCAAACTTCTGTATTAGTGAATCCAAATATTCTCTGCTATCATACTATATTTAAAGTCCAAGCTAAAATTTGTCATATTTTAAAGATTTTTCGATTTTGATACGAGGCCTAAGGCCTAAAACCTATCACTACTTGCACCGGTGTAAAGATACCTCTAATTCCAAACATTGCAAAATAAGATAAATACAAAATCAACAACAATACGAGAATAAAATGTTGCTTTTGTTGCAGCAAGCCACAACACTGCTATGTTACCTTTTTACCCTTACAGTATAAACAATCTTATCATCCATTCCAAGTGTTTGTCAAACGATCAGTTAATCAGCATCTGCACTGAAATCAGGCTCTGGAGGCTTTTGTAGTTTCACCAATTCCCTAGCACTCTTAAGATTTCGATTCCGATGGACCCCACGAAGAGCATTTGCAGCAAATCTAGAAGCTAAGAAGGTGGCACCAAGGCTATATGAACCTCCACCAGCATTGCTGCTGGCTCCAGCCAACCCTTCTGCTTCTTCTTCTTCTTCTTTCCGTCGAAGCTCCAAAATTTTCCTTTTGGAATAACGCCGCCAAGCTGCTTGGATAAAGCAAGCAGCCCAAGTCCTCCACTGCTGTGAATAGAAGCGAAACGTGTGCTGAACCTGTCTACTGTGAAGCCGCCTGAACTGACTGGCCACAAATTTCAACTCATCGGCCGTTAAAGCAAAAGCTTCAACCTCCGTCAGAGCCTTAACTGTCCTAGTAGACGATGGCAGGTTAATACCAGATTTTGGGTCCAATGCCCAGGTTAGAAGCTCCTCTCCACAGAAATCCCCTTCTTTTAGCAAACTACGGTTGAAAAAACCGCTTCTCCCTCCATCAGTGGTGACACTCTCCAGGCGGCCACGAATTATGAATAGCATCTCATCAACTGGATCTCCTTCTCGAACTATGTATGTACTCTCTGTGTACAGACATGGTTTCAGCCGCTCACAAATTGCATCGAGCAACCTCTCATCCATATTCTCAAACAGAGGAACCTGCAAAAGAGTTGGCACAGATTATGATTGGCAAGGGGAAATGTCACAAGCATCAGTTTGATTAAATTGGAGTAAGATGGAAGAATTGGAGAGAATGTAGAGTCGCATGAGACATCCTTAAAATGCAATGGCTTAAAATGCAATGGCATATTGAAGGGTTAATAGATCAATCCGTGAACTCTTACTCACTCACTTAACTACTTGAAATAATGCATAAATGAAAATTATTAAAGCACACGCAAGATAAAGTGGGAACTCTTGCTTGTAGCTTGGAAGACAAAAAATAATGTGCCGGAGAGGGGGGGGGGGGGTTATGATAAATTTCTCAAATAATCAACTTTTAGGGTGTTTGAAAATGGATGTTAAGTATTCATACGTCAAAAGATTAGAATGCATGTAGTTCAAAATTTGGATATTGTTCACAATGTGTTTCGGAAGAACATTGGAAAGGGGTGGGGAGTGTTAACAGGAATTATTTCAATTTTCACCTGACCATCCTCAACTCTTTGGGTATTTGGAAAGGGGATTTTTTCATAGCAATTTTATGGCAACGATAAGTTTACTCGAGTGTAATTAGGTATAGTTTTGGCATAACAGTAACAGAACCCCATAGAAGGGCCTCTGAACTAATGTCAATTGGGCAGACAAACATTTGGAAAGGTCAGATGCAAACAAGGCACAAAATATAAGAATATAGATCTAATAAAATTACCCTCTTCACCAAAGCCAGACAAAGATGGCGTTTTATGTCCCTTCTCAGATCCTTAGGAAGACCATGAACCAAATTCTCTTCGTCCACTCCACGGGTTTCCAACCACTTGTACTGATCATAGCGTCTAACCCGTTCTCGAAGATCTTGTGGGAGCAAGCGATGATGCATCCACTGCTCCGAGTCACGCCTTTTAACCCTCATCTCTTCAAGTCGAATAGTAAGAGACTGAAGATATGTCTGTTATAATAACACAACCAAAAGAAGGTGAGCACTAATTCATTGGCAATCTGCTTCACATACTAGATGTCCTAAACATGGCTATTCTTACAACAATTATCAACCCCTTATGAAACTTGTACTTTGTTAAGCTCACGGTTGAATTAGGTACCTTGTTTGTGAGTCAAGCACATCACCTATACTTGTTTTGGCAAGAGATAGGGTCCAATACATAACTCATAGTTAGATATAATACTGGTATTGAACTCTAATTAAGAGTGTAGATTGATTTTACACAGCACTCAGGCTCCAATAAACCTCATTTCTAACATGAATGACAAGGTTCTTCCCCCCCCACCCCCCTTATTTGGGGTGGTGGATTGAAAATGACCGAGTCCAGAAACAAGGTTTATTACACTAGTTGCATTCTTGGTCCTATCACATTCATCCTTAAACATATTCAATTTGATAAATGATAAAGGTTCTCATAGAAAATTTAAACAGAAGAAGTTCATCAAAGAAGCAAAATAGTGGAAACTGAAATCAGGGGAGAACATATAAAATAAGGCAGAACTGCCCTTGTACAACAGCATAATAAGAAGAGGAAACAGGAAGAACAGGATGCAAATCCAGAAAATGTAGGTAATACAGACAAAAGGTAACTATCGAACCAACATGTAGAAATTTATGTGACAGCAGGGTCTTGCCAAAAAAAAAAACTCCCACTGTCATATTGCCCATTTGATCCAGAAGTCTCATCTAAACTAGTTCTGCCTGGTAAAAAAGAATTAACCATAAAGATCATGAACCTCCAAAATCATATGGTTAAATCGACAAGGAATTTCATTGTCTGTTCAGTTTCTCCCTTGTAGGGGTGCTCATCGGTAAAAAACCGAACCGGTACCGAAAAAACCGAACCGGTACCGATCCGAAAAAACCGAAATATCAAGAACCGAAACCGGTACCGAATTACCGGTTTCGGTACCGGTTCGGTACAAAAGCGGTACCGGTTTTTTCGGTTCGGTTTTCGGTTATACCGCATGCATAGTAATATTTTAATTAAATAATTTTTTTAATATATTAATAATTTTTTTTAAAACTAATGAGTTATGCATTACCATTAGTTTGTATACTGCAGTTGTGACTTGTTCGAGTTATGGCCTTATGCCAGTTGTATCAGTTCGGTACAAATTTTTTTATCCAGTTGTATCAGTTGTATACTTATACAATATTAAAAGGAAATTAATTCAAAAGCTTAAATGCTTCTTTTCTTTCTTCCACCGTAATTACGATTGGTGCATAGTACTTTTCCAGAAAAGAAAATTGTTTTTATCAAACAAATGGGTACAAACACTAAAGAATTGACGCAAAATAAATAATAATAAAACAGGCATGCAACTAGACTTGACAAAAAGTAATTATAGAGTTCCACGCTTAGATATTGGGTCCATATTTCTATAAATTAAGCCATTAAGGGGTAAGCTAAAGTAGGCAACATCACAACAATGTACTGATTCACAACAATGTTCGGTTTTTCGGTTCTGTACCGAATATAAAAAATTAAGAACCGCTACCGGTACCGAAAAGTTTAAAAAAACCGAAAAAACCGAAACCAAAAAAAACCGGTACCGCCGGTACCGGTTTCAACCGGTTCGGTAAAAAAACCGAAAAACCGAATTTTTTGAGCACCCCTACTCCCTTGTACAGAAACTACAAAGAATCTTTTTTTACAGAGAATTTCTGGCAGGCTTCATATAACACACCTTGAAGTGGCATCTGGTCATATCATGCCAGTCTGAAGGAGGGCAAAGGTGATCTTTAACTACTGGTTTAAAAACCTCTCATGCACTGGTCAAATTCAGGTTACCTATAGAGAAGTCATCAGCATTTAATTGCATTCTATGGAAGGGATCTCTAACATAGGACGGGGATTCAATTAATGTGCACTAATTTTTAAAAAAGAATTTCTAAAAATTTGGAGCATCTACCAAATGAGAAAAAGAGCAGTAATACTAATACATGCAGCGAAACATTCATAACAAACAAATGGAAAACTAACTATGAGTAGTACTACATCACTGAATGGCCATGTAAAAACTATTTTAGTCCATGTAACTAATTCATGTTAACATTTTGAACCATCAATCCTGGAAGCACCACTAAGAGAGCCAAGCTAATAGCTTGGGTCCATACAATAAGCAACCATTACTACAGTGACGACCACCTGATCCCAAAGTCTCTCCCTGATTAGAGTTGAGGGATTGCTCTTACAAGTTTCAAAGTTAACCACAAATGTGAGATCATACCAAAAAAAGTACAAAAAAGGCATACAAAAAAGAGGAAAAAGAAAATAATCTTGGTTTAAAAGGCTCTGACAATTATACAACACTATTCGTAACAGTTTTGAATTACCTGCATGTTTCCAATCAATAGTGCAAAGAGAATGAGGCCAAATATGGCTAATGCAATAGAAAATATGGATTCCCCGGGATAAGTGCTGGTTTGAAGTCCTTGGCCAAGTGTACTGCAGGGAAAAAAAGAGAGAGTTACCAAATGCTTAATTGTTCAGAATTCAAGCGTGGATCATATACTATCAACTAGGCACTGGAAGTTATTTGGAATGCCTAAACAACTATCACCAACACAGAAATGATATGGAAGAGCTAGCTTTTATGGTTTTTCATGGCAATGGACATTATCATCCGTGCAACTTGCAATAAGTAACAAATTAATTCTTTCATTTCTTTTGAGTTCACTTTTTCCAAATAGTTTTGAAACACTAAGAAACAGTAAAGACAATTTTAGGTTTCTTTTAGCAACTTGCAACCGGATTAACATTTATACCATTTCCTATAACCAGTAAATGTGAACATAATTTATACGTTGGCAACATATATCTAACCATACAGAGACATCCCCTAGGAGTATCATCAAGTATTATCCAATTATAATCATAACTTCATATAGAAATACCAATGCCTTCAATGCCTGCAGAAAACATTGCAAAAAAGGAAATAAAAAGAAGCAGGGGAAGAAGAGGAGCAGTACTAAAAATAGACATGGCATCAATTAGTTCGATTTTGCTCTCATTTCTGATGATAGATTTGCCCAAAAAATTACGTTTTAACTTGCTTTATTTATACTATTATACTGACTGAACAATACCACTTACAAAAATTGATTGATATAGTTAGTATGCAGACTACTTAACATCTTTCCATTAAATATTGCCAGTCTGCCACTTAGAGATGCATTAGAAGTTCTGATGAGTAATTATATCAGAAAAACATAATTAAAGCTCAATTGATAGCATGCAACAATAATTTGATGAGCTAAGGAGGAGCATACAGATAGCATGTTCACCCCTGCCAATTATATAAAGATCACTCAAATTCATATGCATGCACATGAACAAATTTTAGTAAAACAACAAACAAGACAAGCTGTGTAATTAAAATGGAATAAAAACAAAATGAACAAAAACATGTGTAAAAGGTTACCTCAAATTCTGCAGCCCCCACCACAGGCAGTAACAGTACTTGGAAAGAAATTTTTTGGAATAAACAATTCTAGATGACAAAGCCTGCTCGAATATTCCAAAATCAAATGGTTTAGGTTCAACATCTACAGCACATTTTGATTGTAGAACTGACTCACTACTGTTGCGCCAGATATCATAAGATTCAGAATCCTGCACGCTCTGGTTGCCGCAATACAAGAAATTTGTTTTACATTTTCCACTATCTTTACAAGCTCTCTGCCAGCATGTGTCATATCGTTCTACGGATAATACGTACCAAAAAGCCCCAACAAACTACGAAGAACCCATCCAGTGATTAAAAAAACAAATATCTGTAACATGTAGTTAATGACAGCACAAAGTATACTAAGACAAATATATAAATAAGAAAAATATAAAAACAAAAGTGGGATTTGAAAATGATACTTTATTATATAAAAGGAATAAAATTGAATGTCTACAGCAAAGATAGAAAACAACAAAGAAATTGAATGGACTATGCAACAAACTTGCAACAACTCTATAATCTCTTCCTAGTAAATTACACAAATGTGCTCTTCCAATAAAACGATAATGACATGACCATATACCATCCTCTCCATCTGAAGAATAAAAGTACATTAATGACTGTCATCTTAATATCTTTCTAGATAGCATATGCTGTAGGGCAAGGAAAAGAACAGTAAAAGAGAAAAAACAGCCGGTTACTGTCAGTCGCTTGATTGAACACCACATATTCTTCTTTTCCTTTCCCGTCTTAATACCATGCAAAAAGAATAGCATTAGGTTACTCAAATATTCATCACAACGTGGACATATTTGGTACTGATTATGTTCAGATACCATTATAGCAACTGGCAACTCAGTCCGAATTATGAAACTCAGCCGGAACAAGAATTTAAGCGAGACTGTCTTTTTTTTCAGTACATCATACGCAGAACAACATATCCCAACCCTGTCTGAAACCTAAGTCCTTCCCTGTTTGGGTGGCAATGATACTACTTGAGCTTAACAGTTAACAGTCTCTGGTATCATCAATTGGTTACTAATTTTTTCCTTTTCTTTTTGAATCCTTTTATAAGCGATTGGGTCATTTAACTCCAAAAATGTTACCCAAAAAAAGAAGAAAAGAATTGAGATTTAGATTGTGAAGATAAAATTCCCATGCTTAATGGCTGAATCCATAACGCCTTTAGCTTTGAAATCAATTACTTTCCCCATGTGTGGAGGGTGGGTATGAAGAAGTAACCATTAAGTCTGTAAATCGAGCACATGGAACCATACCTTCCATACTTTAGTGACTCTGTGACCTAAAATTTCTTTAATTCTGTAACTGTTCTTTTGTTTGCTAACTTATTGTGTCACTGTTTCCCTTTTTATTTTCTAATTTTCTTCTTTATTTGTTATTTTTACAAATTCTTTAATTCTTTTAATATGCGCTTCAGATCATTCAATGTTTTTGTCACAGATACAAGCTTCTAGTAAGTAAACAGTAAGAAAATAGATTTTTCAGTAACCTTCAATCTAGTCTTCCGGTATTATGCTATTAGTTATCATGTATATTTTTACCCCAAATTTCGGTATGGCTAACTTATCAATGTGTGAAGGATCAATCTAAAAGAAGTAACATTGGTAGAAAAGGAGAAGAAACTGATAAATCAGCAGCAAAGCAATGCAATGTAGTTATGGCCTTCTCACCCTATCTTCCAAATTTGGATATAGCAACAAAATCAACAAAAATACTGGCAGATATCAGCACGCACATAAATTCTGTTCATATTATTATCATGAGATCACAGTTGACTAACACAAGATAGCATCTGTAAAATTAAATCTAAAAGGGAGGCAGAAGGTTATGGAAACAAGCCCAAATCAACATCAACATATCTCAAACTTCAGTGGCATGAGATTACAAAGCGTTTAATGACAGGCAACAAATAACCATAATTAGTAAGCAAGGCCTACCAACTTAAACAGGTGCTTACATGACTAGCGAGCATGTACAACATCAAATAATATACAGCACCAGCCCATGCAGTTTCAGCAAAGACCCCAGCAGTCCTTTTCAGTTCTGAAGTTAAGGGCAAGATGCGTACAAACCTAGGGATATATTGAATCAAGATAATACAAAGTAAGGCTTGCTTTGTAGCCAATACATCAGAACCTTTTGATCTCTGAAGAAATCTCCAGACAACTATCTGCACAAAAATTTGAAGAATATAATTTACTGTATCAAGTATTTCTAGCACGCAACCTCCTGCAAATTTACTACTGAACTTTGACAAGACCAACATCACTAAACCTCTAATATTTTTTGATATTATTCTCCAAAGTTCTCATAGAAGTGATGTTCAGAATATAATGACAAATAAAATTGCAATATGCTACAAGTTTCTACACACGCACACACACATATATATATATACATAGAAGTATCTTTAATCAAGTGTAGTGTCTCAAGAATCAAGGAAGACTGGGAATTTCAAAGAAGACTACATCCAAACCTGTGGTACAGGTAGCACTGCTAGAAAATCGATGATAAAATAGCTCTGCAAGTACCTCTTAGCTATTTGTGCAGGATCAATCACAAGCTCACCTCGTCCAAAAACCCGAGATGAGGGTGCAATGTAAGCCGTTCGGAATTGAAGAACCATGTGAATAAGATAGAAAACATCAATGATTGTACGCATTGTTGTAGCAATGATGGCTAGCTTTCGATCAATCCCCAAACATTTGGATGACTCACTAAAAACTGGAAGATAGAAAAACAGTGGATCTATAGACACTGCCACAATACATGAAATGACAGAGAGTTTATTCCACAACAGGAGGAATTTATCTTGCGGGTCAAATATCTTCTTTTCTGACACTTTAAGATCTTCCGGAAAAACTGCACGAGAAACACCAAATCCAAGCGATCGACCGATAGACTTAAGTCCTTCAGACCCTTTTCTCATTCCTTTCTTAAAAGATTTTGATGGGGAATTAGTTGCATGGCTAGCAAGACCAAAACCCTCAATATTAAACCCACATTTGTTCATTGCAATTGAGGCAGATGGTGATGATAACCTAGAGTCCAAGTCGTCCAACCTAACAATAAAAGAACCAACATAAGCACTATAAGGTAAGCTTTAAACTGAAGTATCCCCCCCCCCCCAAGCACATGCAGGAACAAACACAAACACTAAGAAACAAAGACACACAAACACACACAGAGAGCAGAGAGAGAGGAACCATGTATCATTGGAACAAATCGACATCAACAGTCCAAAATCTACACTAGCAACAAGAAGAAAGAGAAACTATTGACAATATAAAGAATTTTTTTAAGCAAGGATAACTATGTACATGTGTGAAAAATTACAATAAATGACGCAATATTTTAGCCACCTAAAGCATTAACTGAAAAATCACATATCTTCTTTCCATACTTTCTTTTCCTCGTTAATAACTAATGTTTCATAACCAAAATTGCAAACCAGATTACCTTACAAACTTCTCTCGCTGGCCACCAAGATATTCGGACTTGGAACCACAACCGAACATTTTGTGTAATCCAACACATAAATACCAACTGCAGGCCAACAGAAAACCATTTCAAAGGTATCAGGTAGTGGGAGGATGTCTTCTTTCCTTTTTAAGGCTAGGGCTCTAAATTCTAATTAACCAACTAAGTTCAGAATCATAGAGTGAGAGCAAGCTCAAAGAGTCAAATGGTATTCACAAATTAAAATTATTATGACTTAGAGTGCAGATCTGAGAAATATAAATGTATAGACAATTTCTGCAGCCACATTTCTTTACATAACAAATTGTATTTAAGAATGAGTTATCATATTTAATTCACCAGGTTCACACAACATGAGCAGGTTGACTGCAGATCCTTAGGGATCTAGACGAAACTCAATTAAGATTGCTTTTACAGTAATCATCAACGTTTGCAGGAATTGATGATTTCAAGATGTCATGCTTTTGTTTATAACTAACACTTACTTAAATCCTTCTCGATTTCTCTGCATTTTCACTAGGGGAATAATATTGCTGAAAATTGTTTTTACACAAAACAATTATCATAGATTTTGTTCAGCAGCCCGATTGCAGAAGATGAACTGTTAATGAGTGAGTTAACAATTATGTTTCTCTACACAATAAGTAAGCTTTCAGCTCTAAGAAATTCATCACTGATTAAAACATGTATTGCTAATAAAACTATTATTTTCTTCTTAATAATTTAGTCACAGCAGCATCTAATCCTATTCTATGTGACTAATGACTTGGTTCTGGAAGTCGAGCAAAAACTTATTCGACAACTAAGAGCGCTACTGCTAGGAATACTACTAACACAGTAATTACCTCAATATACTTTTATTTGAAAGTACTTCCTCAATATACATCACCACAAGGAAACCTAAAATAGATCCATTCTCCCTTCGTAATCAATGTTTCCATGATTTTCACCAACCAGAAAGAAAGGGGAAAAAAGATTTCTTTGATTTTGCTTTGACAATCGAATAAATTAAGTGATAATCATTGTGTATCAAGAACTGCATGTAGCTAAGCAGCAACAGATAATTAGAATCACAAGCAAAGTAAAAGAAACTCAAATCTAAGCTCTCCAATTTCAAACCTCAAATAGAACAAAATACATCAATTCCAATATTAGGATCGAGAAATAAGAACATAAATATGTATGTATATGTATATATATCGATACACATTAGAGTGAGCGGTAGATTAAAAAGAAGATTAGAGAGCAACGACGTACCTGTTGAAGTATTTAGATATCAATCCATGTAACGAACGAGATGAGCTCCTTCTCTACAACAAGAGACTAGAGGGAAATTTTAGGGGAGAGAGAATAGAGGAGCAAAAACGAGTCAAATAATATACTACTCACTCCGTCCCAAATTAACTGCTCAGTTTTGACTTTTTAAAGTCAAATTGACCATTTTTAAAACTAATCTTTTTACTATTTTTACTAAAATATAGGTGAAGAGATTATAACCAAAAGAAAGTATATACAATTTATTACTAATCCTAATTTTTATAATTTTAGAAATATATTTATATATGCTTAATTATTAATTCTAAAAATAGTCAATTTGACTTAAAAATGTCAAAATTGAGCAGTTAATTTGGGACGGAGGGAGTATAAAATATCTTTTACAAATTAGAAATTACTACCAAAATTGCTAAACTGAAAATAGACCGTGTCGTGTCATCTTTGTATTTTTATTTATTACCTTCGTCTTCTCTTCTTTTTACGTATTTGCTGTCTAATTTTATTTCCTACGTTACTTTTGTAATATAATTTTATCCTTGAGAATTATAAACATAAATTTATGAAAATAATTTTAATATTTAAAATTCACATCGTTATCAAATCATTATGTATATAAAATTGAGTCTCGTTTATTATAATTATGTGAATTTATTTGTTAAACAATATTTACAAATAAAAGAGAGCAACGTTTTTTCCCTTGATTGAATAGATTTGATGTATTAAAATATGATAAATTTATCTAGTCTAGTTAACAAAATTATGGTGTCAAGTCAATCTTTACGAACCTTGTTATAAAATTTAGTCTAGGTATGGTTCTTTCTTACTCCCTCCCTCCCATCCACATTTTGTTCCCAAAACACACAATGTATTTAAATTTATTATAATTTCATGTTATGCGAAGCAATCACTGGTAATGTGAGCTGCAATCACAAATTGATATGTGCACATCATATTAACATACTTGGAGATCTTATCCAATATTAAGTGGAAACCGTGACTGCCAGGTATGGGGTATCATGCTAGGCAAAAGAGATGAACAAGCAAGACAGCCAGTTCCCAGTTGTTAGTATGTAAACTCGGGAGCCACCATGAGTCCAGTAAAAGTTAATCTCAAAATGCATTAACTATTAAGTGCAGCAACACAGTTCCAACTTCAGCAGCTTCAAGTGAACTTGTTTAAACATAACAAATCTGCAGGAGAAAAAATGGCATTCACAGGCTGCCTTGAAGTGACTCGAGGACAGACAGACAGCAGCGGTTTAAAAATGTTGGAGCAGGTAAACATATCCATACCTTTTGGCAGCCTTGAATCCCTCAATCTACAACAAGAGTTCATTTTTTAACCCATTTTTGTAATGTACCCCTTATCCTTCACAAATGAGCGCATCTGCAATTATGCTTCTGGCCTCATTGCACAGTACTTCTGCATTGTTCCCGTCTATAGGCTTGTGAATGACAATTTTGACCGATCCTGGATTTAATATACCTTCCATTCCCGTAGGCATGATTTTGCCAGTTCCAATAAGAGTAATCGGAACCACTGGTACTCCAGATTTCGCAGCAACACTGAATGCACCTTTCTTACAAATCACCAGAAAGATGAAATTTATTCAGATAAAGGGGACACTTTCAAATTTCAACAAGGTTCCACAGGTAGCAGCAATCCATTATCCACAATAAGAAAGGCAAGCTTTTGGGCAAGTAAAAACAGAATATAGAGATCTTTAAAGAAATTTTAGAAGCACAACCCTTTTGTTTGAAATCAAATCTTTTGAAGACATCCAGAATTCTTCCTATATAAATATTTTCTAGGCCATCACTATTGCAATTAAGACTACAGTACAAAAGGCAGTGTGTGAACATACTAAATTCAGCAGAGTATAAATAGAAGTTGTGATTTTTTTATAGTTAGACTTCAGATTAATGCTCCTCTGTAGTTTAGAAGATGGAGCAAACCATCCTCAGCACACGAGCATCCGAAACTTTCCTAATACCTTTATGTAAGTAATACCATATGGTAATGTTGGGAGTAAGAACCATCTATAGACCTCACCTTGAATACCCCTAACTTTCCATCTTTACTCCGAGTACCCTCTGGAAAGAAAAAAACAGATCCTCCCTTCTTCACAAGATCCATGCATCGTTTGAGAGTTTGCTACATTCATATAGACAAAAAATATAACTTGTATAGTTCAAGAGAAGAACAATAGTTTACTAGAACAAGTACTATAATGTAAATTTTCCAAATGGCAATCCAACCTAAACAAACTGATTAATTTGTTGCATCAAAGGTGAAATAATATTTTCAAGGGAAGGAATCAAGTTACCAATTGGCTTCTGCTGTCCATGCGCTTCAAAGGAATAACACCCATTAAAAACATGGCCCATCCAACAACAGGAAAGAGGAAAATTGATGTCTTGCTGATGAACTTGAAGCTACTACCCAGAGTGAGAAGAACATACGTGTCTAAAAAGCTCTGGTGGTTGGACACATATACAGCAGGAGTATCCTGTGAAGGCAAATTCTCTACTCCCACCACTTACAACATTAAAAAATGGAGTAACAGTAAAAAGAGCCCAAATTTTGGCAATAAGCTGATGGGCTTTTCTACGGTACTGATCAAACAAGAGCACAAAAGGATGTGCCACCATCATCAGCAAGAACAGGAAAATGGAAAGAAATGCAGTAACAGCATAGAAACAAACTCCTCTAACTTTTGATCCTAGTCGAATTCCTGCACTTACAGAGAAAAACGATTCACAGAAGGTAAGAATGATAAGGTTGGAAACCAAAAAATGAAAGTTGGTAAAGTCACTTCAAGAAGAACCTGATAATTGATGGGCAGCATCAGAACACCCAGTTCCGGCAATTTCAGATTTAGCAACAATGTACCTTGACATTTTAATCTGCTCATGCCATTTATAATCATGACGCGGCCGATTAAAATTTTCATTTGGATAAAATATGCACCAAGATGCAGAAGCATTTTTTCTTCTACTTTGTAAATGGTTAGCAGGTCGACCGTCTGTAAAGGTTTAAAAAAGATAAAGACAAGATCGAAAAGGAAAAAAAATTTACTGCAACAAACAATAAATTAATGGAATACACAGTTGAAAGAAAATAGTGAAATTTGCAACACATCGAACATATATACAGGTAGAGGAATGCCTACTTTATATAATTTCATACACTTTCTGAGAAAATCGCAGCATTTAACTGACGCATTGGAGTGATAGGGGACATATATATAAGTTGCAATAGAGCTACAGTGTCCAAAACCTCCATTAAGATGATTATTAAGACATCCAAGAAAAGAAAGGAAGCCCACATATATACTCCTGAAAACAATATTCTTAGACTACTACCATATTTTGTAACCATAGGATATTCTTTGTTCTAAATGATTTTAGGAGGAACATATTTACCAAACATTAGATTAGGCAAAGGTTGCAGTGAAATAGTGCACCAGGACCCTTGACACCAGTTGGGAAGCATATGACCATTCTAGGCATGTTTACAGGCTGCCATTTTGCGAAATCTGCAAAGCTGTATCTAGTCTTCTGTGCCTCCTAGTTAAGGCAATGATGATATGAACTTGAGTATTGGGCCTATTGGCAATGCTAAATTTCTCAAAGATTTGAGTTTCACTCGAGAAATGTCAATGCTATTAATTATTATGAAGACATTTCTATTATAAAAACACAAGTAACATAAGTAGTTACTAATCAAAAGAAAAGAAAAGAATAACATAAGGAGGTGTATATAGTTTCTTTTTCCATAGGTTGCATAACAAGGCACATTCCTATAATAGCTTGTGATATTGGAGAAACTGTTCATTTAACATGGTAATAAACTAAAAGAGTTTTTGGAATCCAATTAATAAATAGATTGGATTATTCACATTTTAAAGAGAATGAAGGTGTTTTCCATTGTAAATCCAGCTCAATGTGACATGGCCATCTTCAGAAGTTCAATCTCTGCATTGTGATAAACATCATTAAGATATCTACCAACTACCTCCATCAATGTCAATCTTTATATGATTTTCCTTTGATGATTCATATACGCAAATGAGGCAGATTCCAAAATCCTATTGAAAGCTGGAAACTCTAGTAAAAAATTTGAGCAAAGCAGAGAATCAGCAAACTTAGATCCAGACATAATTTAAAACTGGTCCAAAATAGAGCAAATCCCAAACACTTCTCTTTCTCCATTCAGTTTGAATGTTTGCAATACGCCATGTTTACTTTTTGTCTCTCTACATGTGTGTAGGTGTCGGACAAGGGAAGGTGTTGAGAGTTTAATAAACAGTGCTGCTCATCATCTAACAGCATAAGCTTTTAGATGCAGACAATTTAAAACCGGTCTGGAATAGAGCAAAGTCCAAACACTTTTGTTCCTCCATTTAGTTTGCATGTTTGCTATATGCTCTGTTTTTTTCTCTCTCTACATGTGTGTAGGGATCAGACAAGGGAAGGTGTTGGGAGTTTAATGAACAGTGTTGTACTCATCATCTAACAGCTTAAGCTTTTAGTGCACCTAGTAGCTTATCATCGCAGCACAACCATGGTTTTGAAAGTCTTGGATCAAGCCATCCTCTTGCATATGGTCCCTATTAAGCTACTGTATTTTACAGTATAATCTATTAGTGCACTCTACTGCACTTTAGATTTGGGTTTTTACATTTGAATTGGAGGCTGCAAGCCGGGAAAGTATTAAAAAGCATGATATACATTGTTGGAACTCACTTTCTAACAACATAAAGCTTTTGAAAGATAACAAAAGTAGTGTGAATGCTAATACCTATCATCTGGAACATGCATACTGAAACATAGATCGTAAGGGTATTAGCTGTCTTTTTGCCAACTCTAGTACATCCAACTTAAATTATACAAGTCAAGCCTAAAACATGCATTTGCCATTTTAGGAATCCTAGCTTTCAGTGCCTCAATTCCAATGAAGTTTTCCACGACTGATGTGAGCAGCTTCTTATGCTTCACTAACTCGATTCAGAATATGTTTCTCCATTCCACCCTAATCACATATTTCAATGTCTGGGAGATAATAAAGACATGTTTTTCAACTTCTCTCAAACCCTTCAGAAGCAAGCCCCCCAAATAATGTATCCTTTACCATTAATATGTATTACCACAGCTGAGAGATCGTTATAACTTTTATAAGAATTATTCGTGTCCTATATGTTCCTGACTTAGCATGTACCACAAATGAAGCATTTACCAAAAGGCCTACAGAAACATGAACCCCAAAATCAACCAACAAAAGTACATTAAAAAATTCACGTACCCAAAATTTAAAATAAAATAAAATTCAGATGCAGACACATTTATCACATGTAAACGTGGGATACCAGAATGCCCTCACAAACTACAATTCTTGTAGTGAAATTGCAAAATTCAAAGCTGATTCAAATATTCACGAGGATGTGGTAAATTTGTTTCCAACCAAGTTAACAGTTTTTTACCAATCTAGTAGCACGTGAAATCAGGCATGGATCAAGAGATTTCAAGTACAAAGTTCACAGTAAGTGATAGGAGTGAATCACCCCGCAAATGGACCAAGGTGTGTGCAGTAACCTGGATCTAAGCAAAGAACATGTAAAACTTCCAGGACTAGGATTTAATTTACGAAGGCTAACTACCGATTAATCTGCATCCGCAATATGCATGTTAACAACAAATAAGGTAACCAAATCTGCTCAATTTCACAATATCTGAAAAGCATCCTCCGCTAAAACTGAAAACTATACATGAGGTCAAATATTTTAGCTTGAATGGTCAAATAATTATGATAATCTTGCAATTTTGGAAGCTTGAAAAATAATTTTACTTTTTAATCCTACAACGATGATTCTGAACATATGTATTAGATTGTATCAGAACCCAGCTGATGTACAGGCAAGATAGATTCATCTAATAAAAAAGGCTCGGCAAGGGTGTAATATATACACACCAAGAAAACCAAAATGAAAACTAAATCAACGTATGAATAATACTCTGTGCAGGACAATATCATACTTCTTCTTAATATTGCATTGAACTACAAAAATGTTCTATTGAAATTTTATTTTAGAAAATGAAGAGGCACAGACCAACATCGTATGTTGGTAATAATACAAAAAAGGGAGAAAAACATTCTGATATAAAATTGTGTGCTAAAGGAATATTACCCACATCTTTTTGACATTCTCCCATTCGACTGTTTAAATGGAGAGCACCCTACGTTAACTCCTCTATTAGCACACAACTGCCAAAAGAAAGAACCAGATCGATGGTTATATACAAAATTTCTTCAAAGAAATATCCCAAGGTATTCAATTATATGATGCCT
The DNA here is from genome assembly GCA_020205505.1 of Panax japonicus. NCBI lineage: Eukaryota > Viridiplantae > Streptophyta > Magnoliopsida > Apiales > Araliaceae > Panax > Panax japonicus. The sequence continues at coordinate 8,330,859 of CM035093.1, read as the reverse complement.
TCGCATAGAATAGCTGTTACAAGATCATATATTGATATATATTTATTTATTTTTGGATAAGTTACAAGATCAGATACAATTGATAGGGAAATAGGGTAAAAATGCAACCAGAAGCATGCTTTTAACTTAAATACTGTTCAAACTTAAAATCATTGTGCGCAATGGTAGTATATCACTTGCCATATATATGCCATATTCAAAGAAGTCTCCAAGTCAACAGGATCTACCTAAGATTGGAAATTTATCATCCATAGCTCCCCATGACCCCCTATGGAAGGAAAATCATATAGGAGCAACAACGCTGAAGACTCAAAATTCACCCGGGTGGAAATTTGAGGCATTCGCTTTTTGCTTGATGCTTCTTCACAACTCTTGGTCGGGGCATGCAAGGAAAACTCTTCATTCACTTGAAATCTCCAGATACATCTTCCTACTGTCAGCGCTACGTTAGCCACCTCCACTACTTGTATTCACACTCCATGAGACTTATAATAGTATGCCTCATAAAGATATGCAACCCTATTGATGCATGCCTAGGCAGGACAGGACACGATAAGTTACTTGAACTTGGTGCTGTGGTGATTGATTTGGTCTGGTCGTGCATCACAATACATCCCCATCATTTTTATGTCTTCAGCATAAAAGATCATCATAAGCCTTGTCAAGGTATATTGAAAGATTCTCCACAGCACTAGTGAATTCACACTTATGAGTTCACTTATATCTCTATATTCTCATTGTGTCTTCATGTGCACATTTCTCCAAAAGTAAGCAGCAATCTCAGCCTTCTAGAAGTCCTTACAGTACATGAACAGCCATGGCTTGCTCAGAAACAACTGTAGACTGTAAGTCTATTATAGGTCATTGGAGAATGAATAGTTATTTACTTATTTTGACTACTTTGAGTACTTCCTCATAACCTCCATCACTGGAAACCTAACTATGTATATGTCACACCTCCATTGCAAGAAGCCAACATCATTCCTAATATATTAGCATTCATATTCTCCAAAAGTAAGCATCCATCTCATTATTCTAGAAGCCCTTCCACCGCATGCAAAGGTCAGATCCCTGTAGCAGCCCAGCCCCTTACAAAGAGTAAAGGATAGGGCTCAGTCGGCCGAGGGAGAAAGACAACCTTTCACAGCATCTGCAAGATGACCCTTTTTTTTACTTTTAAATCAGGTGTTTAAACGGGTCTGATTATGCCAGGCCCCTGACCCGAGAATAGAGATAGATAAAGAGAATTAGAGAGAATTTTGGGAGGAAGAAGGATAGAAAACTCAGTAATTCCTACTAGTTTATGACCCTTGCTCAAAATCTTTTATCTATTTTCTTCGACACCCACTCTTTTAGTTAGGGATAAGAGAGAGAGAATAAGGAGATAGCTTAAACAAGTGTCTCTTCATTTCATTAATTCATTTAATTTATAATGCTTGGAGGTTACTCCTCAATTACATCTATTTATAATCTATTTATAGAGAGAGAATGCTGAAAAGTAATATACTAACCTACACTACTTTTCTTATCTTTTGCTCAAAAAACTATCACATGTGCACACATGCTTACACACAAAAAGTACTACTTCTAGAATATACTAATTATTCCTTTGCTGCCCAAAATACCCTATGCCTGACATTCCTTCCTCAAAAGCATCCATGTCCTCGTGGATATTACTATTTTTTGCTTTTCAGTCTTGATAGCTTTCACCACCTTTCCAGTGTCAAAAACAAAACTTAAGAACATGTTTAGTTAAACCTTCCTATATCAATTCTTTAAAACTTCTGCCTTCTCATATTCCCCATTATCAAAAGTTAACACCAACAATTTCAGATTTTGATTTAGTATAACTTCTCCATTGCAAAAGCGTGTCAGTATTTTAGCATGTTGTGAAGTTCTTGAATTTCTTTTCATTCAAATACAGCCACCATTGATACTTACTGGCCTCTAGTTTACTTGTAATACTTTCTCTTTGATATACAACTACCACTGCCACATTTCCAAAATGATCCAACCTTTCTTGAACTATGAAGTAGAACAAACAACGCTTTATTATTTTTCTGTTGAGCATCAATGCAAACCAATAAACAGATATTAATTCAAAAGCAAGATTAAATACTCTTGGCTACCATAGCCCAACCACAGCTAGGCTCTATAACCATTTGAAAAAACAATCGAAACATTATCTTTGTAATTTTTTCATTCTTCAAGGAATTCTCGTCAAGTATAGTGCCTAGCAGATCAGGCATGTTAGTAAGACTTATATAATTCAGATAGACCATGGTTGTTGTCCAACTGCACTGATATGATCTGTTAGGTTTAGAAAATTTCTAAGGAAAAAGGTTGAGGTTAGCTTCTGCATCACATATTCCTTCGTTTGATCAACTTGCCTTGCAAATGAACTCTCAAACTGAAAGTTTTTGGAGGTGTATTCCATTTTTATCTCTCCAAGGAATAGGCCTGGTAACCACATCCACTTTGAACTGAAAATTGTGACATACTGCATTAATACTGCTCCACCAAAATGATGCTAGTCATAAAAGGAAGGACCTTGGTCCCGTGAGTGTGTATTCATGTTCCCCAATAAAGAGATTGACCTGTAAGAATCCTGGAGTTTTCTTGCATTTTGGTTGATGTTTGGCGAGAATGGGAACTGTATTTGCTCTTTAGAACAAAATTGTCCTTAGATAAGCTATAGGCTTGTCAAATGATACCACATTGGTTGCATTATCAGCTTGTGAGAAATCTCTCAATATATATACAAGTTAGTGACATACTTTCCTCTAACAAGCTTCTCTTCATTTCATTAATTCACTTAATTCATAATGCTAGAAGGCTACTCCTCAATTACAGTTATTTATAGAGAGAGAATGCTAACCTACACTACTTTTCTTATCCTTCACTCAAAATAACTATCACATGTGCACACATGCTTGCACACAAAAAGTACTGCTTTTAAAATATACTAATTATTCATTTGTTGACCAAAATACCCTCTGTCTGATAGATTACCCATGTTAGAAAAGTTATACAAAATCTTATACGAATCGCAACCCCTTTTTTATTCCTTAATTGAATTCGATAACTATTCATAAATTTTACCTTGACACCAAAGAAGAGTTCGACCTAATGCTTTAGTTTTGTCCTAGCTTATCCTGAGAGCAATATGAATGTTCTATCATGTTCCACCAACACACTAAAAGGTTTATACGATATATCCAGTATGGAAGTAGGCCAACATTTCTATTGGAAAATAGGAGGCTTCCAAGTCCACAACCAAGAATGTCTGTTTTGATCTTCTGGAAAATGATATGTGATTAAGTGAACAATTTACAACAACAACATGACTTATCCCCACCCAATTTCTTTGGTAAGCAAATAAGTTGTCCGCTTGCTCACCCATCCCTATAAACTAAAGGCATACTCTTGATCATCATCAAGAGATTGAGACGTGATTTGACCATCTAGAATTTTTCACATTTTCAAAGTAGCGCTGATATGAATGAATCCCCTTCCCCACTAGCAAAGGTTGATTAGACAATGAATAGAATGTATAAAAACTGCATAACCCATGCCCCAACAAGGAGAACACAAAACTCTAATTTTACTATACAACTCCTTTAAAAACCCAAGCCCTCTCTTTCTATACATCTATTCCTGTTCACATTCAAATCAATCTTTTGGTTATTTTAGATCAGGCGAGCACTAAACCCAAGGAGAGCCTAGTTAAGTTACCATATATCCTTTTTACAGTCTCAAACAATTATTATGATGATAACTGTATGCTGTTTGGTCTACGGACAAATTCGAAATCACACTCTACTTTGACCAATTTTACTGGCCAATATAGCCCAGATTGCTCCACTAAAATATTCTGCAAATTTTAGACATTCGTATTTATATGCATAGTGATGCCTCCCACCTTGTACTGTTACTGTTATCTATATCCTCATACACCCTACTCAAACAAATGACTATCTTCATAGAATTAATAAATATAACTTATGCAGAGTTAACATGAGAACATTGAAAACACCATGTAATTTCCAACACTTACTATTAGGGGGGGATCATATTATTTCTTAAACAAACTAGAACAAATTGAAAAACAGGTAATCATTAGACAATCAACAGAAAACAGATATATAAGCATCAAGACCGGATAAATCAGAAATTTACCGGCTGAAGAGATGATGCAGATAAACACCTAGATTCTTTCCAACCTGCGCAATTACGCAACGCGAATACTATCAGACAGTTAAATTACGAGAGACGGATATATAGATATATTAATATAATATGGAGAGAGAATTATACAGAGATGATTGACCGGAGTTGAAGGCTTGAAGAGAAAATGGTTGAACTTCAATTGATAGGATAGCTCCATCGATTGAAGCTGTAACCTGTAAGTATCTAATCCAAATGAAATTCCTATCTAGTACTATTTCTCTCAACTACAAACGCACACAGTATCCGACTATTCTGTTGCTTTCTTCTTCGGCTAGGAGGGGGGGTCTGCTACGCCTTTGGGTTGCGAACAAAGAATTCTGGCTTTAATCTCACAAAATAAGGATAAGTTGTTGCTTTTTTGGCCTAAACTAAAATAAATTAACCGTTCTGGTCACAAATCTTCTTTACTTTGCCTTTATAAGTTCGTTTTTGTTACAATTTCGTCCTTCTAAATTTTTATCTTTTTTTATTTTTTTTTAAAAATTAAATAAAATTTTTATTATATTCTTACGTACACTCTCGAGTTATAATAAATTGTTATTAAAACTTAATAAGTTCTAATATTATTTTTATATCTTTTTATTTTATTTGATTACAAAAAAAGAAAAGAAATAACTTTGACCAAACATTTCCTTCCTCCAATCGAATATCCTTTACCTCGTGTTAGTTTATTAAAAAAAATGAATGTTGATAAAAAGATTTGTTAGCAAAATAAAAGAGGGTGTTCATCTTATTGTTAAAAAGGGTTTCTTGCAATGGAAATTTGGGTTACAGAAATATTTTTTGATTATAAAAATTTTTATTTTCTAAAATTTAAATGAATTCACACCAAGTTTAAAATTTCTAAGAAATTGATTACATAAAACTCTTTATTATTTTTTTTTGTTGAAATTTTAACTTCTATGGAAAGGATATGGAAGTTAATTTAGATGTTCAATACATGTAGACTTCTTATGCTTATGATTCTTATATGATTCATAGTCATATAGAATAAGAAATACCAACCTTTCTAAGTCCTATTTGCAAGGACTGGTGTGCTATGGACCAGCGACTCCAGTGGTAACCTTGGCAAAATCCAATGCAGTAGCTTCCGTAAGACTTACGGGAGAACAAGGTAAAGTAACCGATAGCAATGGCAAAGCCACCGAGAGCTATTCTCGCAGGACAGACGGGTAATTTGGTCCTCTGGTGGTGGTGGAGAACTCCACCTGCGTTTTCGGCTGCTTTTGAGCAGATGAATTTGATCCTGCCATTGTATTCTCTTTTATCTGGTCTAGTAATATAATTTATTTGGTTCTATTGAGTGTTTTGCATGTGCATGTTTTTGTGCAAGTAGAGTAGAGTAGAGGTGGTTAATTAAGAAGTTTAGAGTTAGGATGTAAATAGAAGAAATAGGGGATGAGAGGGAGGAAAGGAAATGATTCACACATGGAATGCTTACATTGGTTGACATTACTTAACACCATCGAGCTCCAACGACTATTATCCCACTATTTAGGAGAGCCATTAAATTATAAAAGTAGACTGATAAGAAAGGTAAACAGTTTATAAAGTGGGAGAATATATATATGGGGCTACTTGGCCTGTTAAAAATGTACAAATATGATCGGTTTCAAACATCATCATAGCTCCAAATCAAAATTAGGTACATAAATTAATTACCGCCATTTCGTCGTTTCTCATGGCTTTCAAAATAATTAAAAACAAAATTCATATGAATGGCTATAAAAATCAAGAGGGGAGGGGAGGGGAGGGGAGGGGAGGGGGGGGGGAGCGGAGCAATTGCTCTCATTCCATGTTTTACTACATACTCTTTACACTATCAACTATAGGAAGATGGATGAGAGGAGCGAAAAGAGAACAATCAAACTACCATTTCAGCTTCTCTTTCATTTGTTGGAATCCCAACGTCCAACTGTTGGGTGTGGGTCCTCACCCATGAGATAGAATCCAAGATAGAAAATAATTGATTTTATTTGTGAGCAAATAAGTGGGTTTACTTGATATTAATCTAATTAGAAATTGGGTTAATGGAAACAATATTGGAATTGGAGATTCCATGAAAGGAATCCAAGTTGAAAAATGATTTACTTGTTAGAGTGGTTGGTGACCAAGACAAGGAGATGTGATCCCTAATTTGATTAGGAGAATAAATTGTTTCTAATCCATAATAGGAATGGATTAAGAAGAGTACTATAAATAAGGCTATGAGGGAGTCTTATTTGAGACATGAGATAGAGAAGCTTGGTGGTAAGATACCAAAAGAATAAATTGAGAGAATTACTGTTTGTTGTTCGTGGATATCCGCCATCATCTCCGTTCAATTGAAAGCTTGAAGACTTTATTGCTTGGGGTGTTTTTGGTGGTGAAGTTAATTAGGTTTCTCAACTTAATTAAAGGTAAATTTGTATTATCTCAATTTATTGTGTAACCTCAAGTTTTAGGGCATAAAACTTAAGAGGATTATTGTAAGCCCATTATTAGTGATATAGTGGAGATTCGGAGTTTGACCCGTGGTTTTTACCTCTTAATTTTAGAGGGTTTTCCACGTAAATTTGGTGTCTTGCTTGTGGATGGTTATTTGTTATTTTTGTTCTCATAATTGATTTTGTTGATTTCATATTTAATTGCACAAAGACGGAAAAGTAATTCCTGGGATATAGATTATTTTTGGCATACTTTTCCCAACAGTGGTATCAGAGCTTGGTTATTTTTGTGATTTTCTTGTGCGAATTAAATGGAGGATTGGACAGCAGGTTGCATGATTAATCTCAAGGCTACAAATTATGCAATTTGGAAGCCAAGAATGGAGGATTTGCTTTACTGCAAGGATTTATACGAGCCACTTGAGAACGATGGAGTTAAGCCCACAAACAAGAGTGACGAGCAGTGGAACAAGATGAACAGAAAGACTATTGGTCTGATCAGATCGTGGATTGATCAAAGTGTGTTTCATCATGTTGCCACGGAAACTAAAGCCTATGATCTCTGGCAGAAATTGGAGTCCATGTATGAAAGGAAGACGGCACAAAATAAAGCTTTTTTGATTAGGAAGCTTGTGAATTCTAAATTCAAGGATGGAAACTCCGTTGCAGAACATTTGAGTGATTTTCAGAGTTTGATAAATCAGTTGAGTACGATGAAGATGGTAATTGACGATGAGATGCAGGCTTTGTTGTTGTTGAGCTCTTTGCCTGATAGCTGGGAGACGCTGGTTGTATCGTTGAGTAACTCCGCTCCTAATGGCAAGCTGACTATGGATACAGTTAAGGATAGTTTGTTTAATGAGGAACATAGGCGAAGAGATACTATGGTGATTAGCGCTGAGTCACAAGTTTTTGTCGCACAGAGTAGGGGCAAAAACAAAGGGAGAAACTCTCCTGAAGATGACAAATTCAGGGGAAGGTCAAGAGATAGAAAAGAAGTAATTTGCTTTCACTGCCAGAAGCCAGGTCACATAAGACGAGAGTGCAGATTTTTAAAGAAGGAGCAGTCTAAGGAAAAAGATGAGGATAAAGATTCGATTGTGTATCTATCCGACGTTGATGTAGCTATTATTTGTGGTGATAAACCCAAGTGCCATGTTAATGATTGGATTATTGATTCGGGTGCTTCGTTCCATGCTACTTCGCGTGGTGAAATCTTCACATCCTACAGTAGTGGTGATTTTGGCCATGTGCGGATGGGAAACGGAAGTGCATCCAAGATTATAGGCATTGGAGATATTTGTTTGGAAACTAACAGTGGTTGCAAGTTGATGCTGAGAGAAGTCAGACATGTTCCAGATATTCGTTTTAATTTGATCTCTGCTGGTAAGCTTGATGAGAATGGTTATAAAAGTTACTTTGGTGAAGGTCAATGGAAGCTCATCAAAGGGTCTCTAGTGGTGACTAGAGGTAAGAAGGTAGACACTCTTTATACGATGCGGGCGCATGTGAGAGGTGTTGAAGATGGGGGAGTTGGGCAGAAAAAGGTGTGGTACAAAGCCGTGCGAGATGGGAGAAAAGCCTTGGATGAGAACCACGAGAGAAAAGCTCTTCGCTTTAAATGGGTACCAAATGTGAAGAAGGAAAGTGATAGCTCGCAGCAAGGGTACAAAGCGGTTGTGAATGAATTTGGCAAGCAAAAATCTGTCAGTTAGATCCTCCCATTGAGAAGAACCATGCCGATGAGACAAAGCCGGACATGAAGATATTTAAAAATTCCAAGAAGCTTGAGTTGAGCCAAGACTTCGTTGGAATTAACTCCGAGTAAGGAGTTGTGGTTGGTGATCCCTCCTCTCATGGGTTCGGAGGGGGAGATTGTTGGGTGTGGGTCCTCACCCATGAGATAGAATCCAAGATAGAAAAGAATTGATTTTATTTATGAGCAAGTAAGTGGGTTTACTTGATATTAATCTAATTAGAAATTGGGTTAATGGAAACAATATTGGAATTGGAGATTCCATGAAAGGAATCCAAGTTGAAAAAATATTTACTTGTTAGAGTGGTTGGTGACCAAGACAAGGAGATGTGATCCCTAATTTGATTAGGAGAATAAATTGTTTCTAATCCATAATAGGAATGGATTAAGAAGAGTACTATAAATAAGGCTATGAGGGAGTCTTATTTGAGACATGAGATAGAGAAGCTTGGTGGAAAGATACCAAAAGAATAAATTGAGAGAATTACTGTTTGTTGTTCGTGGATATCCGCCATCATCTCCGTTCAATTGAAAGCTTGAAGACTTTATTGTTTGGGGTGTTTTTGGTGGTGAAGTTAATTAGGTTTCTCAACTTAATTAAAGGTAAATTTGTATTATCTCAATTTATTGTGTAACCTCAAGTTTTAGGGCATAAAACTTGAGAGGATTATTGTAAGCCCATTATTAGTGATATAGTGGAGATTCGGAGTTTGACCCGTGGTTTTTACCTCTTAATTTTAGAGGGTTTTCCACGTAAATTTGGTGTCTTGCTTGTGGATGGTTATTTGTTATTTTTGTTCTCATAATTGATTTTGTTGATTTCATATTTAATTGCACAAAGACGGAAAAGTAATTCCTGGGATATAGATTATTTTTGGCATACTTTTCCCAACACCAACTGTTGGGGTGTGATATTTTAGATATTGGACCAAAGGGTTTGAGCTGAGTTATTTGGTTAATTTACCGGGTCATTTCAGTTGGGTCCTCTTTGTTGGGTCGGATCAGTGGGCTAACTCAACAGATGTTTAAATATCTCCATCTTTGATTTGTGATGATGAAAAAACATGATGGTTGACTGCTATTACTGCCATGCATTAATGTGGATGGGATCAGATGACGGCCGGCGGTAGAAAACAGAGGTCAGAAGTAGTGGGTGAACTGTACACACCTGGCAGGAACCATCAGATCACGGGGGCTGTGTCAGAGGTAGTGGGTGGCACGGAAAACCAGGCAAAGAGAGTATAATCTATCAACTAAGTCTTCACAAGAAGGTACGTTTTTCATATATATACACACACAACCACAGATTATCAATTCATACTCACATTGCACTAGACTTTTTCCTCTTGAGTTAACCTTGTGAACAGACATACTTACTCTCACGCCTGAGCTATCCCCCGGCGGCCCGGCCGTCAAGCTTGTGGTGTTGTCGTGTTTACTGTGCAGGATCAGGACGTCTTTTGTGATTGGGACGTGGAGAAAGATCTTGGCGTTAACATTGGCGCTAGAAGGAGGGCTGTGTTCTAGTGTTCTTGAAGTTTTCAATCACAAATTGTAGCTGCTCTACGTCGGAATCCATGGTGAAGAAGAGTAGAACAGTTACCTCTAAAGGATATCTGATGGCTATGATTTCGTCTACACAATGAGTATTTGTCAAGGATTGATTGGGTCCTTCAAAGAATGCTCGGGCTGGTACTGCTTCCAAGCAGGTTTCTGAGGGTTCTCGTTCGAGAGCCCAGGATGATGCTGGAAGAAGATTGATTTTTGCTGCCGAGAAGAAGACCTGACCATGGTCGGAAAAGGGTAGAAGGCATATTGCTTAGAATCCTATACCGAAATGGTCAGACTGACAGACTGATCAAGTTAGAAAGAAGTCTACACTTTAAAGACATGTCTCGAGGCCTTCCTCGGGATCGAAGCAGACCCAACAGCCATTTTTCTGATTGTTTGACCGAGAAGGGTATTCCGCCCTATTGGTCTTCGGGATTATGGTCGTAGCAGAGTAGACGAAGACTCAACAGCCATTTTCCTGATTGATTGACCGAGGAAGGGTACTTCGCCCTATTGGTCCTCGGGATTATGGTCGAAGCAGAGTAGACGAAGACCCAACAGCCATTTTCCTGATTGATTGACCGAGAAGGGTATTCCGCCTTATTGGTCTTCGGGATTATGGTCGTAGCAGAGTAGACGAAGACTCAACAGCCATTTTCCTGATTGATTGACCGAGGAAGGGTACTTCGCCCTATTGGTCCTCGGGATTATGGTCGAAGCAGAGTAGACGAAGACCCAACAGCCATTTTCCTGATTGATTGACCGAGAAGGGTATTCCGCCTTATTGGTCTTCGGGATTATGGTCGTAGCAGAGTAGACGAAGACCCAACAGCCATTTTTCTGATTGTTTGACCGAGAAGGGTATTCCGCCCTATTGGTCTTCGGGATTATGGTCGTAGCAGAGTAGACGAAGACTCAACAGCCATTTTCCTGATTGATTGACCGAGGAAGGGTACTTCGCCCTATTGGTCCTCGGGATTATGGTCGAAGCAGAGTAGACGAAATCCCAACAGCCATTTTCTTGATCGACCGAAGAGGGTACTTCGCCCTATTGGTCTTTGGGATTATGGTCGCAGCAGATGAAGAAACTGATCCAGGGAGCATGCACCTCATAATACAAATAAGGCATTCTGCCTTGAGTATCTTCACTACAGTGACAAAAAGTTTCACCGAAGTAGATCCAGAAATCACACTCCCGAGAGTCCATTAAGGGCGCAATGCCCTGTGGGCACTTGTCTTCGGGGAAATCCATCTAAAGTTGCAGCTCCAGATAAGTAGTCCGACAAAGCCGTTGCAGTACTTCAGCAGAAGCAGAGCTCATGGACATTACATGCAGATGAATATTCTATGTCGGACATCAGTATAAGCAGGTTATTAAGGAGTCGATCACAATAACAATTCCACCGCCGATGTATTATCGAAGCTGGCCACTACAGATGCTTATAACTTTGACGACAGATGGCGTCATTTCTTCGGATCAGATGCCGGCAAAGAAGACCAAGTACAAGAGTGTCAATTTTGTTCTCATTAATGAGAATCTTTATCAAAGGACCTTTTTCTTCATCATTGCTTAAACGTTTGGTTCCATCCGAAGCAAAGTGTGTTCTTCGGGAAGTTCACAGAGATATTTGCTTAATTATTTGGCCCAAAGTTGTTGACTTACAAGGCACTTCGGCAGCGATATTCTTGAAAGAACTGGGGATTCAGCACAGAAAGACTTCGGGTATTCTACTTTGGACCTATCTCCCACTATTGAGCCATCTCGGATGTCGTCCAAAGCTGCAGATGTTATTCGGAGGATTCATGTGGATATTTGTGTCAGTTAAATGGTTCGATCCCACATCAGCCACCAAAAGGCTATATTCGATTTTATCTCCTATACCTCTTGCTGTCTGGGGGGTAGTTGTACTGGGTCCATTGCCTAGAGATCAGGTTAACAGACGCCAGCTCATGGGATCGAAGTTTAAAACATTCATGAGGGATTTCGGTAGCTCATCCATAGTCTGACAGGCACAGCAAATGCCACCTCGGTGTTTGGAGGTTCGGGAGGACTCGCTGACCATTTGATGGTAGCCTCTTCGGCAGGTGGTCCTTATGAGTTTGTCAGGCCCTTCGTGGTAGGCAAACGTCATCGGTGTTAGGAGGTTCGGGTGGACTAGCTGGCCATTCGATGGTAGCCTTATCGGCAGGTGGTCACTTTGGCATTGTCAGGCCCTTCGGGGTAGGCAATTGTCGTCACTTTGGCATTGTCAGGCCCTTCGGGGTAGGCAATTGTCGCCACTTAGACTTCGTCAGGCCCTTCGTGGTAGGCGAATGTCATCTTTTGGTTTTGATAGGAGGTTCGGGAGGACTCGCTGACCATTTGATGGTAGCCTCTTCGGCAGGTGGTCCTTATGAGTTTGTCAGGCCCTTCGTGGTAGGCAAACGTCATCGGTGTTAGGAGGTTCGGGTGGACTAGCTGGCCATTCGATGGTAGCCTTATCGGCAGGTGGTCACTTTGGCATTGTCAGGCCCTTCGGGGTAGGCAATTGTCGTCACTTTGGCATTGTCAGGCCCTTCGGGGTAGGCAATTGTCGCCACTTAGACTTCGTCAGGCCCTTCGTGGTAGGCGAATGTCATCTTTTGGTTTTGATAGGAGGTTCGGGAGGACTCGCTGACCATTCGATGGTAGCCTCTTCGGCAGGTGGTCCTTTAGACCTTGTCAGGCCCTTCGTGGTAGGCAAGTGTCTTCCTTAAGACGTTGTCAGGCCCTGCGTGGTAGGCAATTGTCGACACTTAGACCTTGTCAGGCCCTTCGTGGTAGGCAAGTGTCTTCCTTAAGACGTTGTCAGGCCCTGCGTGGTAGGCAATTGTCGACACTTAGACCTTGTCAGGCCCTTCGTGGTAGGCGAATGTCATCTTTTGGTTTTGTTAGGCCTTTTGGGGTAAACAAATTTCCAATGAAGCAGACCTGTCTCACACTTCGGTAACGATAAGTATGCATTACTTTATTTTGTTCAAGTGTTGAGTTCGGATTATATTATCATTGTTCTTAACTGTTATATAATTTGCTTAATTATTGACTAACGGTTTAAGATAAGAGACACTTGCACAGTTTTCAAGTTGATTGATGATCCATTATTGACAAGAAATAATAAGGCATGATGTTGATATTTTATTAAATATTAACTGTTCACGTAAGAATTAGAATTTTTACAGAAAGCTCTACAGCTAAGGATAAGGAGAGGTCATCTTCAGGCTTCTTCCTTGTCATCGTCACCATCTGAAGAGTCTAAAAGATATGGATCTACCTTGGCCCGAGCCTTTTCTTGCCTTTACTTCAGTAGATTTCATCTACTACAGTGTTGCATCTGGTCGATCTTATCACCCAGATCGGCGGATTTTCTATATGCTACTTGGATTTCTTATAAAGATCTTCGGTCAGTGGCGGACTCAAATTCTTAAGGGCCCGAAGCTCTTTTGAGCTCTTCTTCGAGCTTCTGACGATGTGTCAGACGCTTTGATCTTTAGCTTGACAGATTGACATTTATATCAGTGACGACCCGATGAGTGACCTTGGTCGATTTTAGTTCTTCTTCGATCTTGTCGATATCTTTCCGAAGGCATTCATTATTGAAGAGAGAAATATCAAGATTGATTCTTTCTTTTGCCAACACAGACTTCCGGATGGCGTTATCCCTTCAGTCGGTATTCTCTTCGGCATTCTCTTCGGATTTCTTTTCGGACTCCTCTTTGGTATTCACTTCGGCATCCTCTTCGGTATCCTTTTCGGTTTCTTTATATTTGGGACAGAGGCACCCGAAGATAGTGTTTGCTTGCAAATGACCATTATTGGTCAATTAGTTCGAAATAATGGGCAGCGATGTCCATGATGGAACTATCTCCTTACGATGATCATCGGTACCACGGACGCACGCTATTACCGAACCGATATTTCATTCTATGGCTTGAGCTTCGGTAGTTAGAGGCGATTCAGTTGGTACTTCTGTAGAGGTCGGCGAAGATGAATCCTTTACGTTGCTATTTGATGTTCACCAGAGGGGCTTCGGTAAGCCGTATTTTAGGCCTTTATTGGTCTTATTATAATTCCTTTTGTCCTGAACCGATGCCATTTATAGTCTTTCATTAAACATCTTGTTTAATAAAAGACTGGGGGGCAATGTTGGGGTGTGATATTTTAGATATTGGACCAAAGGGTTTGAGCTGAGTTATTTGGTTAATTTACCGGGTCATTTCAGTTGGGTCCTCTTTGTTGGGTCGGATCAGTGGGCTAACTCAACAGATGTTTAAATATCTCCATCTTTGACTTGTGATGATGAAAAAGCATGATGGTTGACTGCTATTACTGCCATGCATTAATGTGGATGGGATCAGATGACGGCCGGCGGTAGAAAACAGAGGTCAGAAGTAGTGGGTGAACTGTACACACCTGGCAGGAACCATCAGATCACGGGGGCTGTGTCAGAGGTAGTGGGTGGCACGGAAAACCAGGCAAAGAGAGTATAATCTATCAACTAAGTCTTCACAAGAAGGTACGTTTTTCATATATATACACACACAACCACAGATTATCAATTCATACTCACATTGCACTAGACTTTTTCCTCTTGAGTTAACCTTGTGAACAGACATACTTACTCTCACGCCTGAGCTATCCCCCGGCGGCCCGGCCGTCAAGCTTGTGGTGTTGTCGTGTTTACTGTGCAGGATCAGGACGTCTTTTGTGATTGGGACGTGGAGAAAGATCTTGGCGTTAACACCAACCTCATTGTTGGTTTGTAGTGCTCAGGCACAGCAGCACCGCCCTGCACACAAATTTCAACTACTGCAGGGGCCTGACCATAGAAGTTCCTAAGCTCTCTCTTCAATAAAGGTTCTTTGATATCAGGAACATGCCACACATATCTTGGTGGTATCTAGTCATCAGGCACTGCAGCCTGCCACCCGTGCTGCCCGTTCTGCTGCTGGTGCTTATGTGCCCCACAGTTCTGCGCCTTGTGTCCGCTGGGGCCCACATGCACCTCAGGACAATAGCCACAAACCCTCACTAGGTACATCTTCATCAACCTATTGGCTCCTCTCCTCATTTTCTCCCATGCTTGAAGTGTTTCTTCAGCAAGCAAGGCTGTGTCTTCCGCATTTGATGGGGGAACTATTTCTTTGTTGGTTATCTCTGTCAATATTGGTTCCTTTGGAGCTTCTGGATTAGGGTCTGGTAATTCACTTTCATCTGCATCAACAAATTCACTTTTTCCAGTGCGGATGATTGCCTTTCTTCTTCTTTTTGTGGGAAACTCCGGCAAGTCAATGCCTGCTTGAATGCAGAGCTCAACAACTGCTGGAATTCGAGGGACTGAAAACCTCTCCTCATGAGTCATACGCTTTCCCAGACGGTCAAATAGGTGGTAGGCTTCAATTGGAACCAATATGTCTTCGACAACTGCATTTGTCCACTCGTGATGTCCCTTGCGGACTGAAGCATTTGGGCCTCTACACGACTTGAATGGATGCCCAACAGGTCCCACATGAATTTCATTACACCTCCTGCAGCAGTGTTGTGGAATTAATTCACCATCTCCACATTTGATTGGTACAATTAGTTAATTTGACACGGTTCTGTGGATAAATAATTTTATGACCAGCTGGAATTTCCAGTTTGCTGTAAGTTCACATGCCATGAGTAATAGTTTTAACAGTATAGTAGATAAAATCTTACTTGCAGGCATGAACAGGCACCACTTTCAAGAGCTTTTTGAGATTGTTAATCTGTGTTATTCTTGCATTCAAAACGCTGTATGCAACGGGAATTAATCTTTTGACCAGCAACCCATTCTTTGGAGGAGGGACTGATCTTTTAGGTTCGCCCTTCCTGCTCCTCAGCCTCTCTCTAGCAGCTCTCCGCAACTCCACTATGGGTATAGGGAAGGGCTTCTTCTCTTTCTTTGAATAGTAACGAGGCAAATCAGCATTTTGAGGAGGATGGTCGCATCTGATAGAGGACTGGCTGTGACATAAATCCTGAGGTCGGATTTTAAAGATTGTTTGAAGCCTGAATTTACTGTCAATGTACTGCAAAAAGTACGGACAATGATTTTAATATGTTTTCTGAAACACAGTCATCGAATGAATAGAAAATTTAAATTCAACATTCTTATGACATTAACCTATCAACCATTATAGGAGTGTCAAATCACAAACTACATTTTGTACTGGTCACATTATCATATACATAGTTTGTAAAGATAAAATCGTAATTGGAGGATAGGTGCGCTCAAGTCATAGCATCTTCTTTTACATGATATTTAAAGATAAATATTTACAAATATACAGAATGTTGCAATATTGAATTGGGTTGCATTATTATTTTTACACGGAAGAGTAAACATAGAACTTGGAATATAGAGTTTAAATGTTTCCAGTGGTTCAATAGATAAGGAAAAGCAGAGGCAACGGATAGAAGAGCAATAATAAAAAGTCGTTGATTCGTAAAGTGGGTATAAAACTCTTTTATAGGAAAATTCAGAGGTAAGGGGCCAGTGGAGGGGTGGAGTAGCAGAATCGTTCAGTTCTACAAAGTCCAAGTCTTCAAGAAGTACATGTTTCTAGATGTTTTTATTCATCTTCCTGGAGACCCTAGAATTTTCTCCTAGCTGAACCCAAAAGGTCACCTATGTTCATAATATACCAGTTCCAAACTGTTTAAAAGATTAAAAAGCAGTGCCCTAAATATGGAGGAAAACTATGGGGGGCTTCAAGACCATTACTGTATAATTCATCAATCATAAACACACAATATGATAATCAGTATATTCATAACAATTGTTGCTTCAGTTAAAACTTAAAAGGTCACTTAATGTTAAAAATATGATCATAATTAGCAAGTTTATCAAGGTAAATACAAGGCGCAAAAAAAGAAAGAAGAAGCAAGCTCATACTTTTACTCACAACCAGTTAGTGTATTAAGTTAAATGCTTAAATGCACTGAGATAACTATACTTTATTTATTTATAAAAAAAAAGACAAGAAACAAAATTGAACTTAATAAACTTTAGAACTTCCCATGGGAATTAAGGTAGAACACTTCAAAGAATCAAGAGAACCCATAACATGTCGTGGATTGCATTTCAAGAATACCGATTTAGTAGGGAAAGTTGTCCTTCCTTCAATATCCAATAAACTTGTAGGACCAAACTGAGAGTAAATGCAGCCACAGTTCATCCCTGAAATGAAATGAATACGTGTAGAGAGAAATTTATATTTGCATTGTATAAGGGATGATTATTTATATCATGTAGAATTTGCGAATAATTGTGAGTGTGTATATATATATAGAAAAGAAGGTACTTACCGCAAATGGTTGAGGATTCTTTAATTAATGAAAAACGATGGAATTTTAGCTACAGAACCTCCCAAGCTCCCATCTGAAACGATTACTGTAGTTCCAAGTGTGCGCGTGTCGATGAGAGATATAGTTGGGCTGGGCCCTGTTTGTTTCAGCTTTTTTCAGAAGCAGAAATGGTTTGGGCTAACCGTTCGCAGATATTGCTAACTGCTAAGAGAGGAGAAATATCCACTTCTCTTTTTCTAGTTTTCACATTTTGGTCTTTTTATTTGGAGTTGATATTAAAAAAAACAAAATTATGAAATCTGGGAAATTATTATTTCTAATTGTTTTTACAAATTATTGGTACTCGTAAAATTACTACAATTGTCAAGAAATTAATTTGTCAAATAAAGAAATTACTACATCTTGTATGTGCCCATAACTTTGTCTGTTTTGCATGTTACTCCATTATTGTTGATTTTATGCCTATATTATCATTGTATTGGAAAAAAAGTGTTATTTATTGGACAAAAAATAGTGAGAGAGTCAAAGTTATATTTAATACTTGGGGTAATATTAGAAACTAAGCAATTAATGTTTACTTAAAATTCATAAACGATATATATTAAGAGACAAAAACAGTCTTCTTAAACGACTTATATTTATAAGATTTAAGGGACGGAGGGAGTACTTTCTTTTTTTTTTTCTTTTTTATACTATTTGTGGTCAAAGAATTTGTGTTACTTAAATTACCTTGAGTTCTTCTACTCTTGGCACCTTATCCAGATTATCTTATGGGCTACTTAAATTGAAATGTAATAGTATGGCATGGATTCTCAAGTTTCCACTTCCACGCTCTTAAATTCCACCTATATATATCCCTAAATTTGAAATATAATAGTGTAGATTCTGCAAAAATCAGTAAGAATAATATATAGTGTATTTCACTGCCTCTACAATGCCTTCTTCTATTGTTTGATGCTGCTGGTGGTGGGTTATCTAGTTGTTGCTATTTGGCAGCTGCATTGTATTATTGGCATTGTTGTTTGTATTTGCAATCTGTAGCTCCTTATGCAGCCTTCTGTGTTTATGTTTTTGCTTTTGGTTACTGTTGTCAGATGATCACTGTATGGGGTATAATGCCTCATTATCTTTGTATCTCTCTTTTTTTTAATGCAGTTTAAATTTAGCGAAAAAAAAGTGTATTTCCATATTTTAATTGTAGTGACAAAACTTGGTAATTACCACTAAGTAAGAATATATATTTAGGTTACTGTTATTGATATAGACAGCAAAAACTGGAGCAGGAGTTCATATTTAGGTTTGAATAAGATGAATTATAAAAATGATGATTTCACAAGAATACTAGTTAATGCAGGAACACTTTATTACATCCATATTCGGAATAAATATCAATTTGCTTCCTCTGCTTAACAAACAATGAATTGCACTCTAAGAAACAATAATAATATAATAATGTTATTATGTTACAACAATAATTTTTTTCTGAATAGTAAATATATTTTTAAACTAATTTAAGCGTCAATCAAAACTAAATTCTTTTTCGAACGCTTTTAAGAACTATATATATATATATATATATAATAACAATTCAAATAATACTAATTTACTACTAATTTGGATGTAAATGAATGGTATCTATTCTAATCATTTCACCCACAATTTTTGTGGGGATTTTGATGGTTCGAATTGCCTGGACACGTCAGTGCTCCAAAGTCCAAACTATATATATATATATATATATATATATATATATATATATATAGAGAGAGAGAGAGAGAGAGAGGGAGAGAGAGAGAGAGAGAGAGAGAGAGAGAGAGAGGGAATTTGTGATCATGATGATGATTTGGGTAAGTATTTGCCATCCAAAAATGATTGGAAAAGAAGGAAAGCTCTTTTGGGCTCAAATAAAGGAACTTCATGACCAGCTCCTCTGACTGTGGCAAATGTTAATCCATCATATACCTCTGTCCAACCTCCTACCTACATACATAACAAACTTAGATTATAATCAATCATATCAAACCTTTTCTTTAATTTCTTCCAATTAACAACATTCATTCATTCCTTTCTATCATCATATATATATTTTTTAATTTCTTAGACAGACCAATTAATTTGTCAAAAAATGAAATAATAATAATAAAAAAAAAGAGTTTTTATTTTTTGATAATAGTATAAAATAACTAAATATCCTATCGTATTTATAGCATACCTTTATATATAATCAATCATAGAGTTACTATTAAACTAACCAGCCTATAAAATATATATACTCTTAAAATTACGTACAAATACAACTCTTTAATTTTGTAAATATTGAATCTTAGAAGTGAAATTATTTTGTGCATACATACCTGGCCGTCTGTATACCATGGATACCAACGAGTTTTAACGGTGAGATTGAGACCGTTAAGGGAAAATCTAGTGGCTGTCACCGGCACAACTGAATCTGTGTCCCCGCTGCATGATTTTGACAAAAATAAGTTCATTAATTCATTTTTTAATTTCTCTTTCTTTTTTTAATTTACTTTTTGTTAAAAATGTATGGTTTATGAAGAAGAATTAATGTATATACCCTTAATTTTCAATATCATTTTTTTATGCTTTCCACATACTATATAATTAATTTGAACAACAAAATTATCCAGTAATATATATATTCAATCAATTAAGAGGTTTTTGAGTAATTAATTTACCTGAAAACCCATATTCTGAGACCACCTTCAATTAGTTTCTTGTACGTGGGTAGCATTGAAACTTGAGAATCGTTCAAGTTCCTTATCAGTACATCACTGTCAATGTTGAACTAACTAAACTATCAACAAAATATTCATTAATATATCAAGAATTAATTATATTATAAAACGAAATTAATTAGTAGAGTAATTATATATATATATATAAGAAAAAACGGAAAGACATGCAGCATGCAGCAGGTTAATTAATTACATTATATTATATTATACACAAACAAACAAACAAACAAACCTGCATGCAGTCCATTTATAAGAAATCCCCGTAGAATTTGCATGCAAGGCTCTTTGCACGTCTGGTCGGTTGTAGTATTTCTCAGCATAATTCTCAGTACACGGGTCGTATCCAGAAATTCTTGGACGCAGAAGAGTGTTCTTGAGCCTTAAATTTTGTAGAGAATTACGACTATTATTTGCAGATGCCTTGCAAAACGGAGTGTAAATGCTATACTGATCAATTTGGCCAAATTCATGGTTGATTGCATAATTTACGGCATCATCACACTGCTTAGAAGATTTATCGGATTTGAAATTGCATGAACTCATGATTGATTTATAAGTGGTGTCTGATATCATTGAATGGCTCCACCAGTACGAAACTGTACCAATGCTGTCGTAGTAGTTATCTGTTACAGCATTCCCCACCTATACATTCCATATGTCATATATCCACCAAGTTGAGTATATATATATATTGCAAAATTATTATATACACAATTTGGCCTGTGCACTACTATTAGATGGGCATCTGAAATCGATTTTTAGAGACAGACTAAGTTCCGTCTCTAATTTAGAAACCGAAGTACTAGAGACGGAATTAGAGACAGATTTATCCGTCTCAAAAATTATATATTTTTAAAAAAATTTAAACTTGTTTTTTGAAACAGATTTGAGACCAACTGTGCTCATCTCAGATTAATAATAATAATAATAAATAAATATTTATATTTGAAATGAATTAAAGACCGAAATTGCTACTTTTATTTGGAACTGATGCACAGTTATTGTTGATTGTCAAGGCGTTATAGATATATGGGGAAAATTCAATTCATTATTCAATTCTTAATGATAGATCATAAGCCCTAAAAATAATGCTAGCAGTGAATTAGTCATATATATACATATTGGCGGATGCATATAACTTACAATAAATCCTTTAAGATTGATGTGAGGATGAGAAATTGCTTTATTGTAATCATAGATTTTTTTTGCCAACTGAGGAACATAATGCCCTGTATAATATACCAGAAAAAAAGTGTTAACAAAGTTAGTCAATCCGTCAAGAAACTAACTATTATTATTAAGTAATAAAATGATTAAAATGGAATAAAATGTCAAAATTAATGTAGCCAAAGTACGTAAATTGATGTAAATTACCTGCATAGCTCTCTCCAGAAATATAGAAGTCCCTATATTTGTACTGCGGAAATCTTGACATCCATCTTATGAGGAAAACTAGAGCATCCTGAGCTGCGTCACAAATGACATACGTATACCCAAAATTAAGGCTTAATTAAGTGACCGCAACCTCTATAAAAATCACATTTAAATACAATAATTAATTCACGGATCATAGTTAAAATATGTGTATATATATATATATATACACGTATAGTTGATGATTCAACCACATATATTTTTACCCGTCCTTTTATCACCCGAGTCGGTAAGATCCGAGCTTGTATTTGTGTATGAGAAGCCAACACCAGCCGGTGATTCAAGAAATAGGATATTTGCTTCTGTAAGCATGCATGCATAAAATTAATAGGATATTTGTGTATTGTTGCAACAAAAAAATTATGTAAATGGTATCATTTTTGAAAGGCGTGGTTTGGAAAATATTGTAATCACGAGTTTTACTAGAAAAGATAATCAAGATGGTCCATCACCATGTCAGTTTAATTAATTAATGATTGTATATAGTTCATACGTACGGACCTTTGTTCCATGAGTATTTGTTGAGATAGAGAGATGAAGCAGTTTTGTTGAGTCGAAATGGTCCAATTTCTTCGGAAGCTCCATAGGCCACTGATGAACAGCCTGGTCCTGTATCCAGTTTTCACCATGTTAATTTAATTATCAGATATAACAGATGAGAGACATAACTTAAAACGGATGATTCGAACTCCGTTTGACTATATATCCACATGCAATTTGGTCGCCCGACACGGACCTTATTGTAATATTAATTGTTGAATAAGTCAGGTACACCTACCTACCTACCTACCTATAACCTACACACTACTTCCTCCGACTCCGAGAGAAATGGCGCAGTTTAGGTACAACACATTATTATTATTTGCACAGGAGTACTGGGGGAAAGAAATCAACATGCATTACATTACATTACATTATGGTCGTAACTAATGAATGTCATCTCACCCAGCCAGTGAGAATTGAGACCCACTAGCTAGTATTTGCGCTGTGCTCATCCATCATTTTCAAATCAACACAATTACTCCATGCCCAATTCTTCAATACAATCAACACTAATTAATTAATTAAGACTGTCAATCAATATGTTCGATCTAGTGTCATGTTAAGCATATTCCTATATATATATACATACATATACATATATATATATATATATATTAGTTAATTTTAAATAATTACAAATTAAATGTCTATTTATTTTAAATAATTTATTTTTTATAATAATTTGTTTACAACATAATACTCTTAATATTAATTATCATATTTCTATTCTCTATTCTCTATGTATATTTATGGAGTATCACTAATTATGTACAGAAAACTATGTAATTAAATAAAAATTTAAATTTTAATAATTTTATTATTTTATTATCTATTTTAATATGCTCATAAAGTCAATCGAAATTGAGACGGATGGAATATTTAATATAAATATATAGGTCAAAATTATCACGATCGTGACTATAACAATCTCAACTACAATCAATGCAAGTGGATACCTATTACCGACACGACTATACCCGACTAAAACATGCCAAAATATTATACTTTTTTTCTTAAATATATATAAGATTATTATTTATTTTTTAATTTTTTTAAAAAATTTAAAATTAACATTGAGTTTTTTTAAATTTAATCAATATACTATGATGATAAATATTATAAACTTTCTAAAATAACAATGTTATAACTATCACATAAAAAGGCTCGCATACACATACATGCATACTGTGGACTATGTGAGCTACTATTATGTGATAGTAGTATTATTTTTTATAAAAAGCTACATATGGTAACATTTATAGTTTTATAATTTTTAATGAATTATCTTAGTTTTGAGTTTAAAAACGCATGGAATGAACTTTTAAAAATTAATAATAAAATGGAAGGAGTACATATAACAATTTATAAAGACCCCACATTTGGATTAAGTGAACTGAAATAGAAATTAGAATGTGGTAAATAAATTTTATATAATAAAACTAATTAGTAGAACTGACCTCCATTGAGCCAAAGAACAAGAGGCTTGTTCTGGGGATTCCTTGTAGCTTCAGTTAACCAATAGAAGAGAGCTCGGCCGTGTTGCTCGTTGACAGTGACATAGCCGGAGAACTGGGAGAATGTAACCGGCGGTTGGCCCGGAAGTGATGTTATCCTATCCAGCTCTTGTTGTTTGGTTAAGGCAACAACAAGGGTAGTGTGGATCATTGAAGAGAAGACTAGTAGTAATGAGAAGAAAAAGAGTAAGGAAGCTTGGGTTTCCATTGCACCCAAGCTGCAATGGAAAAATGAAATGATCAGTGGCCGGCCGGGTTTCCCTCCCTCACTCTCTCAAAAAAAACTAATGGATGGAGTCTATATATAAAGGTTGTGATCGAGTATGTATTAATAGAGGGAATTAAGCTGGGCTAGTGATGCACCAATAAAAATATATTTATATATATGTTGTATATATGTAGGGACGTTCCTCTCAAGTCTAACTAATTAATATTAATTGTATCTAATATTCCAACTCTTGTATCATGTCATATCATGTATTATTATTACCTGTTTTTTATTCTTATTAAAAGTTAGGCGTAAATAAATTACGCCGGACAATAAACACCATAAGAGACGGGACATGATATTTGGACTGCTCGACATATTTATACTAGTATTAAGGGAGAGGGAAAAAATAATTAATAATATTTGAACTTTATTAAAAAAATTTAATTATGTCCCAATTTCTTATCAACTTCTATTTTTTTTTCAACTATATTTTTAATTGAATACACTTAGGATGTGTTTGATAAAAATTGAATCAATCTGAATCTAAATGAAAAAAGTTGTTTAATAATTGACAAGTCTGAAACATCTGAATAACATATTTTTATTATTTTATTCCTTTAAAAAAATTCAAAATTGTTATAAATTTATTTAATATTACTTAATATAATAGTTAATATTGTTAAAAAAAACTTCATTTAGCCCAAATCGTCTGAATGGCTGACCGTTTCAGACGAATTTTTTTTCAAAATAAATGTACTAAATAACTGATCGATTTAACCATTCAGTCATTTAGTGCTAAACAAAATCTGCATAGTACTAATGGTATATCAAGATAGATAAGGTGTGGGTTCAATATTAAGGCAAATTCCAACATATATAGAGTAAGTACTCATTTACTATATACTATAATTGAGAGCTAGCATGGTTAGGCTCCCGTATCATAAATGCATTCAAATTAACCCACGTACCTCTCTCTATTTCTGTCGGATTGTGGTCCAATAGAGTGAAATTAATTAATGCTAGTAGCTACTCCGCTAGAAAGGTGGGAATTAATAGTACTCCGTTGCTAGCTAGCTCCTAGCTCCGCCATTGGCATCAAGGTTTGGCTTTGTTTTATACTAGTACTAGTATGTTGTAATAGTAGTATGCCATAGCCCATAAGACAAAAGGAAAAGGGGTGTCCTAGCTAGGACTTAGGAGGATGCCTCAAAATGAACATGAAAAGGATATGACTATATGAGATTAAACGGTTCGGTGGGGTGTCCACATTTAAATAACACCGGCCAACCACTTAATTTCCACATGGACACTACCCGGTGCGTGCATCACCTCCTCTTATACTTCCTCCCTCTCATAATATCATCTCAAGTAGTAATAAAAAAATTCTTTAAATTGATGTTTATTTATCTACATGGTAATTTAAAAAATATTACTACTTTTATATTTTGTGTTTCATATGTCTATTCAATTTAATGAATTATACATCAAATTCATCCAGCGTAATAAATATTTTTAATCTTTAATTGTAGATTTGAAGAGTGAGAAGGAGGTTGCATATTTGAAGAGTGAGAAAAATATTTGTTGACCTACGTTCCAGTTTGAAGAGGCTATTGGAGAAGATTTTGCTGTTGCGACTCACCTATTTCAGTATCTCAAAGTGGTTAAAAAGATTGTTGGAGATGCTATAATATTACTCCCTCCGTCCCTATTTGAATGACATTTTAGAGATAGACACAAGAATTAAGATAATGATTGGAAAGTATTAAATATAATACGCATTTATCTATAATACCCTTAAATCATTAATTTATCATAGCACAAGAGTTTAAACTCCAAAAAAATAGGTAGAGTAATGAGGATAATT
This sequence comes from Panax japonicus, assembly GCA_020205505.1. NCBI lineage: Eukaryota > Viridiplantae > Streptophyta > Magnoliopsida > Apiales > Araliaceae > Panax > Panax japonicus. The sequence continues at coordinate 8,305,226 of CM035093.1, read as the reverse complement.
TTGGAAAAATTATCATTAATTCTCCTAGAATTGAACAAACATCAATTAATTAGGAACAAATAAAAAATTCTAAAACGTCATTTAAATAGGGACGGAGGGATTATGATGTTTTAGAGTTGTGCACAAGAATTAAAGTCTAAAAACATTTATTACGCTTGTGAAATCCCAGATTTTATGAATAAAGAATTAATTTTCTCGAAATAATTTTTCTATATTATGGTGTGAATTTGAGATAATATTATAGTTGTGGGTAGTATTTATAAATTTTGCAAAGTATGCAAGTTGTTATATTATATTCGATTGGTCAGGGAATATTCTTTGTGTCGGAAAACATTCGTACGACGATACAATTATTGGTGGACCCCACAACGGAATTATTGTCGGATTGAGAAAAAGACAAAAATATTTTATTGAAAATAACGGCGGAAGTTTTACCGTTGATACTGTTGAACTACTGGGTAGTGAAAGTACAGTAATACGCGTTGTTGCATAGTAGCACACGGTATTGATTATTGATATTTATGTGAGAAGTCGCTCAGTTTGATTCAATTATTGTCGATTAATAATATGAATTATTATAGCGATGATGACGTTTTGTTTTATTCGTATTATTAACGTAATAAAACAGAAACATTTTTTTATATAAAACAGAATACTTTATTAAAGTTATTTTATAAATAGAATATATTATATTTTATTATGCATAGTGTTGCATAGTGTTTGCATAGTAAAAATCTTTTTATATAAATAGAATATATTATATTTTATTTAAAAGATTTTTCTTTAAATATGGACCGTCAGATTAAAGTAAATCAATCTGGACCGTTCATGGATTAGTTACTATGCATTCCATTTTCCTATAAATAGAAGCTCATTCCTTCATTATTTTCTTACGAATTCACTGAACTCTAGAAAGAGAAACTATAGAGAGATAGAAGAAAAGCTTTTTGCTACCTAACTTTTCTTTTCCTATATCCAGTTTCTGTTACGGTAAGGGGTGTTATTCTTTCTTATTCATGAAGAGAACTGTTGTTATTTCATTTCTTATTATTCTATTGGAATAACCTGTATACGCGGTCTACCCTATACTTGGTGACATTCTTCTATTATTCTGTCTTTATTATTCTGTCGGAATATCATGTCTGTGCTATACGCCGGACCTGGTTCCATTTTTTATTCCGTCTTTACTATTTTGTCGGAATATCCTGTTTGTGCTATACGCCGGACCTGGTTCCATCATTTATTATCCCGCATTTATTATTCTGTTGGAACATCCTGTTGGTGCAAATTTTACCTGACCTGGTTCCGTTATTATTATTCTGTTGGAATAACCTGCCTGTGCGAAGTTCCGCATGCATGGTGATTTCTGTTGTTATTCTATTCTTTATTATACTCAGTTGGTTAAAGTTCTGACTTCTATACTCCATGAAATTAGTAGAATATCCTTGATATTTGCGCTTCATTCAGTATCTTTTCAGGAAAATATTCTTCTGAGCATTCTTGAATTTTACACCACAAAACAGTATCGTGTGGACAATTTGGACGTTATTGGTTCATGGACAAATTAATTCTTGAACTTGTTTTATTAAATTCTTATATCATTGTCATCATCCTCATGTTTATGTTATGTTGAAAGTCATCTGTGGCATGTAGTGCATAGATGGACTTTGTATGATTATGACCAGGGATTATGCGGTGTAATCATGACCGTAATATTACAAATGATTTGGAAAAAGTCCTCATTGGCCCGTAGTGCATTGATGGACAGTTTTTGGTATGATTATGGCATGGATTCTCTTCGGCCGTAGTGCAAAGATAATTATTTTATGGCATGATCAGGACCGTTGATGAAAATACGATTATCTTTGGCCCGTAGTGCATGGATAATTGGTGGTCGTGATACTAAAGAATATCCTTGGCCTGTAGTGCAGGGATGATTTAATGATGTGGATTATTTATTGAGCTGAGTCTCAGCGATAAAAGTGATAAAAAACTTTTTAAATCATAAAAGATATTAGATTCAATTCTCTCTACTCGACTCTTTTAATGGATTGCTTATTCCGCTGCAGTTAAACTTGATGTCTATTATATTTTATCAGTTTAACATTGTTGGAGACTAATGATAATTTATTCTGCATTATCTTAGTCATAATATTTCTTACTGGGCTAGTTGAGCTCGCCCTTTCTTTCACTGTTCTCTTCAGGAAATGAGAACATAGCAGGGACTAGTCGGGGAATGGAGTGACGGTCCAGAGGATAGCATTAGTAGTCCTCACTATTCTGAGAAATAGTGTATTAATAATTGTAATGAGGACTCCTTTTGAGTTTGTATGATCTCTAGTAGACAATTATTGTATTCAAACTCACAATTATGTTTTGTCGTATTGTACACGACAGTTGTATTAGTAAGTTGTATTTGAGTTATGTACCATGTATCTGACGACCCAAAATGGGTGATGTATACTTAATTTTGGGGGCGTCACAACGCTTGATGGGTTTGATGTAAAGTTTATTAAATTGAATAAACTAGTGAGATATAAAATATGAAAGTGACAAATAATACTTTTCAAATTATTATATAAATCAATAAATTTTAATTTAAAAATTATTTTTATTACTACTTTTGGAGATAGATATTCTTGCACTACAGTATAGACTCGCTATGATATATTAGGACATCTGTTAATATGTTAAGATTGATAATCATTTTCCAATACTTATATTTACGGACAAATGTTCAAAAAAAAAATCCTTAGGCCATTCAATTCTGGATTAATTGAGGAAGTCCCATAATGTATTATTTATTTCCTTCTTTTTAAAATTAGAGATATAATTTGATTTTTGAAGTCAATTAAACAACAATATATTAAACTTTAAATTTTGTATGGCTTATAAAAGTTTAAAATGAAATAAAATTTACAATTAATAATTTTTGTTATATAATCTATAATTACAATAATTATATTAATTAAAATTAAATAAATTCACATTAATTTAAAATTTAATATGTAAGTCAAATTATATCTTTAATTTTAGAATGAATGTGGTATGTTTTGTTACGCTAAGTTTTGTCCAGCCTTTTTAGCAAAATTACAATTTACATGTAACATGCAGCTGGTAACGTACGCTCATCAATACATAAATTCAATTGAAATGGTTGAAAGTGGGTTGGGCTTGAATGAATTAAATCTTGAAAATAAAGGGAAAACGTGTAATTAATTAATTAATTAATCCGTTGACAAAAATAGTTCATTCAAATCAACTGTAGGCAAATCCAAAAGCACATGCATGCTAACAGATGTATTTGTATGTGTGAGCTTATATAAGTTATGATGATGATGATGATCTCCTTGAGTTGAGATGGATCCGGTTAGCATGAAATTTATTTTTTGGTAAGTTGGTCAATTGGCCAATAGAATACTGATGCACATAGAATCTCTTTTGTGTGTTAGTACTCTATTGACTAATTAATCAACTTATCCAAAAATAAACTCTATGCTTACAAATTCATGAGTTGAGGATCCCATAATACTCCATACATGAAATGAAAGAAGTTGAATATACTACTAGTACACCGCATGTACTGACTGACAACAAGAGGATTACTCCCTATAACTATATACAGTATACTAATCAAGTCAGATCGATCATGAGAGTACTTCCGCCTAGCTAATTTCACATTCGTTTAATTAATTAATATTGCTTTGCTTTCAAGTCTTACTTACTGTAGATCAGATCTGCCCATCATCTCCGAGATATTGCTCCTCCTTCGATCTCCAGTCGAGATATACATATATATCTATCTAATAAAATACAAATGATTTTGAATTTCTCGCTCACTCAATAAATAATCTGGGCCATTCAAAGTTTGAGATAAATCTCACCGTTCATACATCTATCTAATAAAATACATCTATCTATCTAATAATCTAATAATAATTTAATAAAATACAAATGACTTTAAATTTCCCGCTCACTCAATAAATTATTTTGGTCGTTCAAAATTTGAGATAAATCATATTGTCCATACAGTGCCGGAGGCAAGGGACCCAACTAGTATATATATATATATATATATATCATTAAAATTTGCAAAATAAGATCATTGGATAGAAGGGAAGGAGTAACAGTTTCGGTGGTTTAATTTCAAGAGGATAATAACATGCAAAATTAAATGAAGATAATCATATATTTATATGATTATTATATATATAATCATATATACTTGATGCACATCGGAATTATATATATATATATATATATATATATATATATATATATATATATATATATATATAATTCCGATATTTACACTACCTAGAGATACATCAAATTAGTTGGGTGAGGTAATATCCTTTTAACTAACTAGGACATAAGTATATATACACTTATAATTAAAAAACTTTTGCTACATTATTAATTGCAAATATTATACTACTTAATTCTAATTCTAATTCTAATTCTAATTCTAATTCTTCCAGAAAGAACCAAGACTAACGTAACTTTGGTCAAAAGATCTAATTATGTAATCTACTGATTGCAATTAATTTATACATGCATTTAAAATATATATATATATATAGTGATGCATGCAGTTACAAATATTATAAGTATGAGATTCTGCTGACCCTAATTGATTTAGAACTAGGAGGGTCCTAAGTTTTGAAGGGCCTAAAGCGGACAACAAAAAAATAGGCCTTATGCAAATTGCTATTAAGACATGTATAAAAAAAGAAAAACTTTTTTTGAACAAAAGAACATCAATACGAAAGAATATCAAGTATAATAACCGACTATTTCAATATTTTCTAAGCATCATTTAGATATCACATTATCACTAAGTCAAAAAATTAATTACTAAATAGGGCCTCCTTTATTAAGAGTTTAACACTACTCTCAAACAGTTAAAAAAAATCCAAAAACAGAATATGATGATGAATCCCCATGTACATAATAATTAAATTATTTTGTACAAATTATATATGACGCCCTCAAAATAGGTATACATCACCCATTATGAGTTTTCAAATACATGGTACAGAAATAACTTCAACTTTATTAATACAATATAAAAACTATGAGTTTAAATACAAATATTGTCATTTAGACAATATCCACACGCAAACAAATTTTCATCATAATTATTGATACATTATTTTACAAAAATGGTGAGGACTACTAAACAACTCTCTAGAACCATCATTCCATACCCCGACTCGTACTCGCTACATTCTCGTCTCCTGAGAAAAAAATGGAATAAAAAGGAAAAGGGTGAGCTCAACTAGCCCAGTAAAGAATATTATGACTAAGACAATATACAACAAATTATCGTTTCTCCTAACGGAGTTTTCACAGATAAATCAAAGTCTAATTTCTCCGGGATCAAGTTTAAACGTTGAGCACAAGCATGAGAGATAAATGAATGGGTAGCACCGGTATCTAGTAAGGTATAAACTTCGCAAGAATTTATAAATAGCTTATCCGTGATCACCTCAATTGGGTTCTTCGCATTTTGACCAGTCACAACAAACGCTCTTCCAGGAACCGTTGACTTTGACTTTTCTGGGACAGTCTTTTGAGTCACCGTCCCCACTGAACTAGGTTTTGCTACCGTACAATCTCGAGCGATATGTCCTTCCTTTCTATAATTATAGCATGCATTAAACTGTTGTGGACAGTTTGGGTGGATATGTCCCTCTTTCCCGCATTTGTAGTATACGACCGGTGGTCGTTCTCCTCCCTTAGAACCAGTTGCTGCTGGTGCTGACGTCTTCACATTATCATTGTTAAATCTCCTCTTTTTAAAATCTCCCCCTGACTCGCTTCTTCTATTTTCATGGCCATGATTACCACCAGAGTGGTTACCATTTTTGTCCGTCTTTTTCTTTCTCCGCTGGTTATCGTTGTTCTGTTGACTACTATCTCCGGTATGATCCTAGTTGTGGTCCCTCGGTTGAACGTACTCGTTATCTCGCTCTAACAATTGAGCCCTGTTTACAACATCTGAATAGAGAAAAAATTTATGAGAAATGAGATACTGACGTATGTCAGGTTTCAAACCTCTTAGAAACATCCGCGTCATACGTTTCTCATTCTCCACCAAATGAGGTGCAAACCTGGATAACTCTGCAAATTTTGCCTCGTACTGGGACACCGTCATGTTGTTTTGTTCTAGTCCAATGAACTCCACTTCCTTCATATGACGAACACTTTCAGGAAAGTATTTGTCATTAAATAGTTTCTGAAACGTCTCCCAAGACATGCTGAGTGCGGCTGGATGGGTACGCTTCACAGATTCCCACCAGTAATCTGCCTCATTATGGATCATAAAAGCGACGAATGGAACCTTCTGTTTTTTCGTGTATCCCAAGACATCGAATATCTTGGTAATTTATTTGACCCACGTCTCCGCCTTAATCGGATCCGGCTTTCCCCAGAATTTTGGTGGTCCCAACTCTTTGAACTGCTTGGCTGTGACAACCCGTGAATTGCTATCATTTCCTCCTGTATTTTGAACACGAGTCTCCCTCGTCTGATTTTGCATAAACTGCAAAAAACTTCTAAACATCCCATCGTTCATCATCTGCTCAATGCTGTTGTTCACAGGAGGAACATTGTCAGCCTGTTGTACGTTTTCCTTGTTGGTGAGTACAGGCGTCTCCACGGTCTCATTTACTCCACTGTTAACGTTCTCAGTTGCCATTCTTAAATACTGCCATAAAATCAGGGTTAATTAAACAGATTAACAAATCACATAATACCCCTATATTATGACCAACCAACAAATAAGCTTAGGTAGGACACACTAGCGAAGGATTTACTCGTCTCTTCCCTCCTAGTTCTATTCTCCGATCTCTCCCAGAGATCATATCCTTAAGCTCTGATACCAACTGTGACGCCCCCAAAATAGGTATACATCACCCATTCTGAGTTGTCAAATATATGGTACAGAAATAACTTCAACTTTTTTAATACAATATAAAAATTATGAGTTTAAATATAAATATTGTCATTTAGACAATATCCACACGCAAACAAATCCTCATCACAATTATTGATACATTATTTTACAAAAAATGGTGAGGACTACTAAACAACTCTCTAGAACCATCATTCCATACCCCGACTCGTACTCGCTACATTCTCGCCTCCTGAGAAGAAAAATAAAATAAAAAGGAAAAAGAGTGAGCTCAACTAGCCCAGTAAAGAATATTATGACTAAGACAATATACAACAAATTATCGTTAGTCTTCAACAGAAAAAAATCTGAGAGAATACATTAAACAACAAGTTTTAGATCAATATTCGCAGCGGAAAATAATAATTCATAGAAGAGTTACGTAGAGAATGAAATCTATTATTATCTATGAATTTAACAGTCCATCAACAGTATTTTTATCCATGTAACATCAATCAATGCACACCTTTAATCATATATTTATCCTTGCACTACAGGCCAAGGATATCCATCAGTTGGTCATGTTCATCTCAACACCTGTTCATCTTTGCACTACGGGCCACAGATATTCATCATAAAATCGTTAATCTTTGCACTACAGGCCAAAGATATTCAGTTATATCATCATTTAGGACTGAGGATGATGAAAAATATTTTAAAAAAAACGAATCTAATGAAACAAAAAAATAAATATTAAGGATTCGTATTTCGGTTTATTCATGTCCAAGAATACCTCAATAATAATTTTAATGGAGTAAAATTAAAGAATGATCAAAACATGGATACAATCAAAGCTAGTATCCACACTAGATATTTTGGATGAAAACAGAAAAATTTAATTTTTTCTGTGAATAGTGCCGTATTCGTGAATAGTGTCGTATACGTGAATAGTGCCGTATACGTGAATAGTAACTCCGGCATAAAAAGTTCCAAATTTGATTAAAAGTTTAGATCAATACTTCGGCATAATCATATTGGAAGAATTAATATCATTTTTAAAAAAAATAATATCCCTTACCTCGTAAAGCCAGTACTTCTAGTTGAAACACTGAATATATGCTATGATTTGAAGTTGTACCGTATAGAAACACTCAAAGTATTAAAATACTCACAAGAATACGCTCAATATATCGAGAGAGAAAGAGAGAGAAAACTTCAATTTCTGGTGTGATTTTCAATTCTAACCTAAGCACTCTATTTATAGGAAAATGCTTAAAATACCAAATCATAAAATTTAATAAATTAATAATATATATTTATATAAATTTCCTATGCACACCTAGAATCTGATTTCAGCAACCTAACACATGTAAAATGAGTCCCAAAAATGTAAAAAACATTTTTCTTATTAAAAATAATTAAAACTTCAAAAATTAATTATTTCGGAGCTTCAGAACTTCAATAATTCATTATAAATAGCACTTTTATCAGAAATTCGAAACTTGCATCTTTTTCACAGGAAATTCCATTATCTACAACTTTGCAGAAGAAAGTTTTTCCAAATTCCAAATAGAAATTGATCGAAATCCACAAACGGGCGATTTTACAAGCTATAATCAAATTTCAGTCAAGAAATGGGGTCCACGGACATGAAAAACATGTTTTAAAAAATTTTTGTAATAAAAATACTCATCCTCCTCATATACTCATATATCCCATATTCATTGTAAAGATATCACCGTTATTATATTATAATAATATAATAATATATTTAAATGAATTATTTTATCAAAAAAAGATAAAATATTAATTTTCAACAATTGTCACATTAAAAATTTTCCCCATCTATATCCACATAAAATCAATATTTTCCTCATCATATAAATTAATAATTAATTATTCATAAATAATATTACAGAATCACAATACTGACAACCAGGCAGTTCCCAGGATAAAGGAGGCTTTCCAATAAGGATTTCTCCTTACTGGCGCGCAATTAGATGACCTAACCTCTCCTTAGACAGAACTTTCTAGATATTTCCAATATTGCTATCTAATAATATTATTCAAATAATATGAATTATTGATCCGATAATAGAAAATACTGTGTAATGATAATTATTGAAACAACAATAATGTAAAATATCAACGCAGCAATTATTGAATCAATTAAAATAAAATACTGAACAGTAATTACTGTAACAATTATTGAGTAGTGTCTTCTTACGTAAGAATCAATAATTGGTGCAATACCGTGTGCTACTATGTTTTAACCACCGAGTATTTCAACAGTATTAACAGTAACAACTACGCCGTTATTTATAAACAACTTATATTTGTCATTTTCTTCATCCAATCGCTTTCCGTTATGGGGCCCACATAAGGCTGCCCCGTCGTACGAATATTCCCCGACAACAACAATATTCTACGACCAAACGAATATTCCCCGACAAAATATGAATATGTTATAACCACCTACTTATTTAAGATATTTGCGCATTTTACTCATAACTAATCATATTAATCACGTCAACCCTTACTATAATAAATAGAGGAAATTAAATTTTATTTATTAATAATTTGGGGTCTTACAACCTCCTCTCCTTATAAAATTTCGTCCTCGAAATTAACATACGTACCTGGTGTTTCGAAAAGGTGAGGATACCTCACTTTCAATTCCGTTTCCAACTCCCAGGTCATTTCCTCTATAGCATGGTTCCTCCATAAAACTTTGACTTGTGGTATGACATTTGTGCGTAGGACATGCTCCTTCCTATATAAGATCTTGACAGATACCTCTTCGTACGTTAAGTCTTCGACTATCTCGTCCGGTTCTAACTCAATAACGTGGTTCGGGTCTTTCATATATTTACGAAGTACAGATATGTGAAACACATTGTAAACACGAGACATACTCAGAGATAACGCGAGTCTATAGGCTACATTTCCTACTCGGTCAAGAATCTGAAATGGACCAATAAATCGTGGATTGAGCTTTCTTCGTTTTCCAAATCTTGTAACTCTCTTCCATGGAGCTACACGCAACAATACGTGATCCCCAATACTAAATTTCACGTCCTTTCGATGAAGATCCGCATAACTCTTTTGTTGATCTTGTGCCATTTGTATTCATTGTCGAATCATTTAGATCTTTTCCGTAGTCATACGTACCAACTCGGGTCCTAACAGTGTTGCTTCACCCACCTCCTCCCAACATATTGGAGAGCGACACATTCGTCCATATAATGCTTCGAATGGAGCCACACCTATACTTGCCTGATAACTGTTGTTATAGGAGAATTCCACCAATGCTAAATACTTATCCCAACTGCCCTTGAAGTCTAGGACACAGAGTCTTAATAAAACTTCAAGAGTTTGAATAGTCCTCTCTGAATGTCCGTCCGTTTGAGGATGGTATGCCGAACTGAATCATAAATCCGTGCCCATAGCTTTTTGCAAGCTAACCCAAAATCTTGAAGTGAATCTTGGGTCACGATCCGAAACTATGGATACTGGCATGTCATGCAACCTCACAATCTCATTTACGTACATACTAGCAAGACGTTAAAGGGAATAAGTCTCCCGTATCGGCAAGAAATGAGCAGACTTGGTTAATCTATCAACAATAACCCAAATAGTATTTATGCCTTGAGAACCGTAGGAAGACCCGTAACAAAATCTATGGTAATGTTTTCCCACTTCCATTTCGGAATCTCAAGTGGTTGCAACGGACCCTTATGTACTTGATGTTCTGCCTTTACACGTTGACAAGTTAAACACGTCGAGATAAACTTTGCAATCTCTCTCTTCATATTATTCCACCAAAATGTATGTCGAAGATCACGATACATTTTAGTACTTCTAGGATAAATTGTAAACGGTGTATTGTGTGCCTTCATCATGATCTTGTACTTCAAATCAGAATCATTAGGAACACAAAGTCTGGAGTGGACTCGAAGTATTCCTTCTTCATCGATTCTTGCTTCTGGAATGACACCTTCTTGTACTTTCTTCATCATAATCATCAGCTCCGGGTCGGTGACTTGAGCAACTTTAACTTTTTCGATTAAAATTGGTTCTATACGTATGCTTGTCATCATTGCATGGGTCCCCGGAGTCTTGAATTCTATCTTTATCTTTTGTACATCACATCAAATGGGCCTTTGTGTTAACAACATCGTACTCGTTCCCGCGTATGATCTTCTACTCAATGCGTCAGCTACCACGTTCGCTTTTCTAAGATGGTATTGAATAGTGTGGTCGTGGTCTTTTAATAACTCGAGCCAACGTCGCTGCTGCATGTTGAGCTCAGGCACCTTAGACTTTAGCCCAGGGCCGGTACTGATTTAGAAAGATGAACAAGTGTAGATGTTTAGGGTTGGGATTGGTTGATGATTAGGTTGAATTATGAAGCTAATTAGTCAATGAATTGGAGCCCTTTCAGCCAACAAATTAATTAAAGCAACCAAACAAACAAACAAAATGTTTACGAACCCACCTCAAGGCTAGCTAGCTGAAGAGTTTAATATATAATCCAGCTATCTACCATAAATATATATATATATATATATATATATAGAAAGGATCAAGAGTAGAATTCTTAAGTAGTAGAATGCCTTAAATAATAGAATTTTATCAAAACGACGTAGTTTTGATAAGACGCGGTGGCATTTTTGTAAATACGCGGTGGCATGGTATTTACAAAAATGTCACCGCGTCTTATCAAAACTACGTCGTTTTGATAAAGTTCTATTATTTAAGAGAGTTCTACTACTTAAGAGGTCTACTCTTGATTAGGAGTGAGCAAAAAACGGGTAAAACCGAATTACCGAACACAACCGAATTTTTTTAACCGAATTATTTCGGTTATTCGGTTTTTTTTAAAATTTCGGTTATATCCGAATTTTTGTCCAATATTCGGTTTCGGGTTCGGGAGTAAAAATTAAACTATTCGGATATCCGAATAACCGAATTTATTAATTAAAAATAATAATTTTATACTTATATCTGCTCTATTCACCCAAGTGGGCCAAGTCTGCTGTCTCACTGGATGGATGTGTCTGCACTAAAATGGAGTAAAACCCTTTTCATTTCCTTATCTCATCTCAGCCTCTCGCCTCTCTCATCTCTCTTCTCTCATCTCTCTTCTTTCTTCTCTCGTCCAAAATCCCAAATCTCTCGGCCTCTACTCTCTAGCCTCTTCGCTCTCTTTGCCTCTTTCATCTCAGGCTCTCAGCCGCTGAACGGGCTGAACGGGAAGCACGCGGATGGCGTAGATCTATGTGGATCCTCATGTCGACGCCGACAAAACGGTGGCGATCGAGGAGTTCTTATTGGCTCGAAGGCTTTGTAGCAGAAGATTTTCGACTGGACGAGCTTGATTGTAGGAGTTGCTGGAGGCTAACCTATTCGGTCAAATAAAGCTTTATATGAAGTGAGTTGAATCTAAAAAGTGGTTCTTACTGAGCTTTATTTGTGATTCTGGTAATGAAAGAGATGTAATGAAGTTTAATTTTGGGCTATATGTGTTATTATTTGATTAGTGCTTGCTTTTGCTATAAATGTATGTATATGGTGTGGCAGATTTGATGATTCATTGATTTTATATTTTCAGGATTGAATTAAATAGAGATTAGTAACTGAGATTGTTGGATTTTGTTAAAGAAGATGGCTGTTTTGCGGGGTGGCAAAGTGGAGAAAAAGGATAAAGCTTGTTTGCCTGGAGTCTGGAGGTTATGAACAATGATAATTCTTGGATGTAATTTCCGGGCAACACTTTAATTAGCTTTTATGGATGTATCTATTTCTCCTCTTTAGTCTCTGAAATCTTAATAATATGAAAGTTTACTTTTTATATTGATTTGAACTTCACTCCTTATTCCCCTCTATATGCAGACAGAACATTTCGGTTATTACCCGAATAACCGAATGTACAATTCGGTAATTCGGTATTCGGTAATTCGGTTAGTTCCAAATTTCGGTTAGTGTTTCGGATAGTAAAATTATGGATAATTCGGTATTCGGTTATAACCGAATAGCCTATTCGGTTCGGTTATAACCGAATGATCACCCCTACTCTTGATCCTGTCTATATATATATATATATATATATATATATACCATAAATTTATATTGGTCAGTTTATTGTGTCATCAAGATGTGACCTGCTACTAACTCTACTAATCATTAATTATTATATTTAGGTAAAGTGACTTCTTGTCTATAGTCAAGGTTTTTCCCTTGGGAGTTAAGGTATTAACTGCTGTGGGGTATTAAAACAACAATAAGTCTTTGGCGTACAGGTTCAATTGACCGGTCAAATTTTTATTTTTTTATAACTTTAAAAAAATATATAATATTTATTTTAAGTGATTTTTTTTAGAATACAATGTTTTTAACTTTTAAGTATAATTTAGCTATATATATAAAATGGTATTATACAGTCTGTTTAACATTATTTTGTATATGTATTTAAATTATACCTAAAAATACTATATTTTTTACAAATTTCAGTTAAATTTAATATTATATATTTTTTAAAAGTTGCAAAAAAAGCAAAAATAAAATAAAAAGATTAAAATTTGACCGATCTAATATTCCGGTGGATCTGTCCGTGTAGAACTACTCTTAAAACAAAGGTTTAATTATACTTCTGATTTTGACGGATAATACATAGGAATCTCATATCTGAACTCGTCGAATCAAATATTTAATTTAGAGAAAAAGGTTTTGCAGCTTTTAACAAAATAAATTAATACATAATATGGGAGCGGATCAGGTAAGGGCTCTCTTATTTTGTTAAAATGCGGACTTTTTTTTTTTGATTTTTTTTGGTTTTTTTTTTAAAACAACTAAAAAAAAATAAATAAAAAATTATGGAATTGAAATTTTTTCATAATACAGTGTTTTGGATGTGATTTGGGTACGTATAACAAAAATATGTATGTACAGTCTGGGCAGACTGTACCACCACTTTTTGGTATAGGTATTCAAAACACGCCCAAAACATTATATTATGGAAAAATTTCAGTTCCATAAAATATTAAATATTTTTTTTAGTTGTTTTAAAAAAAAAACCAAAAAAATTAAAAAAAAAAAAAGTTCGCATTTTAACAAAATAAGGGAGCCCTTACCTGATCCTGTCTGTACATAATATATATATATATATATATATATATATATATATATATATATATATATCTATCTAATAAAATACAAATGATTTTGAATTTCCCGCTCATTCAATAAATCATCTGGGCCGTCCAAAGTTTAGGATAAATCCCACCGTTCATACATCTATCTAATAAAATACATCTATCTATCTAATAATCTAATAATAATTTAATAAAATACAAATGACTTTAAATTTCCCGCTCACTCAATAAATTATTTTGGTAGTTCAAAATTTGAGATAAATCATATTGTCTATACAGTGCCGGAGGACACGGGACCCAGCTAGTATATATATATAATATGTGACTTGTCACAATCAGGCTTACTATTTAAGCTTGAAATGACATGATATTAATATATAAATATAAATATATAATGAAATGTTTGTAATGAAACCAATGAAAAGACAAATATATTATTAATGAATGGGTGTATCTATAATCAAAATTAATTATAACAAGTCACATATTCTTTTTCCTTATATATTTTTTATAAAAATTTAAGAATTATAAAAAATATGATTATTTAGCATAAAATACAACTGCTAAGAAATATGATTATAAAAAATATGATTATTTTTTTGACTTTTGACTTTTTAAATTTTGAATTTTATCCTATTAATGTAAATTGTGAAAATAACAAAATTTGTAATTAGTAATATTTATTGTTAGTTATGCTTTCTGTTGTATGTATGCGTGTAGAATGGTTTTGACATGAAAATTGACATTTTCATATTATTTTTTGATATTTTTATACGATAATCTATATATTAGTCAATAAAAATTCAACACATCATATAGGCCCTACGTGTTAAAATATCAAAAAAATGAAAGGAATAAAAATGGAATGATGAGTAGAATGATTAATTCTATTTCTGACTAGAATGATTCATTCTATACCTTCACTCAATAAATAAAATTCACAAATTTTAAAAAAATAAAAATAATTCATTCTATTTCGATAAAATAACCATATATAACTTTTTTTTCTTTCAACGGAATTTAACCATTCCATTCCGAGAGCAGATCCTCTGTCCTCATTTTCCCTGTCCCCTTGTGTTCCTTCATTTAAATTTTGACATCTGATCTTTTATTTAATTTTAGAGTTAATTAATTGTAAGTAAAATATTACGTGTAAAAATTTAAGTGTGAGGACATAAAAAAAAATAAAAAAATGAGGACAGAAGATCTGTTTTCTTCCATTCCACCTTAATTCTTGGCATCCAAATGTGACATTATGGTCTTAGTAGCTATAAGCCTATAAGACGCATCATACGAGAGCCAACCATACCCGAAATAGAAATAGTCCAACAAAATGAATCTGGCCCTTGGGCCTTGATCTGATTTCAAATTAAGTTCTTCCACCTTAAAACGCTAACGTTAAATCATCGGTTTGATAACAACTTGATATTTTTTCAACTTGGTAAGTATAACAATAAATGAAAATAATTAAGTATAACTTAATTATTTTTATTTACAATTATGGCAACCTATTCATTTTATTACATTTGACATTATATTATAATTTCATTTTAAAAATCAAACGAGAATTAGACCGTAATATACTTTTTTTTATTATTATTTTTACATTTTTATAAATTTCACGATTTATAATGTTAACGTGTTTATTGTACCACCATAAACATATGAAAATAATTTGTCTATACATAATAAATTAAATTATTAATAATAGTACAATTTGTTATGACTTTTTAAGTGAATCTATTTTTTTCTCAAATCCAGAATATACTATTAGATTAAACTTAAGACTCTTATTAGAATTGATATTTGACCCAAGTTGTTGTTATATTTAGGTATTTATAAATTTAATTACTACTCATATTGTTGTTATTTACTTTCTTATAAATTACTCTTCTTTGATTTATTAGTATATCTTATTTATGTTTAATTTTTTTTATTAAAAGTATACTTTTTATTTCTAAAAAATAAATAATATTATGTACAAATATATCAAAAACAGAACAAAAGTATTATTAACAATTCCGAGTTTCTGACATATTTAAACACTACTAAATTCGCATTTTACCTCTCTTCATTCCGTTTTTTTTTCTTTTTCTTTTTCTTCTCAAAATTTATTTTCCAGTTCCAATTCTTTTTTCTTACGGCTGATGAACGTGAAAAATCAAACGGGTACATATTGAATCTTTTGGCGATCGCATGTGTTTCAATTTCATGAATTTGTTTCAATATTTTTTTTGGTTTCAGATCTAAAAGAATTTATGTTTTGATCGTAACAATTCCTTTCAATTGAGCTCAGACTTCAAAACTTATTCTGTTTCATTAAACTTTTACTTGATTGTGATGGATGTGTTGCTTGAATTATAGGGTTTCTCATTTAGATTACAGTTTTAAGACGTTTGAATTTTATTTATTTTTTCTAATTTGCACGAGAATATAAGTTATGCTTGATTGAGGAAATTTAATTACAGGGCTTTACATCTAGTTTGCAGTATTGAGATGTTTCATTTTTGATAAATTCTGATTAGATGGTATTGTAGTTCTCGATTGTGTTGGTATTAATTTCTAATTATACACAATTAGTTGTTTTCAGTCTTCGGGATATAAATATAATTATGTAGGTTAATCCCAGTTCCGTCACGTTTGAGGGGTTAAGTTTAGTTCAACTTTTGTATTCTTCTCTTCCACAAACTTTTTGATTCTTAGGATCATTTTCTTTACCAGGAACACTAATTTTGGTAAAAGAAAATTGCATTATATTTTTTCTCAGCTTGGATATGCAATTGAACTATGCTGTTTAATTACAGGATACATATCTAGACTCTAAAGATGTTAGAACAGTTACTGATATTTACTAGAGGAGGACTGATACTCTGGACATGTAAAGAGCTCGGGAATGCTCTCAGAGGATCACCCATTGATACCTTGATCAGGTCCTGCCTTTTGGAGGAAAGATCTGGTGCCTCATCATACAATTACGATGCACCTGGCGCTGCATACACTCTGAAGTGGACCTTCCATAATGAACTCGGCCTCGTATTTGTTGCTGTCTATCAACGGATTCTCCATCTGTTGTATGTAGATGATTTACTTGCCATGGTCAAGAAAGAGTTCTCGGAGATTTATGATCCTAAAAGGACAGTGTATAATGATTTTGATGATAAATTTAGGCAGCTTAGGAAGGAGGCAGAAGCTCGTGCTGAAGAAATGAAAAATTCAAATCAGGTAGGTCTGGCAAAGAAGCAAGGAAAGGTGCAACAGACTTGTCTTGAAGGAGGAAATAAAAAAAAGAGTAGCGGTGATGGTGGGGATGGTGTAAAATCAAAAGGTAGCAAGTCTGAAAATGGCCTTGCTAATGGCAATTGTGCTGGAAATGTGGAAGTGACTGCAAGGGGTACTGTTAACGGTAAAGAGAATGAGGGTTCTAATACTGTGGCCTTTGATGTAAATAAGCTAAAAAAACTTGGAGGTAAAAATGTAAAGAAAACTGATACTGTTGTTAACAAGGTTCCCAAGGTGGAATCAAAGAAAAAGATTACAAAGAAGAATAGAGTTTGGGATGAGGCACCACCCAAGTCGAAGTTGGATTTTACAGATCCAGTGAGTGGGAATGGGGATGAGAATATTGTGGTTGTGGCAGCTAATGAAGGTGAGAGTATGATGGACAAAGAGGAGGTAATTAGTAGTGATAGTGATTCTGAAGAGGATGAGGACATGGAGACAGATAGGAAGGTAGATACGAAGAAGGGTTGGTTTTCTTCCATGCTCCAAAGGTAGACACATTTTTCTCATTCTTCAATTTCTGTTTACTTTGATTAGTCTTTCTTTCTTTCTCTCTTTGTGTGTGTGAGTGTCTATAAATTAAATCATCAACTAGAATTAAGATCCCCATCCTATGCACTTCGCAAATCATCTTTCACAGCGTTCATGCAACAGAAGATGATTTTGGAGCATGTGATTGTTTATAAATTGTGCACAGGACTTGGTAATCTATGTATAGAATTAAAATCGAGAAAATTGTACTATTAATAACAAATCATATTTCTATTTGATATGAAATATTTCTTATGTGTTTTATGACTGTATAGGTGCATGTGATGCAACAAAGTACAATTCAAAAAATTTAGTAATCCTTTCTTTCACTTGCGTTAACTCTCACATACACGGTAGTAATTTAAGCTTTGTTTGCTGTTGTGATCTGGCATTTTATTGAGAGCCAAACTGAGTTTAATGCTACAGGGCCTAGAACTTTATAAATACAGTACATGTAGTTCAAATTATTGGGTATTCTAACAACATTTGGTGCTTCCATGTTTCGTGTTCCATGTTCCATGTTCCATAAACTTCATATTTTGGCATGTTAATATCAAAATAGTGGCTAAATAAGTGTTTTAGTTATGAAAAGGTTACATGTAACAGCTCTCTACTCTGTTCATCTATGATATTTTTTGGTTGTGTAGATATATAGTTAAATTCTGTGTAAAAAGCTGCCTGAACCTTTGAGGATTTCCATCTTCACTCGTCCTATGCTTCTTTTTCTAAAGCATATTTATCAGTGTTCTAAAAACCCCACCAAGGTCCGCCTAGGCCCCGCTTAGGTGCTTGGCCCCCCTTGGCGTCCCGTCTAGGCGCTAGGCCCTATGACGCCTCACCTAGGCCCAAGGAGGTAAAAAAATTCCTTCAGAAAATTAGGCGGGGTCTAGGCGGAGAAGTTTTTTTTATTTTAATAACTACTCAAACCAGATTTTGATATATATATATATATATTTTAATGATTTACCATTTACCATATTCATAATACAGGTACAACATATCAAATCACAACAAGAAGTGAACAATATTAAGTCAAAATGGATAATTTTATTATAGTTATAATTTTTTGAACTTGTACCAACTTCAAATTATATAAATGATGATACATTTGTAATATTTAGTTTAATTCAATATAATTCTTAAATTTATATTTAGTTTCTTAAGTTTTAATATTGATTAAAGTCTTGAAATTTTAAATTTTATTATATAATAGCTATCTTGTTTATGAATAAAACTAATACGTTAAAAATATGTTTGAACTTTGAACAATTGCATGTTTGTGTTTGAACTTTGACATTAACAATATGGATATGTGTTTGAACTTTAAGCAAACACCTTTATTATCTTTATTATAGATTGTTTTGTTTTATATTATTGTTTTGTTTGGATAAATATAAGTTAAAATATAAAAATTGGCTTAAAATAAAAAATCTCACCTAGGCCCTACCCAGACCCCGCCCAGGCCCCCTAGGCGCTAGGCCGGGGCGGCCTGCCCGCCTGCCTCCCCGCCTAGCGTCTTTTAGAACATTGATATTTATTTATCCATCCTGCAACATGTAGAGTATTCTAAAAGAGTTTTTAATTCTGTATTTGCCATGGTTGCCATAATAGGCATGACTCTAATGAGTGGTTGATATAGGGTTGAACTATAGCGCAATAACTAGTCAAAATTTTGGTAACAACGGCATTTGTCAAGATTTTTGAATTTGGCAGTTTCTTATTGGTTGAGGGGTGCAACTTTAGTCTTAAATGCAATATAGCTTGATACTCGTTTTCACCCCTGCTTTGGAATTCTCTTTACCAATCTACCTAATTGACAATGACAAGGTATACGAAGAGCTTTGACAATCAAATACTTTTCACTTTAGGGCCTGAAAATTTGTGAGAAAATTGTGTTTATTGCTTGGTAATTATATTAGTCTTTTAACTGGATCCACTGATCCTGTATGAAAATGATCATGTTATTATATTTTTTTTGTTCCTTTTATATGTATTTGTTCTTTCTTGGAACAGCAAAAGTGAAATTTTTTTTGACTTGATGATAATCATATTGCTTCTTATTAAGACGCCGTTACTTGAGGATTGTGGAATCAACTGTTGTCCAGTGACCTCTTGCATATTTATGGATGCAATAGGATTTTGGTTCTTTCGGGTTGCTTTTGGATTTTGATGCGACATATTTTGCCTTTGCCTTCTAATTTTGAAATTTGTTGATTTGAAATTAGATGTTGATTGCCATTGATTAAGGTACTAATTAAACCAGAATAGAGTTCCACTTCCGTTTCTTAGTCATTGAAGTTTCTGCATCACATATTTCTTGTTGTTTACCCTGCTCAGTATTTCCGGGAAGGCAAATTTGGAGAAGACAGACCTGGAACCAGCTTTGAAAGCTCTTAAAGATAGGCTCATGACCAAGAATGTGGTACGCTTCTCTCAGGCCCTCTGCTTATTCCTTTTTGAAGTTAGTTTATATTTTATAACTATTTATTGTGCTTCCTCAAGGAGCTCCAGTTTGTTTGTATTTCTCCTTCCTAACCCTGACATTAGATTTCATGTTGTGGATCCAATAGGCAGAAGAAATAGCTGAAAAACTTTGTGAATCAGTATCAGCAAGTCTGGAGGGTAAAAAACTTGGATCATTTACAAGGATATCATCAACAGTGCAGGCAGCGATGGAAGAGGCTCTTGTTCGCATTTTAACTCCCAGGCGTTCGATTGACATTTTGAGGGATGTTCATGCTGCCAAGGAACAAAGCAAACCATATATTGTTGTCTTTGTTGGAGTTAATGGAGTTGGAAAATCTACCAACCTTGCTAAGGTGATGCTTAATACAATATTATTGGAGTCCTGCCTAAAGCCCTATTTATTCATCTGATGAGCTATTCTATTAATGTCGTTTTGCAGGTTGCTTACTGGCTTCAGCAGCACAAAATCAATGTAATGATGGCTGCATGTGATACATTCCGTTCTGGAGCTGTTGAGCAGCTACGTACTCATGCCCGTAGACTCCAGGTATTTTGTTTTTGAGGCAAAGCCCTCTCTTTATATCTTACCCTCTTAAAATCAGTCAGCAATGTGACTGAATAGTGTCCTTCTAGCAAGGTTCAGTGATGTAAGTTGACAGTGATTTGACCTGTAAAAACTTCTGTCATCAGATCCCCATATTTGAGAAGGGTTATGAGAAAGATCCTGCAATTGTGGCAAAGGAATCAATCCAGGAAGCAGCCCGAAATGGTTCTGATGTGGTTCTTGTTGATACAGCTGGTCGAATGCAGGTAACACAATTGATATATCTCAAAGCTTTTGCATTTTGACATATGTATTTGATTGTTTTAAATGCAATATTTGTCAATATTTATAGGGTTGGTGTTTACTGCTAAAAATGTTAAATGTAGCATGATGGGAAAGCTTAAGCAAGCTTGTTGCAAATAGTATTATACCCTAATTCTACGTTTGGATTGAAGGAATGGAATGAAGAGTGGAATGATTCATTTCATTATAGTTGAAATGAGTTATTCCATATGTTCTCCCTCCCCCAAGGAACCATACACAATTTTTTTCATTCCATATGAATGAGCAATTCCATTCCCACCTTCATTACTCCAATCCAAACGTAGCATAAGTGTTAACTATATATTTGGCTGTTGGTTCTCACTGCTCACTGCTCACAATCATCTGCAGGATAATGAGCCATTGATGCGTGCACTGTCGAAGCTTATTTATGTAAACAATCCAGATCTTGTCCTTTTTGTTGGTGAGGCACTAGTTGGGAATGATGCTGTGGATCAGCTATCGAAGTTCAACCAGGTACAGAACCTTTTGATGGTAAACCATAAGTATTTGTATATTGTAAAATTCGAGTATCGTTGTAATTGTAGGCGATAGATTTGAACCCCTGGCCACTATCCTCCCTGCAAATGCCATGACAGCACTTAACAACTTTGTGGACGGTTTTATTATTTTTATGAACATTTTATTGAGATGCTTGTCTTTGTTCTGCTGCAGAAATTAGCAGATCTCTCACCGTCTCCAAATCCCAGATTGATTGATGGAATCCTGCTCACAAAGTTTGATACCATTGATGACAAGGTAAACAAGCCCCCAATTTAATGGAAAATATGTGACTATTAGAATGTTTTGTTGTGTCTATAGTTACTTTACATTACCCAAGTTGTGTGTGTAACTGGGAGTGAAAATTGGACTGTAGGTTGGAGCTGCACTATCAATGGTTTACATATCTGGATCACCTGTCATGTTTGTTGGATGTGGACAATCCTATACCGACTTGAAGAAGCTCAACGTGAAGTCCATCATCAAGACACTCCTCAAATGATAGTTTATGTTTTGTCTATCATCGCCTCATCAGTGACCTTCAACTTGTGAACAACTATGCTTTCCATTTTATAACTTTGGTACTGCCCCCATGTGTTTGTAACTTTATAATAGTTGCTTTCATTTAGTTTGTTGACATAGTCTCCCCTTTTTCCTCTCCTGCAATGCAAAAATATATATTGTAACTTAATTTGGAAGGAATTTGCAGTCGCCAGTCGGGATGATAAAGTTCTAAAAACCTTGTAAAGCACTAGAAAGTATCTACTAGTATTAAAATTCGGTTGGTCTTTAAGAACCACGAAATGGGTTTAGGGTAGTAAAAAAGTTTTCTTGGAAACGGTTGTGTTTGATTGTACAAGAACCGAAATAAAAACTGATCAGCTGAGGGTTCGAAAGCAGATGACTTGAGAGAAACCAAAAGGACCTGCAAGTGCTGTCTGGGGTCCAAACAAAATTCTAATGCAAGACAAAGATTAACCCAGATAATAGAACTTCAAATGGCTCTTGCATGTCTAAAATTAACCCAGATAGAGGGTTCTATTGCAGGCATTGTGCTACCTTGGAATTAGGTTTAAAGGGTTTTTAATGGCACAAAGGCTATTTGATGAAGAATGATATGACAAATCTCTAATCAAAATAATCTTATATACTCGGAAATGAAGCATCTTCACAAGGTCCACCATCAAAATGGTGGATTTTTGTCCTGATTAGTATACAAAACTATGGATGGCCGTGTAAGAGGGATGTCTCATTGCTTAAAACCATCGCCGAGGCCAGGTGGTCTGGGCAAGCTAAGATCTCGCTCATTCATGGCCTGATGAAACAATCAAAATCCAAGACTTTCCATTAAGCACCAATGACTAAAAAAGAGCTCTAGTTTGCTAGCATATATAATTGGCTGAATCTAACCTTCACGTACGCTCTTTTGATGTGCATCCTTGTAGGCCACAGTTATCAAAAGTGAAAGCTTCTGCAGGTAAAGGTAATATGAAACATCCAGATTTCCCAACCAACATTGCATGCAAGCCAGTATAGTTTAGAATTTAGAAACAAGGCTGGCTGTTGTAACACCCCCCGGCCCCTTCTATTATTTTAAAATAAAATAAAATATATATATAAGTCATTTTTAGGTATCACTTATCAACCAATTAAAACTTCACTAGAGATGCATGTTCCCAAGACCTGATCCAGTGGAGGAGTATTACCTGTGCCTTGAAAACTTAATTATCCCTACACACCGTACTATGTTAACACCTACGTGATGATCGATACAAAAAGGCCAACGTCTGTGTTCAGGAGTACAATGTATCGATTCAATCTAAGTAGAAACCAAACAATAATATTTACTGACTTGAGTACACTTTCATGCCAATATTTTCTGCCAATCTACCTTCGTATCATCATGGTTAAGCACAATAAATACATGCATTAATATGTTTTAACTTTAAGTGCATTAAATTTTCAAGTGACACTATATATAAAGGTACGTACGTAATAGAAAGTTTAGAATCAACAAGAAGAGGTCCCAACTCCTAATATCAAGCGAATTATGTGTACTCACTTCTGCTCCTAATTAATTCCATTGCAGCCTCGGTGATTTCAGTGCCTAGCTATAGGTTGCTGATTGCCAGATAGTAGTGTCATCTCAGAAAATTTTCGTTACCAATTTAGTGTGGTGCCCTTGAAAAATTAGAGCTTGCAAGACTGAGAGGCTAGCATAAATATCCCTTATTATTCAGATGAGCAAGTTCAGAATACTAATCCAATGCTATTTGGTATTTATAATGCATAATCCAATGCATTGTTTATTTCTACCATTAATCCAATTGTTTACCTAAAAGGGTATTTATAATGCATAATCCTATGCAGTGTTTATTTATACCATTACTCCAACCTCATCTGCATTGTTTATTTGTACCATTAACCCAATGCATTATTTATTTATAGTTACTTAATAATAAATTTGTTCATAATAGTTCAAAAGGTTAAAATAAAGAAACACGTATTCAGATGTTTGTGACAAACAGTTATCAAACACATCATTTTATTTTATATTCACATCTTCTAATTTATTTAGATTCTCTTGTGCATTCAGAACTTTTCATTCAATTTTATCAAATAACACCTCAGTAATTAGGAAATATTTTTTTATAATTATTTTATATAGTAATAAATTTAAAATTTTTGGTTTTTTGAAAATCTGTAAATTTACACAAAAAGGTTAAATATCCTTTCTTTCCTACCACGTCAAGTCCCACATCTGTGATGGCAATAGTATTAATACGGAAGGGAGGGACAAGGGACGGAGGCTAATGGCAATGGGGGCAAAGACATTGAAAAAATACAACCCCAAATAAGTTGATCCCACCACTCTCTCTCTTATAAAAGCCAAACCAACCTCCCTATTTCTTTGCAGAAAAATTGAAGGTCTAACAGGGACAATTGTGACCGACAAAATTGTGAGGGGAAGCCGGGAAGATTTTAAGTTCTAAATACCACCAATTAGGCATGCACACTGGCCTGGTTTGGGTCTGTTAGGCCTTGAGTTTTGATTAGTTTATTGACTTTTGGCCTACAGACTTTGGTCGTTTGGCTGTGGTCTGGCTAGGTCTGCAGGTCCAGGTACCAAGGCCAGGTTAGGCCCAAGGCTTTGGTTGGTTTGATCTGATCTTTTTTAATATTACATATTAAATATTAAAAATATAAATTAATATATTTTATAAAAATGATGCAAGATTTCCAATATTTATTTTATTTTAACATTGTACTACACACCAATATAAGTTGAATGATTAGAACAAAAATAAATATATTTCTATTAAATTAAAAGAAAATGTAATCTAGATTTAACTATAATATAAATCAAATTGATTTCCTAAATATATGTCTAGTTGTCTATTATGCACTTCGTAGAAAATATTTTAGATTATCTAAATACTGTATATTACACTTTTACTTTTTTAATATAAATTTAGTTTCAATTTTATTTTCTTATTGTAAAGTTTAAACACAAATATATCTTTTAATTTATGGTCATTAAACTCTTACATAATTATATCTCAAGTATTATTTTCAATTAGTTTTCTATTTACTTTATAGAATTTTTATTTAAATTGGTACAACAGAATACCTGAAAAATAGCCAAAATCATAAATTCTCTAAGAATTTAGCATATCTAAATTAATGAAAAACTTGAGTATTTAGAAGAAACTAACTTATTATTAATATATAATATTAAAAATTAGTTTATTGATGTATTAATTAATGTTATTAACATTAAAATAACAAGGAATATTAATAAATTTTTATTATTAAATATTAGCAATTTAGTATCTACAATAAATTAACTTATTATTAATATTTAATCAACTAAGTAACTAACTTATTATTAATATTAAATATAATAACTAGTTATATTCATGTATATTAATTAAACTGTGTCTACAAGAAATCAAGAATGAATAATTAAAATTTTAAACTTTATTGATGTATTAATTAAAACTAATGTATTATAATTTACAAATTACAATAATAAATAAGTAAAAATTTATACTTTATGATGAATAATTATAAATTTAAAATTCAAAAATTATATATAATTGAATAAAAAATTATGTAAAGTCTTATACTAAGCCAGACCTCAGACCAGACCCAGCCAGACTCCAAGACAGGCCAGATTTTTATCTAACAATAACAGTTTTTTTGAAGCCTTCCAAGTCAGGTTTAATCAGACCAAACCTTGACCAGGCAGGGCCCAGATCAAATCAAGACCACTGCAAGCCTTAGGCCTCAGGCCCTTTATGCTCTCTCTCTCTCTGTATTTAGTATTTAGTACTACTATTTAGTATTTCGTATTTACCGGGTGGAGTGGAGCTCCTATTCATTCACTCTATATACCAAGTAGTAGTTTCTACCATGTTTTATTTTACTAGAGTTTATTGCCTTTTTTCTAAGCGGGAAAATAAAATTAATTTGGATTTTGGCTTATTAAATAAATATTTAAAAACTCTATGTGAACATAAAAATTAAATTTAAGTGTATTTAAATTTTATTTATTTATATTTTAATTTTTAATAATAAATAAAAATAAAATTTATGAAATATATGAATTTAATTTTCATGTCTATTTAAAATAGCTCTTAAATGTTTGGAATGGATTTTTACCAGTCAAAAAGAGTGTCAATATTTTGTTGGTGCGTGGGGGATGATGGTGTCGCGCAATTCCACAAGCTAATCTAATCTAGGTATAATGAATATGTTGGGTGGCTGCCATTTATCCTTAAATAGTAACAAGAAGGGTATTTTTGTATTTTCACGCGCTGCCTTTTATTATGTAGTATATGTTTAATACTCCATCACAAACTCAGGCCTAGAAACAAGGTACTCCACTACCAACAACTGCAACGCATCACAGAACAGCATCCCTATCCCATTAATCTCTCTCTTTCTCTCTACATCTATATCCTACTACCATAAATATATAGAAAAGAAGCTAGAAAGAAATATAGAAACTGTACGCACCTTCCTCATCAAAAACAAAGAAGAGTCCACACCACCCAACCCTCTCTCCCTAATCCCTATAATGGCCCAGCTGGACCAAAATTTATGTACAAGAAAAACAAAACAAAAAGACCAAAGGAAATACACATTGGAAAGAAAGCGGAGATGTCTTCAAATGTCCTCCAACTACGCAAATCAAAAACATGTTCCCACTTTACCCTTCTGCAACCCCCCAAAAAATTCCCATCTTCATCACTTTACTAACTCAACACATGAAATTTTTTGCCCGATTTATGTGGGCTTTTTGGGCTTTGTCTTGGTCATAGTTTCACAGAGAAAACAGGAAATCGAGAACCTTTCTCCTCTCCTTTCTTTCTTCCTTTATTATTCCTTGCCTACCTCTCTACCTTTCTCACAAAAACTCTCTTTGGACCCTTTCTCATATTTATCCATCGTCTATTTTTGACCATTAGGCCGTTTGTATTTCGTTGGATCTTATGTCTAAGAAGATGAAAGGGGTTGCTTTCGATTCCTCACCTTATGGTGTATATGGCGATTCTAAGACCATGTTCAAGCATCAGACTCTGATGCAAGATTACCAAGAGTTGCACAAGGTAATTTTCCCCTTTTTATTTTAAGATCTGTTCATTGTTTTCTTGAGAATATGTTCCTGGGTTTTGCTTATGCTTCTTGTTGCTAGTATCTCTTTTGGGTATTTGCGGTTTGATCTCTTTTTGGGTAAATCTGTATTCTTTTCTTCCATTCGATGGGTTTAGAGTTTTGATGTCCTGGGTATTCTCATCTGTTTTTCTTCCTGAAAGCATCTCTTTTGGTCACCTGTTTTGTGTTGTTTTGATATGTTGTATTCAGTATTCTGATCGGTTCAATCTAATTCTGTTTAGATTAGTCTTCAATGAACGAATCTTTTGGCTATGTTTTTGTTATAAAATAAAATAGTTGTCAGCATGTATTTTAATCAACATCAGTTTTATTAGAAAATACCAATATATAGACCCCTTGTTATGGGATTCATTTTTTCCTCTGTTCTACACTTCTATGTGCACATCCTTCGCTGGTAAATCTTGCTAAACCTTTTTGTTTTTTCCCCCTTCAAATTGTCTAATATGTGGTCTAAAAAAGGAGCCCTTTTACTGGTAATCAGATAAAAAAAAATCATATTTATCCTTCTATTTTGTGCTTTCTAAAAGTAAAAAAGAGAAAAAAAAAAAGGGGTTAAGGGGTAGCTACTTGGGATTTTTTGACCTCTTTCTCTTCCCCCCTCATAAATTTGTTTCTGATGACTTTTATCAGATGTTAGTGGTTTTTCAGTAGTTTCTTGATATATGTACATCATCAAGTTGTCAAATTTATTTGTTTTTTTCCACATTCTAACTAAATTTTAATCCTTTGGAGTTATCTATCACATAATTTACAAATAGAAACATGTTGCAGGATGTGGAGGCCTCAAGGTACAAGTTGGGGAACCTGAAACAGAGGAAAGGGACATTATTTGCAGAAGTCCGGTATTTATTGACTTACTTTGAGATTGTTTTGTGCTTATAGAAAATATATTCCACATGTGCGGTAATAACTTGAAATCCTGCATCCTTTTATTACATAATTTGTGTTATAAATTTTTCTGTCCTATTTAATTCTAGTAGAAATGAAGAAGTCTCATTCATATGTTGTAAACCTTTCACATCACTGGTTTGGTTTATGTATTTGTTCTTTCATCCAATCTTTGGAAGAAATCATCCGATTGGAATTTTTGTTTGAACATATTTTCTTATTTTTGATACTTGTGAATATTACTCCACTGTTTAATTTTAATACACATCCAACTATTGGTAAGTTTTTCTATCTTTTGTTTTTTCTTCGTAACAGATTTCTGCAGCAAAGACACAAATACCTATTGAAAAGCAAGTCTGCGAAAGTCCCACAAGATCGAGTAAAAGAACACTTGCAACCACATTATGCAAAGATTAAGAAATTTCAGATTTCCAACAAAAAGGAGGCTACTCTGAGAGTTTTCAAACCAAACCAGAAAGGAAGGTTACAAATGGGAAAGGAAGTTTTAATCCAAAATACAGTTCCAAGTTTTGATCCGAACTATAAAGGGAAGAAGCATACTGAAAAGAATGCAGCTCGTGCCAACTCTACAACGGCCTCAAATTTATATCCGAGTAGAAAATTGTACAAGGGAAAGGAAGTGGCCCATCAAAGTTCTATGGCCAACATTAATTTGAATCAGGAAAGAATATACAACGGAATTAGTGCAGCTATGCGTAACACAGCTCCAAATTTTGATTTAAATCAGAAGGAAACCGCATGTAATGGGAAACAATCCTCTTTCCAAAGCCAAGCTCCAAGTTTCGACTTGAACCAGATCTCGGTAAAGATTTAGAAGTGCATGTTGAATTACATTATTCGACTGTTATAAATTTGTTTTAGTGGTCATCACTGATTTACTGTACTGAATATTAACAGAGGGAAGAAGAAGAATTCCAGAATAATTGTGAGCTATTGAGGTACGAAGAGCCAAAGAAAGGTTTGATCAACGAAGAGCAGCTTATGTTATCTGTGTGTAGAAATATTGGAAATGGTTCTAATCATGCTGGGAAGAGAAAGATCTCATGGCAAGATCCGGTTGCTTTGAGGGTATGAATATTCATTTATACCTCCAGATCAAGGTCTCATAAAAGGCAGAATAGATTATCAAAACCATTGAGGGCTTAAAAAAGTGCTCTGCTGCTTTTACCCTTTGGTTTGTTCTATGATACTCCTCATTTTTGTAAAGAAACTCTTGGATATATGGTATGTATTAAAACAGTCTCCAGTAGTCGCAGCTCTGTTAAATGAAATGAAATATTCTGGCGATGATCAAAATTCTTAAATTTCCAGCACGCCATTGTGCCCCAACTTTATATATTAACCTTCAAACTGTGCAAGGCAGTCAATTGTAACAAATCCAAATAATGGCCAGTTCAAAGCTAATTTTGCCAAGTCTTCTGTAAAAGTTGGGGAGAATATATTTTTTGGTCACTTTATTAGGTTCCGATTTTTATTGTGGTTATTGAAATTTTTTTGTTACAATTGAATATATATACTTTAAAAAACTTACCAAATAGTCATTAGTTAAGATTTTTGTCCAAAAAAATAGACGGGAGTACTGAGTAGACTAACCTTTGCCAAGTGATTGATGAGGTGGCACTCTTATTGGATCTGGAGGGAAATGTCCCTCTCCTTGCACTAATTAATCAGTTTCTCTCTTAATTAATTATTACTCAAACCACAGTTGAGAGCAAAAAAAATATATAAGTCAAGTTTTGAGAGTTTGAGAGATTTCGTTTGATA
Organism: Panax japonicus; assembly: GCA_020205505.1. NCBI lineage: Eukaryota > Viridiplantae > Streptophyta > Magnoliopsida > Apiales > Araliaceae > Panax > Panax japonicus. The sequence continues at coordinate 8,275,177 of CM035093.1, read as the reverse complement.
GAGTTGTGCGATTACTCAGAGATTAGTCGGTTGAAGAAAATTCAGTTCCTCTTCATGCAAGTAAATTTTACTCTCAATTTTTTCTTATCTCAGTTCTATGGTTTAAGTAAAAGAGGGTTTTTGAAATTTTAAAATTTCATTGGATGTAATTGGGTCAAATTCTCTCAAATCATATTTTTTACTCAATTTGTGGTCCCGATGGTCCTATGTTGTTGTTTTCTTGTAAAAAATCTAAATGGTTAAATTATTTGATGGTGGCCCTTGTTTGTCTGACATGCGTATTAGGTTATATATAAAGAATTTTGTCGTGGCCCTGTGTTGTCTCCCATTCTATCTATTTTGTTTAAAGTATTCTATGTCTTGTCTCCCATTCTATGCATATTTGGTTATTGTTTTGTCTGACATGCATATTAGTTTAAAGTTTAAATTTTTACTTGTCTCACATTCTATGCTTATGTTGTATTTGGTAGTGTTCTCTTTCTAGTTATAATTATTCATGTTTTTTGTAACCTTATTAATTTCACTGTCACATGATGTCTTTGTTGCTATTGAATATACATTATAGTGGGAAGTTTAAGTCGGTGTCAGTATACGAGTATGATGGTGGTTTTACAAAAACAACAAATAATAGCTTTTATGTCTGAACTTTTTAATTATCATAAGGACTCTGTAGTTTTTTATAAAGAAAATGGGGTTCCAATGACACATGAACTTAAAAAATTGTATGATGATAAAAGTATTAGGGCATTGCATGTAACATCTATAGGTTATGATTCAATTGATTTATATGTTGATCATGGGGATAATATTCCAGTGTATAATGCAGATAGTAATATTGATGGGGCTAATAATGAAGGAGCTGATGGGTCTAATAATGTAGGGGCTGATGATGAAGGGTATGTAGCTTTGTCATCTGATGACAATGATTACCATGAAAGTGATGGGTTAATTACTGATGAGGAGTATTTTGATGCTAGAAGAAGTTAAGGGAATATAGAAGAGAAGTGAAAAAGAATGGGGAGATTAATGCATTAGAAGATTCAGATGATTTAAATGAGAGTGAAAATGAGATGGGGAATGAGAGTGAACATGACAATGAAAATGCTGAAAATGCTCACCAACCTCCAAATGAACAAGAAGAAATAGAACAAGTAGTTGAAAATGAACAGGAACCTGATAACAATGAAGATGATGATTATAATGGGGATGATGACACTGAAGGTAATGGTGGGTAGTGGGAAAGTGAAGATAATAATAGTTACATGCACTGTTCACAAAATGAGGAGAGTAGTGAGGAGGAGTAGGAGAGGAGAGTAGTGAAGAAGAGTAGGATGAGGTGAAAATGGTAGTTAGGGATAGGAGGAGTAAGATGAATGAAAAATCTAAGTTTGCAGTTATACCTTATGACCCTAACACAAAAAGAAAAAATATTAACTTTATTGTTGGCTTGCAATTTAGTTCTAAAGAGCAGATGAAAGAATCTGTTAGGAATTATGGGATTGGTAAGGGTAGGGCTATTAGATTCAAAATAAATGTTGGGAAGAGGTTTCAGATTGTGTGTCAGCTTGGATGTCTATGGAACATGTGGATTAGCACCATTACAAGCTCTGAAACTTTACAAGTTAAAAAAATTAATAATGACCATACTTGCATAAGGGCATTAAAAAATAAATGTGTCAAAACTCAATGGCCTGCAAACTTTTATGGAAACATGATTAGAAAGAAACCAGATTGAAAGTTAGTTGATATTTAAGATGAAATAGCTAAAAAATTAAAGATGAATGTATCTTTGACAAAGTGTGGTAAGGGAAATGGCTTTGAGAAATGTTAGGGGATTATTAAAGAAACATTATGAGAAAATGTGAGATTATGGGGCTCATTTGATAAAAAAAACAATAAAAAAAACATAGTTGATATTAAGGTTAGAAGAGACAATCCTGAAAATAAGCCTAAGTTTCATAGGTTTTATGTATGCTTTGAAGAACTGAAGAGGGGATGGATTGAAGGGTGTAGACCTATCATAGGCTTATATGGTTGTTTTTTGAAAATTGTGGTTGGTCGGGCAACTGTTGTCTACTGTTAGGAGAGATGGTAATAATCAAATGTACCCAATATTAAGGGCCATAGTAGAGAGTGAAAACATGGATAATTGGGTATGGTTTTTACAGCTATTACTGGGAGACTTATAAGGTAATGATGAAGTTGGTTGGACCATTATAAGTGACCAACAAAAATTACTTAATTATCTTATTCTTGTTTGTTGTTGTATATGAATTTTATTTAATTATAATTCTTATTTTTATTGTAAATGAATATTATTCCATTAACTAATTTATTTTCTTCACTGTGATTGTAGGGTTTGGTTCTAGCAGTTAGGGAGATTTTTCCTTATGCTGAGCACAGGAATTGTGCCAGACATATTTATGTAAAATAGAGGAAGAGATTCTCTACTTAAGCCTTGAAGTTTGCATTTAGGGAAGCATCTATGACCACCCATATTGTGGCATTCAAAGAAGCTATGAATAAGATCAAAAGGTTGTCAAAGGAAGCCCATGACAAGTTGCTTGAGCAAGACTCCTCTATGTGGAGCAAATCACATTTCCAAACACATTCCAAGATAGATAATGTAGAGAACAATATGAGCGAGACCTTCAATGCATGGATTATAAAATTTAGATGGATGGCTTCATTAGACATGCTAAAAGAAATAAGGAGTCAAGTGATGGTTAGACTCGACAAAAAAGAGATGAAATGCTTAAGAGTCAAGCAACTATATATCCTAAGATTAGGAAAAAGTTAGATATTCAAATGGAGAATGCATTTACCTGTGAACCATTATGGGCTAAGGATAGTGTGACGCCCCCAAAATTAGGTATACATCACTCATCTTGAGTCGCCAGATACATGGTACAGAATTCAAATACAACTTACTAATACAACTGTCGTGTACAATACGACAAAACATAACTGTGAGTTTGAATACAATTATTGTTTACTAGAGATCATACAAACTCAAAAGGAGTCCTCAATACAATTATTGTCACACTATTTAACAGAATAGTGAGGACTACTAATACTATTCTCTGGTCCATCACTCCGTTCCCTGACTCGTCCCAGCTATATTCTCATTTCCTGAAGAGAACATTGAAAGAAAGGGTGAGCTCAACTAGCCCAGTAAGAAATATTATGACTAAGATAATGCAGAATAAATTATCATTAGCCTTCAATAGTGTTAAACTGATAAAATACAATAACCATCAAGTTTAACTGCAGCGGAACCAGCAATCCATTAAAAGAATCAAGTAGAAAATAAAAACTACTATCTTTTATGATTTAAAAGGTTTTTCATCATCGTTATAGCTGAGACTCAGCTTAATAAATATTCCACATCATCGAATCACCCCCGCACTACAGCCAAGGATATTCTTTAGTATCACGACCACAATTATTCATGCACTACGGCCAAGAATATTTGTGTATTCATTAATGGTCATGATCATGCCAACAACTGTCCATCAATGCACTACGGGCCAATGAGGATTTTTAATTTTTACATCATTTGTAATATTACGGTCATGATTACACCGAATAATCCCTGGTCATAATCATACCAAGTCCATCTATGCACTACAGGCCACAGATGACTTTCAACAAATATAAACATGAGGATGATGACAATGATATAAGAATTCAATAAAACAAGTTCAAGAATTATTTTATCCAGGAATTATTAACGTCCAAATTGTTAACACGATACTGTTTTGTGGTGTAAAATTCAAGAATGCTCAGAAGAATATTTCCATGAAAAGATACTGGATGAAGCGCAAATATCAAGGATATTCCACTAATTTCATGGAGTATAGAAGTCAAAGTTTTATCCAACTGAGTATAATAAAGAATGGAATAACAAAAGAAATCACCATGCATGCGATAGACCGCACAGACAGGTTATTCCAGCAGAATAATAATAACGAAACCAGGTCAGGTGAAATTCACACCGACAGGATGTTCCAACAGAATAATAAATAACGGAACCAGGTCCGGCGTAAAACGCACAGACAGGATATTCCAACAGAATAATAAAGAATGGAACCAGGTTCGACGTAAAACGCACAGACAGGATATTCCAACAGAATAATAATAAAGACGGAACCAGGTCCGGCGTATAGCACAGACATGATATTCCGACATAAATATAAAGACAGAATAGTAAATGGATGTCACCAAGTATAGGGTATTCCGCGTATACAGGTTATTCTAAAAGAATAACAATGAATGGAATAACATAAGGATTTCACCAAGTATAGGGTATACCGTGTATACAGGTCATGTATAGGGTATGCCACTTTTACAGGTTATTCCAACAGAATAACAAAGAATGGAATAACATAAGTTCTCTTCAAGAAGAAAGAATAACACCCCTTACCTTATTAGGAGATTGAATACTGCAGTAGTGTAGTAACCGAATACTATTCTTCTTTCTCTCTTATTCTCTCTATACTTTCTCTCTCTATAGCTTGAGCGAATTCGTGAAAAATAATGAAGCCCTAGGCCTCTATTTATAGAAGATTTATTACTATTTACGAAAGTATTTACTATTTACGAAGGTAATTACTATTTACGAAGGTAATTATTATTTACAAAGGTAATTACTATTTATGAAGGTAATTAGTATTTACGAAGGTAATTACTATTTACGAAAGAGACTCTTAGATGATGACATATGGCCCCCCATAAATAATTAAACTTACCACAAACGTCTAATAATAGACTCTTTATATACATCAAGGATTGAATAAAAATTACCAGAAATTATTTTATTTTTAATCAACACATATTTAATCTTTCAACAATTATTAATCAGTTATAACTTGTCGTCTCAATTATTGTTTAAATAATATAACATATTATACAGATGATACTGTGACAATAATTGAATCAATAATATAAGAGATATGATGCAGCAATTACTGTAGCAATAATTGAGTATAACTGAGTGACTTCTCACGTAAGCATCAATAATCAATACCGTGTGCTACTATGCAACAACGCGTATTACTGTACTTTTACTACCGAGTAGTTCAACAGTTTTAACGGTAACACCTCCGCCGTTATTTTATAGAAAGATAATTTTGTCGTTTTCTAACTACAACAATACTTCCGTTGTGGGGTCCACCAATGATTGTGCCGTCGTACGAATATTCTCCGACAAAAAGAATATTCCCCGACCAAAAAGAATATTTTATAACAACTTGCGTACTTTGCAAAATTTATAAATATTACACACAACTATATATTTTATCAAATTTATTCCATAATATTCAAAAATAATAATTATGAAAATTCATCTTTATTCATAAAAATTGGGGTCTTACAGATAGAAAGTTTTAGGTAATTTTGTAAACATAACCTCTCAAATGTTATATATATATATATATATATATATATATATATATATATATATATATATTCAGCTTGTCACAATTAATTATTTATGGTGTTTAATGCATATGTGTACATTGCAGGTTAAGTGTCATGAGGATAAGTTTGTGGTTGATCTTGCAGATCAAACATGCACATATAAGGTGTTTCAACTAACTGGGATCCCCTGTTCTCATGCTATAAGTGCTATAAGTCACCCTACATCGTAGAGTTAAGTCACCATATGATCGTAGAGTAGTCACTTTACTACCGTAAAAACGTAGATTGACTACTCTACGATCGTAGACTGTATATATTTAGAACTTGCATAGCTGTGCATCTTCATTTTTTCTATATATATATATATATATGGGTTATATGTATATACACAACTGTGTATTACACAGTAGACCTATGACGACAGATTTTTTAGGCTATAACGACGGTAAACTGTCGCCATAGCCCAGAATAGCTATGACGACGGATGAAACCGTCGCTATAGCCCAAAAAACTGTCGTCATAGCCTACTGTGTAATACACAGCTGTGTACATACATTTTTCCCTATATATATATATACGCAGATTTTCTCCTATAAGGACTTAAAATAAGGACTCAAAGTAAGGACCGCATTTTTTTTTGCTTTTTTTTAAAACAACTAAAAAAATATTTAATATTTTATGGAACTGAAATTTTTTCATAATACAATGTTTTGGGCGTGTTTTGGATACCTATACCAAAAAATGGTGGTACAGTCTGCACAGACTGTACCACCATTTTTTTGTTATACGTACCCAAAACACTTTTTTTTAAAAAAAAATTCAATTCCAAAAATTATTATACATTTTTTATTAGTTATGTTTTTTTTATTAAAAAAAAAAGACGGTCCTTACTTTGAGTCCTTATTTTGAGTCCTTATAGGAGAAAACCTCTATATATACGATCCGGATTTTAAGCTCACCCCTTATCTAACATACTTTGCTTACCCCTTTTTAGCGACGAACCTGGTGACGATTTGATACGTCGCTATAGGTTCGGTCCGTCACTATATATTGTGCATCGCTAAAAGCTAAGACGACGGTTCTATATATAGTGACGGATCGAATCGTCGCCCGGTCCATCGCTAAAGGGGGGTGAGCAAAGTATGTTAGATAAGGGATGAGCTTAAGATCCGTACTATATAAATATATAAGCTAAAACAATTCGAAATCAATTTTGAAATTAAAAGTTATTGGAATTTGGAAGACTCGCCTTAAGCAAGCAAATCTAAGAGATCCATTCATAACTTGGCATGTAGAAAATCAGTTGAACAATTCATCTGAAAGCTCTTCAACAATCAGGCACTGCCCTACCACCTACATGTGCTGCTAGTTTAATAACAATGACATTATAATATTATAAGAAAAATAAGTGATACAGTATATATAAAAAAAATTATAATGACAAAAAAGGGCAAAATTAATGAATTAATTATTGTAGTTAACACATTTTACAGATAACATTATCGAATTTTTAATTTTTTAAATTATCATATTAAACTAATTAAAAAAATTAAACCATCTGTTAAATTGAATTACAAGTTACGACTGTCAAATTGTTTCAAGTTTTTTGCCCTACAGGGCTGGAAAAACAAAAAAGAAAAAGAAAATAAAAATGACGTGGTTTTTGTTACTTTTTCTTTGTCTCTCTTATCATCTTCATTCTTCTCAAATACCCAGGGTTCAAAGAGAACTTCAATGAGAGTCAGATCTGTTCTTGATCACTTCCCTTCTATCCTACAAATATGAGTTAGGTAAATTAATGTCAAAGTTAAGAGCTCTTGATTCACATGCTAAGCCAAAAATTGGGTGATATATATCTCTTTTTCCAAATTAGAGGTTGAAGATGAATATGTTTTGGGATTTTGATTATTGTTTTCTTGTTGAAGACCCGTTTAACTAGTTAGTGGGTCGGGTTGACCCAGCTAGAGATTGAAGATGATAACGTTTTGAGGATTTAACTTTTGAATAATCATTAAGACCTCAAACCCTTAAACCAATCAAGTACAACAATCTTTTCTTCATTTTTCAAGAAATAGTTGATCCATTTTACTCAATTTAATGCCAATCTAACTCCGATCAAGTGATGCAGAGTGGTTAGAGGCCAATTCATTTGATGATTATCCATGTTGATTTTATGATGATTGCTTTGTTGATTCTTTTATGACGATTGTTTTATTCATTTTGAAGAATAAGTTTGGTGTTGCTGCGATTTTTTCGCAGATTCATATAAGTTCGATTTGGGGATGTTTATTTCTAGATTTTGACTGATTTGAGTTTGATCTGATGTAGATGCATTTAGATATGCCTTTCCTTAACTCGTTTTGTCGATATGATCTGGTGTTGGATTACCAATCCATCCATTTTCTGTTCGGATCTGCAACTTTTGGGTTGAGAGTTTGTTCTTCCTATTATGGTGGTGTGGTGGTCGACAACTTCCAATCTCCTTCTGGCGATTGGCGCGTCAATTTTTTTGAGGAGGACAACCTCTCTCTCATAAGCTTGTCTGGAGCTGAACATTGAGAGTTGAGACCCACCAACATTTTCAAGTTTTTTTAATTATTTTTTCGTCACATAAACAATTTTTTTGATTTTTTATTTTTTTTCAAGAGCCGCGTAGGAAAAAAAAACTTAAAACAATTTGACAGTCGTTAGTCAATTTAACAGAATGGTTTAATTTTATATTTTTAATTAGTTTAATATGATAATTTAAAAAATTAAAAATTCGATGGTTGTAATATGTAAAACGTGTCAACTACTGTGGTCAATTCATTAGTTTTGCAAAAAATAAAAGACATAGTTATTATCAAATTTATATTTTACTAGTATCAATAAATATAAAACTCTTTTTAAGAAATAAAAAATTTGTTTATATATTCACAACTAAATTTACAACTTATTATTTTTAAATGTATACATAGAACAAAAATGTTGTTTAAATAGTTTCAAGTGTAATTCTTTTTTAGAACAAAGAGTATTTTTCTTGCAAAACAGAAGAAATAATATTGATGCCAACTAATGAATATTTGGATAAAAAAAATCTATTTTTGGTTACGAGTAACAAAAAAGAAAAAAGGTTAATTCTCTCACATCTTATTTTATTAGGAGGTCAGCGAATTTTGTTAGCACATCTCTTAGTTTGTGCTTCGAATTCTATGTTTGATGTCCAGGAATGAGGCTCTATTCCCCGGGTTGAGGGGGGTACGGTACCCTTAACGACCGGTATGACCGGCGCCCCTTTTTTTTTGGGTTTTTTTTACCACAAGTATGAGGAAAAAAAATAAAATACAATAGAGCAAGTTTGAACAAAAAATTATAAAAGGAAGTATATTTTTTATTAAAAAAATACGGTAAACAGTTTACAGTGTTTTTTTAATAAAAAATATACTTTTTTTATAATTTTTTGTTCAAACTTGCTCTATTATTTTTTATTTTTTTTCTCATAATTATGGTAAAAAATTAAAAAAAAATTAACACTGTGTACAAGACGTTAGTCCGGTACATTTGCACCGGACCGCCCCCAATTTCTATTCCCCTCATTTTATTTGTAATGCTCTAAAAATTCAATTTTTCCTAAAAAAGAAAAAAGAAAAAAGAAAAAAGGCGTCCCCTATATATTTGCAGTTCACATCAGGGGTCCAATGGTCAAATTAATCCGATCCAATCCGATCCGAAATCAGAGATACAGATTACGGACAGCTCATTGTTCGACTATCGGAGGGATAAATATCTTGTAGTGCAAATTCCACCTCCACCTGTTCTCTCTCTCTCCCTCCTCTTTCTCTTTCTAAAAGCGTCGGTCTCTTTGTCTCTGTCGCATACTACAATGACATCAGGATGTGCGCTCTTCTGCGAAATTATAATCGCCATCTTGCTTCCTCCCCTCGGCGTTTGTTTCCGTCACGGCTGCTGTAGCGTATGCCTAGATCCCTTTCCCTCTCTCTCTCTCTCTATATATGTTTATACTTGTTGTAACTATATATGTTTATACTTGTTGGCAACTTAATTGCAGGTGGAATTCTTCATTTGCTTGGTGTTGACTATTTTAGGTTATATTCCCGGTATTATCTACGCTCTTTACGCTATTCTCTGTGTCGATGGTGAGATGTCCCGTGGCGATCACTATACTCTTGCCTAGTACTACTACTCTTCTCTCTCCCCTTTTCAGTTCTCTCTGTGTTTTTACTCTTATCAAATCTCGAATTATATTTGATCCAATGTATTGAATCATTTCTGATTTTAAGTCCTCTATTTCTGTTGAATTTGAAATCCTATTCGGTATTTTATTTTTCTGCTTGATGTGGAAAAGTATAATATAATCTTTGTCAACAAATTGGTGGAGATGTTCAGCATAGTAAGGTCTTGGACGACTTCCATACTAGTTTTGATGTCTCTGTATAATTTTTAGTTGGTAAAGCTTTTGTGTTGTGGAAAAGAAACTGAGATGCATCTAAAGAATGATTGTAATGGACTGGCTCTCGAAAAATTGTTAAACTCAATAAATTTCATATAGTCCCTCAAAATTGTAATTAAATAACTAGTTAGGGGTGTTTGATAAAAATTGAATGAATCTGAATGAACTGAATCTGAATGAAAAAAATTGTTTGATAACTGACATATCTTAAAGATCTGAATGACATATTTTTAATATTATACCCCTCTGAAAAAATTCAAAGTTGTTGTAAATTTATTTAATATTACATAATATAATAGTTAATATATTTTTATTTTTATTTTTATTTTTATTTTTTTTACTTCATTCAGCCAACCATTCAGTCATTCAGACCAAAAATTCGGATTTAACTATTCAGCCAACGCATCTGTTCGATTTAGTCATTCAGAAGATTTTTTTTTAAAATAAACTCATTTAATGATTCAGCTACTTACCGATTCAGCCATTCAGACCCATTAAGTTTTAAACAAACAGCCCCTTAGTCTGGATATTAATGTTTTCTGGTTAGCGTACGTTATTATCTGCAATTGACTTGAGGGTTTTTGGTTATTGACTGGAAATATACAAGTCATCTTAATTATTTACATAGTTAAGTTTTTGTTTATCCTGTGTGCTAGTCTTTTCTATCGAAGATGTAGGGCCTGCAATTATTGTAGGTTGTTGTTATGTTCATTTGGTACTGTTAGCCACTGAAACAAAACGTGAGGAAGGGAAGATTAGGAAAAATAAAAGATAAAAAGTCTGAAAATTACTTGTGCAGTGCTTCTAGGATTACTGTTGGGTGTAGGGTTTGGCTTTAGAGGTCTGCAGATACATTAATAAAAGTACATAGCCCCTATTGTCATTGTGAATACTGTGAAATCTGCGGAAGGATTGTGAGTAGTTGCTCTGACAAGCAGAAGGTGACTGTATGTGGCTTGGAGGGGGAAGTTGTTCATTTTTAGGTAAGTTTGTTGATTGGACAATAGAGTGCTGACACACAGATGATGATCTATGTGTCAGTATTCTATTAGTTAATTGATCAACTTATCAAAAAATAAATTTCATACTAACCGGATCCCTTGTAGGGGTTTAGGATCAATTGCCAACTACTTTTACTAGTACTGTGCCTCTTGTTGGTTAACATTCGCGCTTCAAGTGCTATCTTTTAACTAAAATAGCACGTCTTATTAGATTAAGAATATGAAGTGTTGCTATATCAAGGCTGGTGATGAGTGGTGATTGTTTTAGCTGGGCTCTTAATGAGCCAACCCTTGATCATCGTGATTTGATCTGCTCCAAGATAATTTATTAGATCAAACTCTGATTTGTGATAATTGAACATGGATCTTATTTGACCAAAACAAAAAAAAATATCCCATGTAAAGAAAATAGACCACCGGTCGATATCTGCCTTGGGGACATTGATTTATTTTTTTGGGTTATCCCCGAGCATTTCATTATATGGCTTAATTTTTGAAAATTAAACTCCCAACACTGATGCAAAGTTACAGACTTATTTGTAGTGCATTCCTTGTTTGATCAGGAACAGCCTTGTCGTTTGTCCTATTTTTTTTTGCACGAGAAAAAAGAGAGCCTAATTTATTTTCCTCAAAAATGATGAAAAGGTTGACTGTAGATTAAGAGAATGATTTTTAGTAGGCGAATGCGGTGGTGTTTTTTTCCAATTTTAGCGAAATGGTATTGCTAAGCAATGCAATTTTATCTAAAAATAAGGAGCATCGCAATGAATTCTATTTTGCATTCAAATAATCACGAAAGTATATTACAGTAATTTAATATTTTCTAAAACAATTGAATTTTATCCACAAAAGTATAACGAACACAATATGATTGTTTTGAGAAAATGGAGTTGTTTAAATTAATTTTGTACTTCTTTTCTTTCTTCTTCTTCTTTTTAAACAAAATTACTTTAATAGTCACTTCCAACGAGAAAGTAGTGTATTTCTGAGTTCCATTGTAGGAAAAATACACCCTCCATTCCGAAATAGTAGAAGATCAACATAATTATAAAGAGAGTAAATTATTTAAAAATTATTATTAATTTTTGTTTTCAAAAGTTAATATTTACTTCAATTTTAAACTAAAAATATTTTATATTCACTTTGAAAAGTCAAACTTTATATAATAATTGGTAAAATTTAGATTTTCTTTGAAACATTAAAAGGAGAGTATATATTGATTGTGCAGGTAACTAGTAACATTAGTCAAATTAGAAATTGGGATTTGTTTTCTTTTATTTCATTATATGGGCTGAATTTTTATTTACAATTTTTTTTTGGGGGATTGGGGGGGGGGGGGGGGGGTTTGGGTCACTCACGCCTATTGTTTGGTGCATAAAATATTAACACAAGTTAATATTGGAGAGATTAAGTGATGTTATTTCAAAAGTTAATATAATTTATAAATAATAATATTTTATAAATTAACATAATTTTACAAACATTTTTTTAAATGGATGGATTTAAATTATGATTTGTATTGTTAGATTAAGTGGATGATTGGACATATCAATGATCTACACTTAATCTAACAATACAAATCATAATAAATCAAATCATTGATTCAAGTGAAATATATTAGATCAGGGTATGATTTGTTATGACTCATTGGCGTGCTTATTTATATAGAGATTCGGGTTTGGTTTTCTTTAGAAGCTAGTGGGAGAATATTGATCAGGAGATATGGTGAAAGCATGCATGTCCCGAGTTGGATTGGAATTGGGAAGTAAGGTGAATTATTTATTTTTGCTATTTGTTCGGTGCATCTTTATGCGAGCAGTGATATGTTAGAGGTAGATGGATTATTCACGGTGAGGCTGTGGTGGTGCCCGTCAGGGGCGGACCTGCCTTAGGTCAGGGGCACCTGATCCCACTGAATTTTCAGGGGTCAGGGGTCATATTAGGAGGAAAAAAAATTAAGAAGGTCATATTAGGAAAAAAAAATATTAAGAGGGTCTAAAGTGAACATGTATACTAAGAAACATGACCTCACTGTATTATGTTATATATATACTAAGTGAGCAGACACTAGGCAACACTCCCTAATTCCCAAATCTCACTAAGTCATTAAGCCAATTTTTCTATTCTTCTATATTGTGGATATAGAGAAACGATTCCAATTTTTCGAGTATAGAAGGAATTGAGGAATTGGCTCAAATGTTAGTTCAGAAAAGAAAGGATGGTGTGTATCCCCAAGTCTATTTGTTGTTGAAATTGGCTCTACTTTTGTCCGTTGCTACTGCAACTGTTGAAAAGGACATTTTCAGCCATAAATATCGTTAAGAATGAACTTCGTAACCAAATGTGAGATGAATGGATGAATGACTGTTTAGTAACATACATTGAGCGTGATATTTTTGTAAGTATTAAAAATGAGGCTATATCATGCAACAATTTTAAGCAATGAAAACTCGAAAAATATTATTATAAATAATATTTGAGGATTGTTTAGTTTTGTAAATTATTTTATGAAATTTTTATTTGTAAGAATTTTTTTTCCGAGTTTGACCCCACTGAACAATCCGTCTGGATCCGCTCCTGGTGCCCGTGGGTGGCAGTGGTTGTCATATACAAGAAAATTGATAATATTAAAGAGAGTATTTGTGTTAGTAAAGTTCATTAAGAGGCATGTCTGAATAATTTAAATTTAATTTTTTATCTCAACTATTTAGAGACATTTAGAGGTAATAAAAAAAAATAACATCCATCTCTTAGCTAGCGAATAAAAAATGATCTATTAAGACATGTTAAGAGATAAACAAAGAACACCCAATTCACTATTCATCCTTGCAACAGCCAACAGTAAATTGATTGATATAATTAGTTTGTGGTTACAGGGTAATTTAATTTTAGTGCTGCTTCTTTAGCAAAATACAAACAGGAGGACGTATTTAAATTTAAATATACATCACTACAAGAATATGTACATAGTTTATGACACGTGTCATCTGGTTGAATATAAAAAGGAATAATGTCATGGACAAATCACAAAAAGGCAACAAACACCAAATGGAATAATGGATATAGATGATAAAGGAGGAGGGGTAGGACAAGGAACAGAGTCCGAGTCCGGGCTCCGATCTTATTGGGCCGAGTTGACTCACGAGTGCCTGATCAACATCTTCTTCAGGCTTACCTTGGAACAACGATGGCGACAAGCTATGTTCGTCTGCAAATCCTGGCTACAGGCTGCCGGAGACCCATGTCTCAACATACGGTCTGCCGAGTCACCACGCTGGTGGGACTCGAGTTTCGAGACGAAAATCGACAACATGCTCCGATCTGCCGTCAATTGGAGCGATGGCTCTCTCACTGAAATTCGTGTCAGACACTGCTCGGGTAGATCTCTCCGTTTGGTGGCTGAAAGGTATTAAATTTTGAATTCTCTAGGGCTAGCCTTTGATTGATTAATTGGTACAGTTTTGTTCTGTTGGGTGATTTTTATTCTTCATTTTAGATGAATTGTAATAGGTGTTACTGGGTTTGAACTTTGGCCTGTATAATAGCGCTGTGTTTTGGATTATTGGCCGTAAATGTAATTTTTGCTCTAATGCGTTCCTGCATTTCTTTCAGTTAATAATTTTATGGTTATGGATAGGCTTTTCCTTACTTTGCCATCGATTTTTTGATTTGATGAATGCATTAAATATGTTTTTGAGTTGGATTTTGGACTTCGTTTTTTATATGGTTGAACTTCGATAAATTAAAAATTATAACCGAGTTACCTTGTTTTTTTATATAGTTGAACTTTGATAGATTAAAAATTATAACTGAGTTACCTTATTTCAGCTAGTCCAAGTTAAATGTCTATTTACCTTATATCTATTTTTTACAATAATTTGCTTATAATACCCTTATTATTAATTGTTATATTCATATTTATGGAGCATCACTAGTAATAGGCAAAAAACTATACAATTAAATGAGAATTTAAATATGGATAATTTTGTCATTTTATCGCATAAAGTCAACCAGGACCTTAGTATTTGTTTTTAAATATTTTTGTTGAAGTTTATTTCTTTGTTTGCTTGTTTCATTAAATGGTGAGGATGAATGAGGATTGTTAATGACCCCCCTCCCCCCCCCCCCCCAAAAAAAAAAAAACAAAAAAAAAAGAAAAAAAAAAAGAAAAGAGAGGCCAAACCGACTCCTTGTCCCAGCTAGCAGTTGAATACTTGAATGTTGTATTGCTTAGTTTAGGGGGTCGTACTATTATCACACAAGCTGTAATTTCTGGCTTAGAATTGTTTTCATTGATTATTTTATCAATTATTTGCATCTTGAAGTTTGTAAGTTTCATCTTCTATTGTTGTATGTTTGCGAAATATTTGAATGGCTGTTCTTAATAGATCCCTTTTTCTCTCTTTTCCTTGTAACAAATGAGTCTGATCTGAGTTCTCACGGGATTAGCTGGTGGACTAACTATAATTGATCTGGCTTAACTTCATCTACAGGTGCCCAAACATTCAAGTTCTTTCAATTAAGAGCTGCCCCAATGTTACAGATGAATCCATGACTAAGATAGCTTCCGGGTGCCCCAAACTCAAGGAACTTGACATCAGCTATTGCTATGAAGTATCTTACAAATCTTTGGCATTGCTTGGAAGCAATTGCCCTAACCTCAGAATCTTGAAGAGGAATTTGATGAATTGGCTGGATCCTTCCCAACATGTTGGAATTGTCCCTAATGAATATCTTAATGCCTGCCCTCAAGATGGCGATTCAGAAGCTGCTGTAATTGGAAAACTTATGCCTCAGATTCTGCACCTTGAAATTCGCTTCTCAAAATTGTCAGCTAGAGGCCTTTTTTTAATTTCTGAAGGGTGCTTGAACCTTGAGTCTTTGGATTTGTCCGGGTGTGCAAACGTGACTAGCCGGGATATTGCTAATGCGTCCTCTCAACTGAAGAATTTGAAAGATATAAAGAAACCCAATTTTTACATCCCCAGGTCAGTCTTTCACACTGACAGGTATGGTCATTGGAGGTTGTACGATGAGCGATTCCAAACTGATGTTTTCCGAATTTGATCAAGCAAGGAAAGAAGAAGGAAGATAATCAGTTGAAGTAGTATATATCCAGGGGAATATCGTACCTAAAGCTTTGTTCGTAGAGCTTTCATGTAGTGACTTGCAATGTTATGTTTTGTCTTTTGCTAATAAAATTTGTAATGCTACTTGTTGTCCAGTTTCTATGTTGTATTATATTGCAGTTTCTTTGTGTTTACTGATCTTCCAAAGGGTAGAAGATTATATTGTACATTCTTTTCCTTTCAAAACTCTATTATATTTTCAGTAATGCATGGCTTCCAATTCAAAATTTCTACTCTTTTTAACATTTCATTTCCTGCAATCCTCAATTTAAATTCCACCTCTTCATTTTCCCTGAATATTTAGGCACTCGGTTTGTTCTATTTGCACTTTTGCTTGGATTTATGGAAGTCAAGTGAAGCATTGGGTCTCCTCATATCTTCCCTATATTATCAAAAAATAATTCTATGTTCACCAAGTGTGATTTTGTGTTTATCTGTTCTTCATTCTTTCTTGTGATTTAGTAAAACTTGCGGCAACATATGCCAAATGAACATGGGGTTGCCATTATTCCTCCAGAATTTTTGAGTACATATCATTATTCTAAACAGGGGCGCCCGCCTTGCAAAGCCATTCTTAATTTATAGTCCAAAAGGGAACAGATTGAATACAAATTATGAATTCAGGAGAACGTACATTCATAATTTGTTCACACTGAAACTAGTAAGGCTGTTTTCTACAGTAAAGCATTTTCTTAGAAATCATGTAACAACTTTTGGAAGAGCTCCATGTGATCCGCGTCCAAGCACACTGACAACGACATGCTCCTATCGTTTGTCGGGCTGTCCCATAAAAATGGGTCGACCCCAGCCGAAATCTCAATCATATATCGGAAGCCGAGTCCAGCTGTTGATGTTGAGGTTAGGGCTTGCGAAATACTGTGGCCCTCGGACAAGAGCTGATAGATCAGGTTGCAACTCCAGGTAGTCAAGTGTTGATTTCAAATATTCATTGTCCATCTTTATCAAAGCATTGTGAATCCTTTTCGCAGAGTTTGTTATTGGCTCTGATTTAAGGTCACCTGCAGTAGAAATTGGCGTAGCTGTGAAGACTACATTGCCTAGGTAGCCCGGGGGAAGTGGAGGGCACAATCTGGACCGACCATCAGTAGCTATGAACAGTTTGGTCAGTTGATCATCGGAAAGGCCACGAGCCTTGCTTGCGCAACGCCACAGGTGCGCTGCAAGGACTTCGTAGGTGCTGTAGTCCTTTGTGTTTGAATCATTCTTGGCGGAAGATTTGAGCTGGTTAAGCTGATTTGGCGTGAGCTTTAGAACAGTGGTAGAAACAGCCTTAGTGTCTGATTGGGATTTTGCAGCATGGACTGGGGTGTTCAGGGAAGAAGGGGGGTGGTATTCAACATGGTCAAACATAGGAATGGGTGGGTCGCGAGCTCGGAGAAGAGTCCGATCAATGAATGGTGGCATTGCGATGGAAAAACCGCGAGCAATGTCGGACCATGTGTTGATGAAATGGAGGGCGGAAAGGCCATCAGACAAAGTATGGTGCACGCCAAGTCCTAGAGAGACTGCTCCACACTTGAAACGAGTTACCTATCGATTAACAGGAAAAGTTGGTCAAGATAATTAACTCCATATTGCACCACCCACATTGACAATGAGGCTTGAACCATGACAAGTAAGAGCTCTACGTACCAACTGAACTAGCAGGGAGTATAATGATTATTGACTACATTTTTGTGGCTAAGAGTTCCCTGTCAGGGTTCCAGAGTAAAAAAAGACAACGTTGTAACTCATTGTTTTACTTTTTCTAATGTTTAGTTATTTTTTTATAAAAAAAAGAAATTTATATCTTACACGGCATAAATAATTTGACTATCTTAGTACGTCTTTGATACCAGTTTGTGAAACCTGTTCTTGTTCTTTTACACCATAATATATATATATATATATATATATATATATATATATATATATATTGTATAATCTATCTAATAAAACACAAATGATTTTGAATTTTTCGCTCATTCAATAAATCATCTGGGTCATCCAAAGTTTGGGATAAATCTCACCATCCATCTATCTATCTATCTAATAAAACACAAATGATTTTGAATTTTCCGCTCATTCAATAAATCATCTGGGCCATCCAAAGTTTGGGATAAATCTCACCATCCATCTATCTAATAAAATACAATCTATCTAATTCTATCTATCTATATCTATATTCTATATATCTAATTATATCTAATAAAATACAAATAATTTTGAATTTCCCGCTCACTCAATAAATCATCTAGGACGTCCAAAGTTTGGGATAAATTCCACCATCCATCTATCTAATAAAATACAAATAATTTTGAATTTCTCGCTCACTCAATAAATCATTTGGGTCGTCCAAAATTTAGAATAAATCACTCAATAAATCTTCGTAGTTGTTAATTTGGATGGACGAACTATTGTGTAATCTTTCACCCTAATCTTCATCTTCTCGCTTCCCATTGTTATCGTAAATTGTTGCAAGGCTAGATTCAAAGGAAGAGAAAGAAAAAGGGTAGTTTAGAACCGGGAGGAAATCATTAACGGATAGGAAAAATAATACTTATATATTTACATTAATTTTTTTAATTGTTGAGTCGAGTACATAAATATTTATAATAATAATTTAATTTGGGAATTGATATTTTTATATAAAAAATTAATTTCTCTTATATGAATAGTAGGTGGATCCTATCTCCATGTGTTAGAGACTAAGGTGAAAATATATATCAATTTTTTAAATATATATATACTAGCTGGGTCCCGTGCCTCCGGCACTGTATGGACAATATAATTTATCTCAAACTTTGAACGACCAAAATAATTTATTGAGTGAGCGGGAAATTTAAAGTCATTTGTATTTTATTAAATTATTATTAGATTATTAGATAGATAGATGTATTTTATTAGATAGATGTATGAACGGTGGGATTTATCTCAAACTTTGGACGGCTCCAATGATTTATTCGATTTTTTATCCGATATTTCGATCAGAAGTACCGTTATTTTGAGGTAAGGGATGTTATTTTCTTCTAAAATGATATTATTTTTTTCAATATCATTATGCCAAAATATTGGTGAATTTTTTAATCAAATTTGGAACTTTTATGTCGGGGTTACTATTCACGTATACGGCACTATTCACTGGAAAAAAATATTCTTTTTTGTCCAAAATGTCAATTTTGACTACTATCTTTGATTGTATTCATGTTTTGATCGTTATTTTTGAATTCTGCTTCAAAATTTGTTATTATCAAGTATTAGTGATCTTGGATAAACTGTAACACGAATTCCTGATATTTGTCCTTCTGTCTCATTAGATTCGTTCTCTAAAATATTTTTCATCATCCTCAGTCCTTAATGATGATATTATTGAATATATTTGGCCTGTAGTGCAAAGATGAATGATATATTAACTAATGAATATCTTTGGTCCGTAGTGCAAAGTTGAACATGTGTTGAGATGAACATGATCAACTGGTGATACAAATGAATATCTTTGGTCTGCAGTGCAAAGATGAATATTCGATTTAAGATGTATATTGATTGTTGTTACAAGGATAAAATATTGATGATGAACTTTTAAATATTAGAAGATAGTAGAACTCATTCTCTACTTGATTCTTCTAATGGATTACTGTTTCCGCTGCAGAATATTAATCTAAAATTTATTGTCTATTATATTCTATCAAATTTTTCTCTGTTGAGGACTAGCGATAATTTATTGTATATTATCTTAGTCATAATATTCTTTACTGGGCTAGTTGAGCTCACCCTTTTTTTTGTTCCATTTTTCTTCTCAGGAGGTGAGAACATAGCAGAATCTAGTCGGGGTATGGAGTGATGGTTCTAGAAAGATGTTTTAACAGTCCTCACTATTTCTGTAAAATAGTGTTTGAATAATTATAATGAGGACTTATTTGAGTGTGGATATTGTCTAGAAGACAATATTTATATTTAAACTCACAGTATGTGTTATCGTATTTTGCACGACAATTGTATTATTGAAGTTGTAGTTTGCTTTCTGTACCATGTATTTGGCGACTCAGAATAGGTGTTGTATACCTATTTTGGGGGCGTCACAGTGTTGGACCCAAACGATGGTAACTACCATGTTTAGGATTCCTAATCCGACTCGGAGAGGGGTTCTTAGTCATAATATTCTTTACTGGGCTAGTTGAGCTCACCCTTTTTTTTGTTCCATTTTTCTTCTCAGGAGGTGAGAACATAGCAGAATCTAGTCGGGGTATGGAGTGATGGTTCTAGAAAGATGTTTTAACAGTCCTCACTATTTCTGTAAAATAGTGTTTGAATAATTATAATAAGGACTTATTTGAGTGTGGATATTGTCTAGAAGACAATATTTATATTTAAACTCACAGTATGTGTTGTCGTATTTTGCACGACAATTATATTATTGAAGTTGTAGTTTGCTTTCTGTACCATGTATCTGGCGACTCGGAATGGGTGTTGTACACTAATTTTGGGGGCGTCACAGTGTTGGACCCAAACGATGGTAACTACCATGTTTAGGATTCCTAATCCGACTCGAAGAGGGGTTCTAGGGTGATGGGAACACTATAAATACAAGGCCAAGGTTACGATTAGGAAGTAATACCTATTTTTGAGCACTAAGCATTCAGCCTCCATTGTTAAACCTTGTGAACTGACTGTACTTATTCTCACAACGGAGCTATCCCCCGGCGGCACAAGCCGTCAAGCTTCTGTGTGATCTGCTATTGTGCAGGTTCTAGCGCGTGGATTCTGTGATTGGACGCGCCGACGAAACTTGACGTTAACAACAATGACAAAATTGTGATTAAAAATGCGTATTAGAGGTCAACAATGTTATTATTTGTTATATTAACAATATTGTAATAAAATACATATTTTACATATGCAATCGGGCAAAAAACACAATATTATCTTAAAAATTGGCTTGAGGGCGTTATCCCTGAATTTCCTCTAAATTATTTATAGCATCATAATATTTTGATCCCACTGAATAAAAATCCTGATTTTGCCGCTAGTGAAAGTGTATATAATAATATATAATAAATTAAACTTAGACTCTTGTTAAGTCTTACTTATCTCATGTATGCACAAACGTCACAATCTTAAGTTTGCTGAGAATTTATTTAATATATAATATGACTCTTTTTTAATCATATTTTACTTCCTATTATTGTATTTTTTTACTTTAAAAATGTATTAAAATGCCAAAAATACTCCATTCATTTCATAAAATAAAGTTTCATTTGCAAAAAAATTATTTCTCAAAAATAGTTCTTATATTTTTTTATAGTAATATAAAATAAGGCAATTTATCCAAATTTGTTATCATATCATTATTATATATTTTAAAATTAATTTTTTTATAAAATAGGGGGAATATAATTCAAACTTTTTTTAAAATTGGTCTTCCATGTTACCACGCGTAGTATTTATCAGCAGACAATGAACATGCATCGCCAATGGGAACGTGGCTTGTGCTCAAATTAAAGATAACTAGCTGGGTCCCGTGCCTCCGGCACTGTATGGGCAGTGAGATTTATTTCAAAATTAGAACGGCCTAGATGATTTATTAAGTGAGAGTGAAATTCAAAATCATTATTAGATAGATTAGATAGATAGATGTATTTTATTAGATAGATGTATGGACAGTGGGATTTATCTCAAACTTTGGACGGCCCAGATGATTTATTGAATGAGCGAAAAATTCAAAATCATTTATATTTTATTAGATATATGTTATATAAGTAAAATATAATTCTGGTACATTAAGTACACTTACACAAATGGGTTATGTTATGTATTTCCATACTCCATTCTATATTTAGTCTTATAGATAAGGATATATTAGATGCAATAAATGAACTAATGGAGTCAAACATTGATTAATAGACTAAATACTCTCTCTGTCATATGATAAAAAAAACATATGATAAAAAATTTTTATTAATCTCTCCGTTTCATAGTTATAGGCTGATTTTTCATTTTGGGATGTCTCAATATATAAGCTACTTACTATTTATAAAATTTAATTGGTTCATTGTTTTACTTTTATGCCCTTATAATAAATATTCAACCATTATTTTTTTTTGAAGAAACAACATTCAATGTCATTATTGTTATCACCACATTTAATGTTGTTGTATTCTCAATTAAAGAATTCAACTTTTTAGACTCAATAAATGAATTTGGAATAACATAAACGTTTTGTGATTGGTTGAAAGTTTATGTAGATTAAAAATTCATCTTTGCTTAAAGTTCTATTTTAATGGTCAGTACACGTTGATCAATTAAGTTGAGAATTTTAGTGTGATAAGTAAGGAGTAATTAACTTATTCGTTAATTCCATATTAAGGAGTATATGTGAAAAATAATTGTTAAAATTGTCACTTAAATTGATTTTCTTAAACTATGTGCAAAAAGAAATTAGTCTATAACTATGGGACGGAGGGAGTATTATTTTAGGTGGTCCCAAGTTAAATATTTACTTACCTTAAATGATTTATTTTTTAGAATAATTTACCTATAATACCCTTATTATTAATTGTTATATTTCTATTCTATATGCGTATTTATAGAGCATCACCTGTAATGTACAGAAAACTATATAATTAAATGAGAATTTAAATATGGACAATTTTGTAATTTTGTTATCTTTCTTAATATGTACAAAAAATCAACCAGAACTTTTATCTTGGGACGGAGGGAGTAACACTTTTATCCCTTCAATTTGTAATTTATTTTTAAAATTATTCTAAAAATTCATTTTTATCAATGAAGTCTTAAAAGTGATATTTTTTGTCAATTTAGTTTCTTTTACCCGATTTGACTGTAACTCGACCCATTTGTCTTTATTCGAAGTTGACATTTTTTCACTTCTCTCCCTCCAAGTTTCCAACTCACCCAATTTTATTTTTTTATTTTAAGAAAAAAAACTTTATTTTCAGAATAAAAATAGAAAATTTTATTTTTTAAAAAATGATTGAAATTTCATAATTCAAAAAAATAAACTTTATTTTCGTAAAAAATAGAATTTTTGTTTTTTTAAAAAAAATGTGTTAAGTTTTATAAAATATAGATTCAAAAAAAGTATAAAATAAACAAAGTAAATAAATTTAAAGTAAATGAGTAATGTTTCATAAAATAAAATTACATCTTTTAAAAAATAAAAAATTCTATTTTTTATTTTTTTGAATATATATTTATGAAACTTTACTCATTTTAAAAAAAATAAAAATTTCTATTATTTTCTGAAATTAAAGTGTTATTTTTTTGAATCTATACTTTATGAAACTTTACTAATTTTTTTAACATAAAAAATTTCAATTTTTTCTAAAAATAAAGTTTTTTTTAATCTATATTTTATGAAACTTTACTCATTTAAAAAAATCTATCTTTTCTGAAAATAAAGTTTATTTTTTTGTTTTAATTTTTTGAATTTATATTTAATGAAACTTACTCATTTAAAAAAAATACTATTTTTTCTGAAAATAAATTTAATTTTTTTGAATCAACATTTTATGAAACTTTACTCATTTTAAAAAAAATCTATTATTTCCAAAAATAAATTTTTTATTTTAATTTTTAAATCTATATTTTATGAAACTTTACTCATTTTTTTATAAAAAAATCTAATTTTTTCTGAAGATAATTTTTTTTAATCTATATTTTATAAAACTTTACTCATTTAAAAAAAAATAAAATTTTCTATTTTTTTGAAAATATAGTTTTTTTATGAAAATAAAGGAAATAAAATAGGGTACCTTGGAGGGACAAAAGTTCAAAATATGTCAAATCGGGCAAAAAATTTGGATAAGGTTAGGTTGGGTAACAATCAAATCGAATAAAAGGAACATAATCAATAAAAATTGTCATTTTAAAGACATAAGTGACGAAAAATAAAATTTAAAAATTATTTTAAAAGTGGATGATAATTTGAGAGAAAAAAATATTATTCGGCTCTAATTAGTTCTACTACTACGAAGTTGGACCACATGATCAAGCATTGTAGAGTTCTGATTTTTTGATGCCCCAAAATAAACCAACTATAATATTAGGAAGTAGTTAGCATAAGTTTATTTTTGAATAAGTTGGTCAATTAATTAATAGAGTGCTGACACAAAGGCGAGATTCTATATGTGTCAGTATTTTATTAATGAATTGACCAACTTAATAACAAATAAACTTTATACTAACCCGATCCATAATATCAACGGAAGATGTCACATTCAAACCCATATATACAGCCTTATGCTCGAACCTTCATTATATATATATAGAAATTATTTATAACAATAACTTGTTATAATTTAAAAATCAATAAACACTATCTATATTATTTAATATTAGAATTAAAGGTTACGTCTGCTACTATTAATAGTGAATAATAAATTATATTCGTTATTAATAGTAGCGAACGACGATACTATTTTTAGAGATATCCGTTATTATTAATAACGAACGACACCCGTCCTCCGCTACTATTAATAGCAGAAGTAACTCGTTGTCCGCTATTAATAGCAACTTTCAATTTTAATTTTGGATTTTGGTTCTTTTATTGAACGCTAATAATGGTGTTTGCCATTTTTTCGACAACTTCGTTGGAAACAAAGAAAGAATGATTTTGGCCAATTGGACAAAAAAAAAAATCTCTAATCAGGAGTTTAATTACGCAAAGGAGAATTACTTTTAAAAAAATAGTATTTGTACATTGATATAGTGCGTTTTCGTCTGTACAACTAAACTGCAGACTCCCATATATTAAAGTGTGAATTAAGATTTCATTACAATGTTGGATCCGCGAAAACGTTGCCTATAAATTGATCCCCCGTATACACACACTACTGATTAAATCATTTTAAAGAAAAGTAAAATAAAGAAAGAACATTCAGGAGAGAGGAAGTAATAAATAGGCATTCCGTTTAAAATTAAAGATATATTTATAAAATAACAATTTTATATTTTTAAACTTGTCCTTGACAGCTAGAAATATAATATTGATTTTATAAAATTTGAAAATAAAAAATATAATCCTAATTTTAAAACAAAATAAAATAAAGTATATAGGTATGTATAATTTCGAGAGGGGGAGAAAAAGCCACCGTGAACTATTTATTGCCTCCCATTAGGGCGTTGGCGGGGAAATGTCACACTCCATTAATAAATGTTCGATGACAGTGTCAGCTGTGCAGCTCAATCAATTGATGAGCTCTGCAAATAATAAACAATTAAGATTCTGAAGGTTAGATTGAGAAAGAGTTTAAATTCTATACGTGAAGAACTAGGATTATATCTGTTAACGCCAAGAGTTTTCTTCACGTCCCAATCACGAAAGACGTCCTGATCTTGCACAGTAAACACAACAACACCACAAGCTTGACGGCCGGACCGCCGGGGGATAGCTCAGGCGTGAGAGTAAGTATGTCTGTTTACAAGGTTAACTCAAAAGGCAAAAGTCTAGTGTAATGTGAGTATGAATTGTGTTAATCTATGGTTGTGTGTGTAATACATACCTTTCACCATGAAGACTTACTCGGTGGGAAATAATATCTTTGCATGGAATATTGTGCCACCTACTACCATCTGACATATCCCCATGATCTGATGGGTTCTACCGGCTGCATGAAACCTGTACATTGCTTTTTGATGCTGTTCACCTCGCCGGCCGGCTATAATCCCATCCACATTAATGTATGGCAGGTATCTTGGTCAACTGTCATACTATATCATCATTACAAGTCAAAGTAATAGATATTAAATGACCCAATGGGCTGACCCATTGACCCAGCCCGGTTTCTATAGGATTAAATGAAGTCAATATAATGATTGGGCCCAATGAGCCCAATATCTTAATTAATAAGTGAATCCAATGTACCCGGCCCAATATAGGAGAAATATCATGACCCAACATTACCCCCTAGTTTTTTAGTTAAACATGATGTTTAATAGAAAACTATAAATGGTTCATGATAACAGAATTTAATAAAGGCCCAAAAGTGAGAGATAGTTGAAGCATACCTACTTTGATGTGTAAAATAGGCTAAGAGATGGCAGGATGCCCAGGATAATAGGCCCATTCTGATAAAAGGATTTTAATTTGAACAAGATGGACCGATACAGGAAACTCGATGGTTAGGCCCAATCGGGTGAAATATCCAAAGGTCA
This sequence comes from Panax japonicus, assembly GCA_020205505.1. NCBI lineage: Eukaryota > Viridiplantae > Streptophyta > Magnoliopsida > Apiales > Araliaceae > Panax > Panax japonicus. Next base: position 8,249,003 of record CM035093.1, on the reverse strand, counting down.
TCCAAACACGCCTCATTCGAATTCTCATCATTACTGATAATTAATGCGCCGGCCTTGATTCCTGTGTAACCGTCAGTATAAAAAAGTAAACCTTACCAATTTGACGGTTTTACCTGCTAATTTGAAATTCAAACCTTTGAGCTATCTCTTGCTTCTCAGAAAATTCTCTCTAGCTCTCCAGATCTCAACAATGATGAACCCACACCAGAACCCTTCAAGCTCCTCTCAATCAAAACCTAACCCAGAAAGTTCGAGTGCCAACCCCATCCATCCTGTTGACTTCTTCAAGGATGAGGAACAATTTCCTCATGCCAACACTAAATCCATCATCACTGAATCGGAGGTATGCTTCCTCCGAACTCACTATCGGATCCCAGAGACATACGATGTAAGGGCTCCCGCTTCTGAAGAGCGCATGTACCAGCGACCGGATGGTTGGGTCGCCATGCCTGCTACCCTTCTTGAAAAGGGGATTCGCCTACCCCTCCACGCCTTCATCGTTACCCTCCTAGGGTTCATAGGAGTGGGCTTCGCACAACTCGTGCCCAATTCCTACATCCACATTCTGGCATTTATTGCCTTCTGCCACGAGTTAGAGATTACTCCCTCCGTGGACATGTTTTTCACCCTCTTCTCCGCCGGCAAATCCCGAGAACCAGGGTTTAAAATGATAAGCAAACAGTCTCCACGTCCGAACTCCAAATTTGAGAGGAGGCCTCTGATGAGCACTCCCTCAAGCAACAAAGGATGGCACAAAGAGTGGTTCTTCATCAATGGACCAGAAATCTCTTCTCTTCCAGATTGGACTACTTCAGATCGAATTTCTGCCGACTTCGGAGATATTCCCGGAGCACGCATAAAGGAAATGGGAGATTTCTTGATGAAGATTCCTCCAAAAGAGTGGAGCTTCACTCTTCTGACCAAACAAGCCTGGCTGTATGATCATAAATGTAAGTTCGACAGACTTTGTGGCATAATTTCTTGAGATATTTATGTGATGTGGACTTTAACACATAGTTTTTTGCAGTGTCTCTGATCAAGCCAACTTCTTCGGAAGTAAAAGGTTTAGAAGACTTTCTGGCGGGAAAGACTTCGGAGACCCATGAGGAGCTTCCTGTTGAAGGCCCTTCTCAAACAAATCCATCCGCCTCCGATCCACCAATCATCCTCCTTCAAAACGACGAGCCCGAAGCTGAGGAGCCTACCCATCCTGAAGAAGCTCTCAGACCTCGTCGAAAAAAGAAAGCTGTCAAAAAGGTCAGGACTACCCCGCGCGAGGTTGATCCTGAAAGTGACGAGGACATTCTTCCCGAAGCAAATCCACAAACGATCCTTCCTGAAGAAATCCCTCAACCAACTCCTTCAACCGGGCCCATTATTATTGCACCTTCCAACCCAAACCCGAAGAAGAGGAGCTTATTGGATATACCTCCCCAAGACAGGGCAAAGGTTCTTCGTGCAAAGAAGATAAGATCAAAAATAACTCCTCTGACGGCAGAAGAACTTCGTGTCCCTCCTCCTTCAACATCAACTAACCCTTCATCTACAACACAAACAGCCGAGGCCCATCCTGTCCCCTCCACGGTTCCCGAGCCCCCAACTACAACAGAAACACTCGAGGCCCCTTCTTCTGCCCCTTCCTTGAATCCTGAGCCTCCAACTGCTAGATCTCCTCCCCCAGAGGCGATACCTGCGAACCCATCTCCGGTTCGCAGTCAGCCTGTGCCTTCCCCTCCAAGACAAACGACGACCGAATTTCAGCAGGATGCTATGGGTTCGCCTACCATATGGCCTCAATTCAATGCCAACTTCCCCTTCCAACTGTTCGAGGCCTTCGTTCGCGAGACCGATGACCATCGATTCGGCAACAGTTCGAACGGGGATCTGCTTAATGAAGGCATGAGCTATTTGGCAAAGGTAATTGACTCTTTCCTTCCTTTTCGTACTTATGATTGTATTTCGTGTACCTGGAACTGACTGAATAATATTGAACGTGTGTAGGCAAATGCTGTATTCGGGCGTCTGCGTCCAAGATCTCTCGAGGCTGAATCCGAGGAGGAAAGGCTGAGGAAAGAGAACGCCATATTAAAATCAACCTTGGCTCGGGAAAGGACTCAACGTGAAGGTATCCTTCATACAAATGAAGGTCTTCATAAAGATTTGGCCCGAGCTAAGGAAGATTTGAAAACCTCCAATGAAGAACTGAAGTTGACTAAGGTTCAACATGCTGAGATCACCAAGATGAACGTTGATTTGGTTCTGAGGAGTGAAATAAGAATGAATGAGATCAGTAATTTGAAATCTGACGCTAAGGTTCTGACCAAGACAATCCATGATCTGGAAAATGAAGGAACCCGTCAGATGAACATTCGGCAGCAGCTTGAGCAAGAAAACCGAGAACTTAAAGCTCTCCGGGACCTAGGTCCTCCTTTGACCGATGCTCTTCGCAAAGAAATTTGTGAAGAGTATCGGAATTCGGATGAAATAAGTGGAGAGATAATGAGGATCTTTTCGGAAAGCTACGCACTCTGCCGAAGTCGTGGTAAGGATAAGTTGTTCAAAGCCAACTTAGATCCACACTTGCTCGACTCTTCGGATGACGAGGGGGCTGCCTGAGATAACATCTTTTGTAATTTCCTTATTTTTGTAAGTAAGTCGAATATTAATGAAAAATGATCTTCTTCCTTATGACTTCAGTGTACTTTTGTTCTGTCAATATTTCAATAAGGATTAATACGGACAAATGTATGTAAAAGAAACCCTTCCGAGGGTTGAAACCAAACTGTCAATTAACAATTGAGCAAGTCATATAACAGATAAAATGAGGTTATATATAACAATGCATTCTGAACTCAACACTTAGAGAAAATTTAGGTGATAAAGTAAAGGGATACTTATTCAGTTACCGAAGTGTGAGACGGGTTTGCTTTACTGAAGGTTTGTTTACCCCGAAAGGCCTAACAGAACCAAAAGATGACACTTGCCTACCACAAAGGGCCTGACAAGGTCTAAGTGGCGACAAATGCCTACCCCGAAGGGCCTGACACTGCCAAATAGTGGCGACAAATGCCTACCCCGAAGGGCCTGACACTGCCAAATAGTGGCGACAAATGCCTACCCCGAAAGGCCTGACACTGCCAAATAGTGGCGACAAATGCCTACCCCGAAAGGCCTGACACTGCCAAATAGTGGCGACAAATGCCTACCCCGAAAGGCCTGACACTGCCAAATAGTGGCGACAAATGCCTACCCCGAAAGGCCTGACACTGCCAAATAGTGGCGACAAATGCCTACCCCGAAAGGCCTGACACTGCCAAATAGTGACCACCTGCCGAATAGGCTACCATCGAATGGTCAGCAAGTCCTCCCGAACCTCCTAACTCCCATGAACTACGCAGCAACAAAGACAAAACTTTTTGAGGGAAAAGATGATCTTTTATTGATGATGATGTAGATATTTACAGACTTTTGATGTATTTGACAATAAATCTACTGAAAATATTTTCTGAGCCTGCCAGCGTGCCAAGTGTTTTTGATTACTGAGCCATCTAATGCTTTCAAACGATAAGTCCCTGGCTTCGGAACCTCTGTGACTTCATAGGGTCCTTCCCAATTTGGCATTAGCTTTCCCAAATTCTGAGGTGTAGACGCTTCGACTTCTCTGAGAACAAAATCTCCTACTTCAAATCTGCGAAGTTTTACCCCCTTATTGTAATGCCTGGCCACTCTTCGCTGATATGCTGCCAATCTGATTAAGGCTATTTCCCTGACTTCTTCCAATAGATCAAGATTGGTCTTTAGTCCTTCCTCGTTGTAAATCTCGTTGAAATGACTGACTCGAAGACTGGGGGATCCGATTTCAATTGGGACTAAGGCATCAGTACCATAGGCCAATCTGAAAGGGGAATCTCCTGTTGTAGTCCTCGGAGTAGTTCGATATGCCCATAAAACACTTAATAGCTCTTCTGGCCATCTGCCTTTAGCTTCGTCCAGTCTGCGCTTGATCCCGTTCAATAACGTTCTGTTGGTCACTTCAACTTATCCGTTTGATTGAGGATGAGCCACTGAAGTCTTCCTGTGTTGGATCCCCAACTCTGTTAAGAAAGCTTCAAATTTTGATCCAACAAATTGACGGCCATTATCTGATATTACCACCTTAGGAATTCCGAAACGGAATACAACTGACTCTTTCATGAATTTCAAACATTCCTGTTCCGTTATTGACCTAAGTGGCTTTGCTTCAACCCATTTGGTCATATAGTCTATGGCAACTATAACAAAACTGACCTGACCTTTTGCTTTCGGTAGCGGCCCCAATATATCAACCCCCCAGACAGCGAAGGGTATAGGAGATAGGATCGAGTATAGCTCTTCTGGTGGCTGATGCGGTATTGGACTGTTGAGCTGGCACTTCTCGCACTTCTTCACATATTCGGTTGCTTCCTTGAAGATTGTAGGCCAGTAGTATCCCTGACGAAGTACTTTATAGGCTAATGACTTAGCAGCCATATGGTCGCCACAAATGCCTTCATGCACTTCTCGGAGAGCGTATTCGGCTTCTGATGGAGTCAGGCATTTCAATAACGGAGACGAGAAGGCCCTTCGGAAAAGATCCCCATCAATCAGAACAAAATTAGCACTTTTATACTTGACTTTCTTAGCGAGCATCCGATCCGAAGGTAAGACGCCATCAGCCAAATATTCTATGTAGGGAGTCAACCAACAGTTGGTTCGGTCAATGCACGTCACCATTTCGTGATGAACACTAGGATGTTGTAGAATTTCCAAGTATACTGATCCTTCAAAAACATTAACATCCGTAGTAGCCAGCTTGGCAAGTGCATCAGCAATGGAATTGTTGCTTCGTTCGACCCCCTGAAATTCATATGATGAGAAGTATTGAAGCCGATCCTTTAATTCTTTCAAATATTTGATCATCCGGGGACCTCGAGCTTCGTATTCCCCAGTAAATTGTTTCACGACTAACTGAGAATCACTGAAAATGATTATTCTCTGTACTTCTAGACTCTTCGCTAGTCGCAAACCAGCCAATACTGCCTCGTACTCAGCTTCATTATTCGTCGCTTTAAACTGAAAACGGATAGCCTGTTGCACTCTGAATCCCTCTGGACTTGTCAAAATAACCCCCGCTCCACTGACGTCCGAATTTGAAGACCCATCCGCAAACAGCGTCCACGAACTCTCTTTCTGTTGAAGGACGACAACTGCCCTATCAGACCCTTCAGCTTCGGCCACGAATTCATCAGCTTCAGAAAACGAACATTCGATCATAAAATCAGCTAAAGCTTGCCCCTTGATGGCGGTTCGGGGATGATATTCAATGAAGAATTGAGATAATTCCATCGTCCATGCAGCCAATCTCCCTGATACCTCTGGTCTGCTCATAATTTTCTTCAAAGGTTGATCCGTGTATACTATTACCAGTCTACCCTGGAAGTATTGCCTAAGCTTTCGACTAGCAGTTATTAAAGCGAAAGCAAACTTTTCAATGTTTGGGTACCTGGTTTCAGCATCTCGAAGGACATGGCTCACATAATAAACCGGATGTTGATTACCCCCAACTTGGCGTACCAAAACAGCTCCTATTGCCATCGGACTAGCTGCGAGGTATAAATATAGAGGCTCGGCAGGGACGGGTTTCACCAGCAAAGGCGCCGAAGATAAATAGGACTTAATGCCTTGAAAGGCGTCTTCACATTCTGAAGTCCATTGGAAAGTTTTTGAATTCTTCGGCCCCTTCAATGTGTTGAAGAACGGTAAACACCTTTCTGCTGACTTGGACATAAACCTCCGCAAAGCTGCAATCCTTCCAGTCAGACGTTGAACATCTTTAAATGACTGAGGAGTCTTCATGTCCAGGATCGCTTGAATCTTCTCCGGATTGGCTTCGATTCCTCTTCGGCTGACAAGATAACCCAGAAATTTACCAGAACCCAGACCGAAAGTGCACTTAGTCGGATTCAGCCTTAAGTTGTGTTGACGAATGGTCTGGAAGCATTCTTCTAAATCGTCCAAATGTTTATGTACCAACATGCTCTTGACAATCATATCATCTACATAAACCTCAATATTCCTGCCCAACTGATGTCTGAAAATATGGTTCATCATTCTCTGGTATGTTGCTCCGGCATTAATGAGGCCAAAAGTCATTTTCTTATAGGCATATACCGAACGATGCGTAATGAACGCCGTCTTCGGTATATCCTCTTTGCACATGGAGATTTGATGATACCCAGAAAATGCGTCCATAAAACTTAATAGAGCATACCCCGAAGTGGCATCAATGAGCTGATCAATGTGGGGCAGCGGGTAGAAATCCTTCGGACAGGCCTTGTTCAGATCGCTATAATCAATGCAGACTCGCCATTTGCCATTATGCTTCTGGACTAGAACCACATTAGCCATCCATTGCGGGTAGTCGATTTCAAAGATGAAATCAGCTGCCAACAATTTTGCAATCTCCTCATCAAAGATCCGTTGACGCTCCGGTGCAAAGATCCTCCTCTTCTGCCGTACTGGCTTCTTCAACGGGTCCACCTCCAATCTATGCTCCGCAATATTCCTGCTTACTCCCGGCATGTCCTGAGGTTCCCACGCGAAAATATCAACAAAACACCTCAGGAGTTCCATGAGGTTCGTCCGGAGAGGTTCCGGCAAGCCCGAACCTATTTTCACCGTTCTGTCCTTTTTGCCAGGAATGAGCTCTATTTCTTCTGTTTCTTCAGCTGGTGTGACCAACGGTTCTGAACTGCTTTCGGTGAAGGGTTCGACCTCAATCGCCATGGTCTGCTGCTGCTTTGATACCCCCACTCCCGAAGTGATAACGGCATTTCTATAACACCTTCTGGCCAGGTCTAGATCTCCTTTCACCTCACCGACCCCATGAGCAGTGGGAAATTTGATTTTGAAATGGGGTATTGATGTTATAGCTTGCAAAGCAATTAAGGTAGGCCTCCCCAAAATAGCATTATAAGCAGAATCAACATGCACAACATAAAATTTGCAGATAATTTTTACCTGTTGGGGGGCGGTTCCAAATATTACCGGTAACTCAATAGTTCCGGCCACCTTAACCGGATCATTGCTGAAACCATACAGAGGAGCCTCCTGGCCTATCTCCATCTTCTGTCCCTCCAGATTCATTCTTTGGTAAGCATGAGCATATAGGATGTCTACAGAAGACCCGTTATCCACCATCATTCTTTTCATATCCACCGAACCCACCTGTGCAGTTAGTACCAATGATCCTTCGTGTGGTTCGATGGCTTCCGAAGGGTAATCTTCATCAGTAAAAGAGATTACCGTGTTCGGATAAGGTCTATCGGTCTTTGGGAAGGTACCCGCCACCGACATGACCGAATCCAAATGGCTTCGGCGCTTCCTCCCAACTAGCTTTCCAGAAGTCCCCCCGGTGATGACATCGATCACATGCCTGGCTGGTTGTCCCGTAGCCGGTAACGTCAGCTGAACTGGTTGAGCCGCCTGGATGGGTGTCTGACCTTGCTGTTGATTATCTCTGGCAGCTATGTACTGAACTAAAGATCCCCCCTGTATCTTTCTTTCGATAAACTCTTTTAAACTGGCACAATCGTTCGTATCGTGACCTGAGGCTTGATGATAATCACAATACTTGCGAGGGTTACCTTTTCCGGGCTTGATGTTATCTCGAGGCGGTTCAAAGATAGGTTGGTTTTTGATTTGGTCCAAGATAACAGCCCTATCTGTATTAAGTGCTGTGTAAACTCTGTTTACCCTTTGAGGTGGAGCGGACGAACGTCCTCCACCCTGCCTCCAGTTGTTGTATCTCTTCGATCCGCCTTCGTGGCGGTCTTTATTCCCTTCATGTCTCTTCTGATCCGCATCGGCCTTATCCCCATCTGTCTCTTTGAACCGATCCGAAGGACGTTTGAGACTGTTCATGGCTTCTTCTACCACGATATAACCTTCGGCTTTGTCAAAGGCTTCGGCGAGACTCTTCGGATGGTTAAACATAAGTTTTTTCACCAACTTTTCCGACTTGACCAGATCTAAACCATTCTGAAACAGTCCTACAGCCTGTAGATCATTCAGATCTGCCACTTGGCCGACTGCTTCACGGAATCGTTTCACGTACTGGCCTAAAAACTCGTTAGAGGACTGTCGGACTTGAGCCAATGAACCAGTTGGCTTTCCTCTTCTTCTGTTGCTCCCAAAACGAGCATGAAATTTGCTGCACATATCTTCCCAGGAAGAGATAGAATCCGAGGGTAGGGTCCCCATCCACTGTCGGGCATCTTTTCTGAGCGTTGTGACAAACGTATGACATTTAGCTGCATCGCTAAAGTCATAATAGTCCATAAGTCGGTCGAATGCCTGACTATGGTCGTAAGGGTCCCCCGATCCATCATAACTTTCGATGTGGGGCAACTTCTTGGTGGGGTCAGCCTTTTCACTAAGAATTTCCGCAGAAAAAGGGGATGCCTTCTTTCCCGGAGTGTCTTTGGTTTTCTGAACTTCGGCAAGTTGCTTCCGAAGCTCCTTCAATTCCTTAACCAGATATTCCACGCCTTCTGGTTGTGACGATGCCTCTTTCTCTAGCAATTCTTTCTTTCTGTGAGCAGATCGGATTTTCTCAACAGATCCTTCCATTCTAGAGGGACTTCTCCTATGACGAGTATCTACAGGGCGGGGTACCCTCAGTAGACTCTCGGGAGTATGTCCTCTGGATATACTTCGTCTTTGACTTCGGGCACTATGACGAGAATGTGCGATGACAAGTGCTCTCTTTGCATGCTCCGGAGTGCGATCTCTGGATCGACCTTTTCGTTGACTTCGTCCCTGTTCTCTGGACTCGACAGGAAGATATACTCTCTTTGATCTCTGAGGAGTAGGGCTACGAGACCTTCTTCTTTCCCTAGTTCGACCTAGAGACTCTCGTACTGAGTGAGCAGGTTCTTTTCCGCTTCGATGCCCTTGCTCTTCGGATTGGACATAACTGAGCTCCTCGTCTCTTAATTCTGCCACTCGAGCCATTTGCTCGGCTATGTCCTGACGTTGTTTCATAAGTGCTTCCATGGCTTTATCTGCTTCGTCTGCCATCTTTGCCAAACGGGAGGCTTTTGCGTTTTGGTCATCTCGGTTTCGAGTTCTAGGCGAGGTGCCTTCTACTCGTCTCCGACCATGACCAGGCTCTCTCTCTGTGGGGAATATAAGCTTACGCTTTGCTTTGCCTACCGCCCTTGGTCGAAAATCTTCATGCGAACGTTTGGATGCTGTGCTAGCATGGACACTTATAGTTGGTCCCAAACGATCTTTGGCAGATATTCGCGGTGCTGAATCACTGACAGCCATCGGCTGTCCTTCGGGTGTAGATGTTCTACTCTTCCCCATGAAAACCGGATAGAATAAAACAAGATGAGTGATTGAAAAATACTCAGGACACTAGAACTCAGCCCTCCTTCTAGCGCCAATGTTAACGCCAAGATCTTTCTTCACGTCCCAATCACGAAAGACGTCCTGATCCTGCACAGTAAACACAACAACACCACAAGCTTGACGGCCGGACCGCCGGGGGATAGCTCAGGCGTGAGAGTAAGTATGTCTGTTTACAAGGTTAACTCAAAAGGCAAAAGTCTAGTGTAATGTGAGTATGAATTGTGTTAATCTATGGTTGTGTGTGTAATACATACCTTTCACCATGAAGACTTACTCGGTGGGAAATAATATCTTTGCATGGAATATTGTGCCACCTACTACCATCTGACATATCCCCATGATCTGATGGGTTCTACCGGCTGCATGAAACCTGTACATTGCTTTTTGATGCTGTTCACCTCGCCGGCCGGCTATAATCCCATCCACATTAATGTATGGCAGGTATCTTGGTCAACTGTCATACTATATCATCATTACAAGTCAAAGTAATAGATATTAAATGACCCAATGGGCTGACCCATTGACCCAGCCCGGTTTCTATAGGATTAAATGAAGTCAATATAATGATTGGGCCCAATGAGCCCAATATCTTAATTAATAAGTGAATCCAATGTACCCGGCCCAATATAGGAGAAATATCATGACCCAACAATATCTAACATGCATATTATATATATTATTACCCCACTTGAGTTTGCAGCTAATTATAATTAAACTTGATTCAAATATTTAAGTTAATTAATAGATGCCTCAAGTACTGCATATATATATATATATATATATAATTATTTTTCTTATACTTAATTTTCAACGTAAACTATATAGCATCCTATTTTTTACCACTCACGAAGGAAATATTTTATATTTACTAAAAATTAAGAAAATAAGAAAGCAAATTTATGATAACACCAACTAAACACGCTGTCAAGCATTAAACACCAACTAAACACGCTGTCAAGCATTAAACAGAACACCGATGCATATTTTCATATTTTGTTTAGGGGAATGAAGTTTAGAGTATATATTGATCAAAGGCAAATTTTTTACGATGGGATTTTATATAACACCAACTAAACACGCTGTCAAGCATTAAACAGAAGGCATCTGAATCAACCAAGAAAGTAAAAGAAGAAAATAAAAATCACCTTTAAAAGTCATTTATGAACTCGGTTCTAACCAAAAAAGTATGGTCACAACATGCAGCATAAAAGGTAAATTAAAAAACTAATCACAAATACAAAAACTGCATCCCCATAAAGGGCCTTTTTATCTCAAGAAGCTGCATATGGCACATGATTAGCCACACTCAATATTACCAAAATTCATGGCATTATAGGTTTTGTCTGAATCTTTCGATGAACACAAACTCCACTATAACCTCGAGAAAATACAGCTCACTTGAAAACACCTGTTCTTCGCAGCACCAACTCATCATAAATATAATATGGTTGCCCAGATTCAGTGTCTACGGATAGAAACTTGCAAGGAAAAGTGAAAATGAGCGCCTTCCATCACGAGGTTACATGATCATGAAAGTAAGGAAGGGGAAGACTCGCTAGAAAAGAATCTTGCAAGCCTCAATGTCAGTTGCATGTGAATCTAACACAACTTTCCCAGAAGGGCTTGAAGTGACAATCCTCAGTGCAGCAGAAAATACTGCTTTCTGGAACATGTCATCCTCCATCTTCTTCAGGACCTCCTCTACCACCTTGAAATTCAATTCCCCAGCCAAAACCAACTTACCAATAACCTCGCCAAAATTGTTTGGTGCTTTTGGTAAATCAATACCAACATCATCCAAGTTTGAGCCATAGAGAAGGCATCCACTTTGTATGTCACTTGATGTGAGAACCTTCTTGGCATACAAGTAATCCAGGAGTTTTGCAACTGGTTCTACACATGGTGGACTTTTCTCCAGGGAAAGGGCAATAGCTTGCTTGACAAATTCAGGATGGTAATCAGGGGACTTTAATTCTTCCACACACTGTAACGCTTCATCCAGCATACGCACACTGAAATATTCCTCCAAAAGAGAGATTGTTTTTCTCCCAAGTTCTTCCGGACTCAGCCTTACAGCAGGAGCCATTTGTTTGGCAACAACTGGAAGCACAGATGCAGTTGGAACCGGTCTAGAAGGGGAACGGACTTGAGATGCAGGTTCAGCACTAAACCCAAAGTTAGGGGGGCGGAGAGGGGGAGCACCACTGCCCTGCAGTAGGGCACTAGACCTACCACTTATAAGTCCACTACTACCCTGAGGTAGAAGTCTTTGGTTCAGCGCTGGTGACTTGCCAATCAATGGTGGCTGAACATATCCAGACAGTTGATTGGGATCATTCCTTGGCATTGATCGCGACCTAGTAACCTCCCAATTATCATTATCAATTCCAGGCATCCCAGGCATCTTTCTGGTTCCTGGCATTCCAGGCATCATTCCCCCAGTGCCGGGCCGGTTAATGGGAAATCCCCCCGGGCTGATACTGCCTTGAGCTGCAGAAGTCATAGCACGACTATTTCTAATACTTGCAGTAGTACCTGGACGCAATTTCATATTCTTCTCAGCTTCGTTATGAATCTCTGTGATGGTTTTGGCTTTGACCTATAAAGAAAGAGTATGACAGCAATAAGTAAAATCAATAAACACAATCAGATAACAATGATTGGGACAATGAATTAGTCACCTCTTCTCGCCTGGGAACCCAGCTGTTTGAACGCAGATCAATAACATCACGAACCAAAAATCTCATCCGCGGGGCTAGTTGTGCGTTCGTTGACAGTTCCTTCAGTCGGGTGAAGTAAACATCATTAATACGTCGTGATTTTTGGCTCTCATCAAGTTGTTTCCCAATTGTGTTGAAGAACTGACATATGGCCTCAACATTTTCCTCATCAGGACAAGTCCTATTATCAGGCCCTAAAAGCTCCTGTTATACAAACACAGCCAACAAATGAAAAAAGTTTAAATGAGACCACCTCCAAAATAATCGAGTTATTTTGAGGAGAGAGATAGATCCAACAAAGACCTGAACAATGTGGTGAACAATCTTTTCAGGTACCATCTTCTGCTTTAAAAGCTCTCCAATTAGACGGATGTTTCCAAGAGTACGAAGCTTGATCATTCTATCTTTATCTCTACGTTCCAAATCTTGCTCAGGAGCAGTCATCTGCCTGATTTCTGCCCTAAGATTGTCAGCACCTTCAAAAGCCTCCTGGCAGTTATTCAAGAGAACTCGCTTGAATGTGATCTCTCTCCCATCAGGTTCATCAGATGGGAACGGAGGGAGCTTCTCATTGAGATCAGAGCACAACTCTGCATACATGGGGCAAAATGTTGGTTCCAACACTGCCTTGTCAAATATTAATGATATAACTCCCTGCACAGCATGTAGAAACAACATTAGCATCTACATCGAAAGACAATATGACCTTACTTGACAGGAACTAAGATGAATGAGATGTTCACAAGGCATAACATCTAAACAGAGAGGAGATCAACCTTTAAAATGTCAGCAGTTGTGATCCCAGAATCGATTAGTTGACCTTTCAATATATCAAACTTTTCGGGTGTTAGCTTATTCAAAATGCTGCAAGGCAAACACATTAATCAACATCTATCATTGCATATGTTGCGGTCAACACTTTACACTGACAAAGCAATGAACAGCAAGTCCAAAAGTGATTTTCAAAAATACCATAAAAAAATCATAAATGAAGAGCACCAAAAATCTCAAATTTCATTATATCTGAAATCTGAATATCATTTCAAAATCTGGGAATTAGAGAAACACCGAGAAATTTTGTGATGGTCAACATTTTTTTGGCTAAGTTGAAGGCCAGCATTGAAATTCGGAACTACAAAAATGCCCCGTCAGAAAATCAACAGAATTATCACACTGATCAAATGAAAGGTAATGACGATAAGTAGTAGCCATAGGGATGTGTCCACAATAATCTGAGCCTCTTTACTAGGATAGGCAAGACAGATAGCTTGAAACTCGGGCAAAGCAAATATAGAAGAGGTCAAAAAAGTAAACAATAAGGGAAAAGCAAGCAGGTACATCAACTACATGCAATATGTAAAGCAGTTGGTCTAAAAGATTCAAAGCAGTAGGGAAAGTCAAGCAAAACAAGCAGGCCACAAAATACATGCACAAGTAGAGCAGTAGTCTGAAAGATTCAAAACAGATTACCCTTTCACTGTTTTCAAGACTCGTTCCTTCTCAGAAAGGTTCCCCCTTTGAACTGACCATGGCACCTCAGCCTTTATGAGAGCAGGAGCAGGGCCTCCCTGTTGAAAGAAAAAAAGGAAAAGAAGGGAGTTCATAGCAGCTCAGTACAGTAACCAACCATGAGAAAGACCTTTACACAGCAAACACAGGGAAACATAACAAATAAGCTACATCACTTTAAGAAAAAATTGGGTGAACTCTACCGTAAATAAACATCTTGCTCACTCTCTCTCTCATGCACCCCGCACCCCCCAAAAAAAAATCCTTTACAGCTACTTGTGTTGGCTTGAAAATCTTATTTCCTCATCCAGCTTGACCTTGATCAATATCCATTAAAATACAAAATTTCAATGCCTTCATCATTTTTACTCGCATTAATTTTGGACTTCTCAAAACCATAGCCCTAGAGTTACGTAGATGGAAACCATGTTGCCAGTTCTCATTAGTTTTTGCTTCCCAAACACCATGTAGATAAATACATGCATAAATGTACTATCTCTTCCTGCCATGTAAAACTCCTCTACAGCCCAGCACCCATGCACATCCCCATATATACATGTATTGATAATCTGATTCTTCGAGAAAAAGCACAAAACAAATCTATACAAACATATCAATTTAAAGCATGTACATACATTATATCTGAAAGGATGGGAAAAGAAAAACAAAATCAATGGAACAACAAAATGAGAACTTTACCCTAATAAACTTAGCACAAGTATCATCAAAATACCATGCTTATCGACAACAAAACTTCAACGTCATCATACAGAAAAAATTAAATAAACTAAAAAGAGAAGCTTGAAAAAAAGGTCAATTAAGCTTGAACCCATGTATAGATGTCCAATCTAAATACAATGCACTTTGCCTACAAACAAATAAAAAAAAACCAACTCCATAAGTAATTCTATCAATGAAAGAGGCGAGGGGACGAGGGATGGTGAGCGGTTGATATAAGGAGGGAAGATGGAAAAACATGATACAGGTCAAACTAATAGATCAATGGTTCCATTCACGATACAACATAACCACTCCACATTTAATTTGATGGCTTGATGTGAACACATATGCCAACCTTTAACGAATTTAAGAAAAAGTTAATATATCTCACAACCAGGGTTATTTCAATTAGTTTGGATACAAAAAGAACATTGCTGACCAGATTATCTTTGTCCTACGATTTGTTTAAAGACAACTCTTTCCTTCAATAATAAGTTGACCCTACCAGCCCAAAACCTAGCGAAAACCATAATTTATAACATAGAAGACATGTTCGTGGTGTACAGAGCCCTACATCATAGCCCTTTTTTCAACCATGGTGAATCAGTATCCTATACTCTTTAGGGTGTGAACTGAGTACTGACCTAGCTATTTTACCCTTCAAATTCTAAAAATGTAAATTTCATTCTGTTCCAAGAAATCCCATAACCTGTTTCCGTTAATTCCACACCATATTTGGCTCAAAATTCAAACCAACTCCTGCTCGAACTTCTCATCACCAACCATAAGAACCTAGCCTGCTATATCAATATGCACCTTAATTCCCTTAATTCAAATTGTTTCCTCTATATCCATAGTTTGGCATATTCATTAGTTAAGAGATATGTTGGCCAAATTTAGTATTAGTATCCAAATACATACATCAAATACCAAAACATCCATTTATTCAAGAACCAGGAGCAATCTTCTAAAATATATACTTTCAAACATGGTTTTCACAAAAGTTATTCCGGAGATGGCTGCAATTTAAATAACTAGTACCATATTGAATCTTATAAAGGTTGTCCTACATCTTCAGATTTTTTGTTGCTGAAGTCATCATATACGGCTGAAAGTAAAGAGTTCTTAACTGAAAGTTTGATTTTATTATGGTTAATGATCTCAAGTTCCTATAGATATATATGCTTGGCAACAGTAAAAATGTATCCACTATAAACAAATGTTTATCGTTGAGGATCTCTTTAGACAATCCTTTTTGATTGGTTATGCCAGTTGAACTTCTTCCTTTGTTTCTTCTACAGTAGTTTTACAAGTATGGACAGTCACACCTCTCCCAATGGCATGATAAATTTATTTATTTTCTCTGGATATATCAGGGTATACATCTTTTTATCCTAGGTCAACTATCGGTAATGGTTCTTCGATACCAGCTCTCTATTCCATCTGAACATCTTTTTACAATATATACTAAATTAAAAGAAAGACCTTGGTCTAGTGTTCAGACAATGGAATAACCATAGATGCAACTCTTTGATATTATCTACACTAGGAAAATATGTATTACTTCTTATCTTTTATGTAAGGTATGCATGCACTATACGCTTGAATCCTAGAAAAACTTAACAGTAAACAAACTTAAGATCACGCGTGAGTTCATAACTAGAAATGAAACTCAAAAACTAGTGACCACTGGTGAGTATTGACGATGTGAGACCTACAAGAAAAAAACAACAATACCACTGACACAATTTCTTAATTAATAAGGAAAATTTAACATTGAAAAAATGTCAGAAAACATGTTTAACAGTTTTCTATAATTGACAAGTAATGAAATATGCAAAATATATAATTGTTGTTTCATGACTATCGCGTATGAAGTATATAAATTAGTTGGACCGTCTGAATTTGGATTATTTACCCCTTGGTTGAAAGAGAATTGTCCTCTACCAAACTGTGAGCTCTGCTGGTCTTGGCGATTATATTGATTCCCTTCCTGCTGCCTTGAGTCAAATCGCCCACCAAACTCTCTATTCTCCCAAACAGATTCCCAGGATCTTTCATCAACAGCAGTTGGAAATTGTGCAGATCGACCACGCCAATCACGGCTATCCGGCTCAGAATGACGATTCTGAGTCTGATTCGGTTGAATTTGCAGCTATAAAAATATAAACTCAAAAAACTTATAGAGAGAGAGAGGCGGAGAATGTAGTTCCATAAAGGGTAAAATATCTCAAAACAATGTTCATTAACTAAATAATAATGTCTAGGATGACTATAACTTACGTTGCTTTCTCCACGACCCCAGTTTTGATCGTCACTAAAAAACTCAGCTTCAACTTCTTGTTTGACTTTTAGAATATCATCGGGGGCGTTAACAACCTACGAGAAAATAAACAGCATTCATAAACCAGTCAAGATGTAAATGTCAATTCACATATAAATATAATTACCAGCGTCTGGTAAAGTTGATGAAATCTGCAGGCATTAACATAACCCTTCTGGAATTAAAGTAGACCCACCATAACTATTCAAGCTGACAACTTTTACTTCTAAAAAATAAAATAAGTTTATATGCAGAATTCAGACACAAAACAAGATGTAAATGTCAATGCACGTGAAGTTGATCAAATTTGCAAGCATTAACATAACCCGTCTGGCATTAAAGTAGACCCAACATGATTTAATCAATTCGACAACTTTTACTTCTAAAATATAAAAGTAAACTTTCTGCATACCATGAAGAGGACAGTGGAATAAATTATAAATACTTCCACAGCAAGAGAAGAATCATGTGTTTGTAACACAGACAAATAAAAATCAAGAGAACTAAAGCACAGAATGAAATAAATGGAAGGGGAAAATAAAAAATGAACAAGGAAAGGTGGGAGAGGCAGAAGCATACATTCTTATCCTACATTGGAAGAATAGAGCGAATCTAATGCAACATGCTGATTGCATTAGAACAAGCAAAAGGAAATAACAAAACAAGAAAGATCGTCGAACTCCAAATTAGAATTATACTTCTGCAAGAATCCATGGGCATATATGGCAAATATAAGATCCAAGAGAAAATTTAGCATGATCTTTAACAAATCAACATCACCAAATAGAAACAGAAACGAGACAAATCAAAGAGCATTACCTCCCTAAGCTGTAAGAGCTGGTCTCGAGCAAACCGAATACGCTCACGGCCCTCGAATCGAGAGTCTCCAGTCTATAACAACAAAAAACATGAGTAATTACTACGAAACCATCCTAACAAGAAAAGTACTTCATAAATATTCTACCAATAAAAATATTTGAGACGATCATCTTTATATGATAAGATTAGTTCAGGTAACCACAACTTCTAACACACCACTAAATCCAAGAGAACATGTAACAATCATTAAAGAACAGCTACCAACAGTGCACATGTTCAAAGAAAGTACAACGATCTGGCGAAACAAGTAACCAATATGTATTAGCAATTTAGCACTCAAAGTAATACTTGGACAGGAGAATTTATCTTAAAATATCGTGCAGAAAATTTTGCACCATACGTCGCACAGTCTGGTGTTGAAGTTGCATCCTAGCATAATCACACCTTTTTTATACGGAAAAATAATAACTAGAGCTGCATACAAATATGTTCCTTTATGGGCAGCCAAAACAACTACATGCATTCCCACCTTAAGCCTATATGTAACTTTATGTCCATTTTTACAGCAGAAACCACTTAAATCTTAATAGCCTAAGAATTTGGAGAGTAACAACCCTTTATCCTACTCCAAAAATCATTTAACTGAATCTACACAGTCTGGTGTTGAAGTTGCATCCTAGCATAATCACACCTTTTTTGTACGGAAAAATAATAACTAGAGCTGCATACAAGTATGTTCCTTTATGGGCAGCCAAAACAACTACATGCATTCCCACCTTAAGCCTATATGTAACTTTATGTCCATTTTTATAGCAGAAACCACTTAAATCTTAATCGCCTAAGAATTTGGAGAGTAACAACCCTTTATCCTACTCCAAAAATCATTTAACTGAATCTACATAAAATACAATTAAAATGAACATAACCATACTAAAAAGTCAGTTTTCATCTGTCAGGAAAATGAATTATTAGAGTTTACTTGTAAGTATGTTTCTTTATCTGCAGTCAAGTCACGACTTGCATATGCCCACCTTAAGACTACCATGCTAAGAATTAGGACATTTAACATAAGTATCAACAACCCTATATCAAAATCCCAGCTTCATTTAACGGAATACACAATATAAAAGACTTGAACATAAACATACTAAGAAACTGTTTTATGCCAGCATGCTCACACAAAAGCTAAACAGAACAAACACCCCACCCCCTGTAAAGAAAAAAGTAGTTTAAAAAATGATAAAAATCATTCTTTTATGCACGAATTGAATCAATATCATACCAATATTTTAAAAACAGAAACTTAAACAAATTATATGAAACTCAACGACCCTAGCTTATCCAAATAATTACATAAAACACAGTCCAATGGCATCAAATTAACATTCAAATCAATGAAACCGACCAACCAAAATTATATATACAGAAGTAGCATTAGAAGAAAAAAATAAGAACATGCAAGTAAAATTGAGTAAAAGACAAAATAAAATTTTTAAATATTGGGTAAAAACCAGTGTAAGAAATCCCTAGATCCGGGGAAAGTGAGAGAAAGATTCGACCTTGATAAAGAAAGAGGCACCATGAGGACGAAGACCCGGAAGATCAGAAGCAGCGAAAGCGGATGAAGAATCGAATCGAGAGCCAATGATTCTAACACCTCGGTTTCCACCACCTGGTCTCAAACTCAACACCGCCTGATCAGTCTGCTGCATACCTCTCAATTCTTTCTCACTCAAATCTCCGCCGTCCGATCAAACAACTCAACACAAAATCAGCGATTTAGATACGCCGAATCTAAAGACCTAAAGTCTATATATATATATAGATGCAGCGGGTATGAATTTTAGAGAGATAATATTAGGGATGAAGGGGGCAAAAGGAGTGTTTAGAGCTTTCTCTCTCCTCTGAAGAAGAGGAAAGAAAGGGGTAAGATGGATAGAGGAAGAGGTTTGTGAGAGGCGGAAGGAGAGAGAAAAACCCTTTTTATTTATAAGTATTAAGTGGTGTGTTACACTGGACTATTTTCTACCCTTTAATGTTTTCTTACTGTTGTTCTAGGTCTACCTTTAAATTACGTCATTGTCCTTTTTGTCTCGGTTGGATACCTGATGTCCTCAACAAGATAATTAAATGTATAATTTTTTTATACATAAATAAAAAATAATAATGTCATTTATTATAGTTTATTAATATAAAATAAATAAATTACTTATCATTTAATAAATATTGTGAGATCATAAAAGAAAATTTTAAAATTTTATTTACCCTTTTTTATTTATTTTTATATTTTTTAATATATGTGAAATCTATAATTTGCTCGTCATTTTAAGGACGGATATAATATTTTTTTTTCTTTTAATTGACAACTTTGCCCATGCACTTTGTTAATCCTTGTAGTATTTGGTTTTAACCTATAAAAATTCTTTTACATGGAAACATATACATACATGGAAACATAATTAATATGTAAACTTGAACAAGTTGTATGAAAAATGTAAGAGACTTATTGACAAAAAAGAATATAACCAACTTAGCTGGTGTTTGTTTAGAACGGAATGAAGCTGAATTTGCGGTCAGTACATTTGTTTTAGTCTGAATGATTGAATTAGTAAGATGAACGAGCTGAATGATTAAGTCAGATTTTTTAGCTGAATGAAGTAAAAAAAAAATTAACTATTATATAAAGTAATATTAAATAAATTTACAATAATTTTGAATTTTTTTAGAGGGATAAAATAATAATTTTTTATCATTCAGATGTTTCAGATATGTAAATTATCAAATAATTTTTTTCATTCAGCTTCAGATTCAACTCATTCAGATTCAGATTCATTCAATTTTTATCAAACACCCTTATATGATTAAGTCAAGGTATTTTTGTTTATAATTTTAACATTCACTATACCATATTAAATACGAGACAAAAATATAAATTGGTAAGTCTTTTATAATTTAAATAATCACTACTTTATCTCGCACATATAATTATAAATATTAATTTAATTTTTTAAACTTTGATAAGCACGACATTAATTCAACAAATTAAAACCATGCAATGGTGTAAAATTATTTATTATTGACTTTTAAATACAACAATCCTAATTTATTTTTACCAAAAAAAGTAGATGGGGACAAGATGGTAACTTTAGAAAATAGATTATTCTTTCCCATTATACTACTTTCCTAAAAGGTCTTACCGGTTACCGGTGGTGGTCCCTACATGTAGGTGTCAGCTAACTCCAAAGTAGTCGCGTACACGTGCCAGTAAGTTATGTTCTGGTTCTCTATTTCTAACCGCGACTTTTTACTACTTCCTACTCCCTAGATTGACATTTTAATCACCACGCCACCTGTTTGCTTTCTGTGCCGTGTTTGGATTGTTTAAAGATTGTTTTCACGAGTTTATTAATATTTTTGAAAAAAGTTATGTTTACAAAAATAAAAATTAGTTAATCCCTCTATTCCTCAATGTAGGTCGTTTTAGAGTTATATATAAATATTAAAAAAATAATTGTATAACATTAATTATAATATTAATTATCTATATTACCCTTGTATTGGAAGAAGATATTATTATTTATTCGACAAAAAATAGTGAGAGAACCAAAGTTACATTTAATACTTGGGATAATATTGAAAACTAAACAATTAATGCTTACCTGAAATTCTCAAACGACTTATATTAAGGAATAAAAATATTTTTCTAAAACGATTTATATTAAAAAATGGAGGGAGTATACAGGTTCAAACTTCAATATATATTAAAAAATATTACCATCAATATTCGTTCACCAAACAACTAATCAAATTATGTACAAAAACGACGAACACTCTGAGAAGGCCGACGGACTGAGCCCGTCGAGAAATAACTCTGGTGTCTATTTATATCTTTCCCGATGGCTTTCTAAGCCTATCCCCGAATAGAAACAAGACTTCATCACGTCAATTACCATGTATGACTAAAACTCAAATTCCTTAAAAATAAGAAATTGTAGGAAGTTAAATAAAATCAGAACGGTAAATTCTTTAAAAGATAAATCATCTAAAAAAACATACCGCCACGTGGAAAGATTCAGCCACGTAAGATAATTCACACCAAATTAACTGGGTACACAAAATATTTCTAAAATATTCTTTGTAAGTAGTAATTTTGGTGTGATACCATTCAATTTACCATATAGTATTTTGATCACATATAGTAGTTTGATCACAAGTGAAACATAACAACACACAAAAGAAAAGGTTAAAACTTTTAATAGAGAATTAAATTTTAATTTTTGTGTTTTTTATGGTGTTTATGTAAAAAGTAAGCTCTTGAAATTTGCTACTCCCTTCAGTTGACAAATTACTTGGAAAATGTTCGGGAATTATGTATAACTGATTAAGCCAATTTATAAATATATATTTTTATTGTTTGAGTGTTTGTATTTGATTATTTTTAACTTATAAATTGATTTTTAAACAATTTTTAAAAGTATTATTTTTTTGCTTCTCAAATATAACTTAAAAGTAATTTTGATTAAATGCAAAAATAATCTTTTTTAGTAATCAGTGTAACTTATCTTAATTAAAGTTATTTTTACTACACTTACACAACTTATTTTTATTTAATTTATATTGAGTCCTACTATATATATTGAAAAAAATTTCAACCGAATTATAATTTTAATGTATGTGTATATATGAAATAGGTAAGAATTTAAAAAAAGTCACATTTTAATTTATTTTATCTTATCTTATCACACATACTTTGATTGTAATCTAACTTTATGAAATATTTATTAATATTTATATTATTTTTTATTTATATTTTATAAGTCAAGGCGTGACAAATAATTTTATTTATAACCCACAATATAAAATAATTTATAAATTATTTAAATTTAACTTAATAACCACAACAAGGCTGATACGTTTGCCGCCCACAAACACACTCATTAAGGTAAGGGGGGACCGATAAGTAGACCTGTCAAATATAGACCAAAGCTCGCGAGTCGGCCAGTTCGTTACGAGTCGTGCAGCCCGGACTTTAGGTTGTAAAATTTTAGCTTAGTAAAATTCGAACGTTTTTATCCGCCTGTTTTTTACTCGGTTCGTTACCTGCTCGGTCCGTTTGGGCCAAACAAAAAAAAAGGGGGTCTTAACATTAATATACAACAATTAAAAAGTATTTACAAAAATAAAATACACACAAAATAATTATAAAAATAACAAAACACAATATATTAGGATTCCTAAAATCACGTATCATTAACTCCTACACGTCAGTTATTTTTCTTTCATGTTTGTAACCAACCGCACCTTAATTCAAGCAACTGAGGAAACATGCAACAGCAACGACAGATCAACGATAGAACAACGACAGATCGGAGGAAGACGAGATACAACTATAAGATCGGATAATAGAGGAGAAGATCAACAACAACTTCAAGAACAACAACAACTTCAAGATCAGTAACCAACCTCTGTAACAACTTTGATTGTTGATTGATTCATTATAGATTTGTATATTGAGATATTTGAGTTTAAAGTTTATATGCATATAGTTACCCCGTGGTTACTATATACTCGTATATTGGTTACCTTTCTTAAGTTTTTCGCTCTTTAATTGGTAACAAAGTCAGTATACTGACTGCTTTGATTTCAAAATGCATGTAAAAATATGTTTTATATTCTGGTTACTAAGTACATATAAATTGGTTACTGTTTATTATTGATTTGGTTACTGTATAATATTTATTTGGTTGCTGTATACTTTAAATGTTTATTTGGTTACCCCGTGGTTACTATATACTCGTATATTGGTTACCTTTCTTAAGTTTTTCGCTCTTTAATTGGTAACAAAGTCAGTATACTGACTGTTTTGATTTCAAAATGCATGTAAAAATATGTTTTATATTCTGGTTACTAAGTACATATAAATTAGTTACTATTTATTATTGATTTGGTTATTGTATAATGTTTATTTGGTTACTGTATAATGTTTATTTGGTTACTGTATAATGTTTATTTGATTAGTGTATACTATTAGTCTTTAGTTGGTGACAAATTGATGCGGTTGAAGAGAAGGCGTGACAGTTTATGTAAAGATTTGATCACGTTTTATGGAAAGATTTGATAGATTATGGAAAGATTTGATCCAGTGACCATTTGACATTTTTTTCAAGTTTGGAGTGTCGGATACCTTTCTTAAGTTTTTCACACTTAAAATGGTTACTACGAATTTCTATAACGATTGCTTGATTCACTGATATGTTTTATTTATATTATGGTTACTAAATAGATATAAATTAGTTACTATTTATTGTGTATTTGTTTGCTAAATAATGTTTATTTGATTACTTTATAAATTTTAAATGAGTTTTACTGATTTTTTTATATTAATGGTTACTAATCAAATACATTGGTTACCTTCCTGCAACTGTTGGTTACAGTCTAATGTTGTATTGGTTACTGAATTATATTATACTGCCTAATGTTTTTTTGGTTACTGTATAACAATATATTGGTTACTAACTAATGCTGACTCGGTTACTGTATAACATTATAATGGTTACTGTGTAAAATTATAGTGCTGACTTGGTTACTGTGTAAAATTATTTACTGACTATTGCTGACTTGGTTACTGACTAATGCTGACTTGATTACTGACTGATGTAAACTTACTTACTGCAGATATTAATTGGTTACTGTAATATTGGTTGCTGAAGCATATTAATGTACACTTCTACTTATGTTTTTTATATTAATAGTTACTTGTTATCTACATTGGTTACATTCTTACAAAAGCTTGCCTTTAGTTGGTAACAAACAAATTATACTGGTTGTTTTTTACTATAAAAATGCAATGCAGAATGTATTTATCTTGTGGTTACTAAATAAATATGTGTTGGTTACAATCTAAAATGGGATTTGGTTACTGTATAATGTTGTCGTAATTAATGTATAATGTTGTCATTATTTTGGTTTGTTTTAATATGGTGGTTACTTATTGGCTACATTGGTTACTTGTATACAACTGTTATAATTTAATTGGTAACAAATATCAATATACTGATTATTTCTATTGTAAAATAAATGTACAAATGTGTTTTATGTTCTGGATACCAACATCATGTAGTTTGGTTACTAGCTAACATTGATTTGGTTACTTTACAATACTTATTCTGTTGTCAGATAATGGAGATGATTCCAGTTGTACTTTATTTCAACGGTACATGGACTGATAGTAACGAATACACCAAATTTAAAGTTACCGGCATACTAGTTCAATCAACTTGTTCGTTCAGAGAGATGCAAAACATAATATACAGTGCAAAACATGATAATCCAGTGACCATTTGGCAATTTCTGTCAAATTTGGAGTGTCAAATTTTAGCATTTTCGGAGCCTAATTTCATTAAAAATGGGTCAACAATCAAAAATCACCAATTTTGTTGGTGAACTGTATGGTTTTTTGGTCAAATTCCATCATTTAGGCCTTCAAATTTGCATGTAAAAAATTTGGTTTATTTTTTGGTTACTAAGATTATGTAATTTGTTTACTGTCTAATATTGATTTGGTTACTTTACAATGTTTATTCAGTTGTTAGACAATGGAGACTGACAGTAACCACTAACCACATGGTTGGTAACATTTTTGATGATGTACAGTAACTAAAATTGATATTGATTAATATTTTAATTTTTGATTCCATCATGAATATCAATATAAAGTAAACAAATATATTGGACAATTGGTAACTGTTCTGAAATATTTTTATGTAAATTTGGTTACCCATCTAAAATAAAATGGTTACCTCTATATTCATATTTAGTTACCAACTGACATGGACTATTTTCAAATAACTTTTATAACTACGTAATTTAAAAGTATTCATCAGCTAGATAAATTGGAACCCTCACATGTACATTAAGCACTTGATTATTGTTCTGATATAAGTTTTTAATTATTTGGTTACTAACAAAAACTAAAATGGTTACCCTTATATGCAAATTTGGTTACTAACTGCACCTCTTAAACTATTTTTATTTTAATATGAGATCTATAAGTGACCATCATATATATAAATGAGAACTCTTAATTGGAGTTGTAAGACCCCAACTTATTATAAATAAATTAAATTTTCCTTTATTCATTATTCTAAAATAATAAGGTGTTAATTTGATATAATACTTTGGTTATGGGTGAAATGTGAAAATTTTTACAAAATAATCAAGTGATTATAAAATAATCATTGTTGTCGGGGAATATTCGTTTGGTCGTGGAATATTTTTTTTGTCGGGAATATTCGTACGACGGCGCAGATAATTGTGGGCCCCATAACAGAATAACGGTCGGATGAAAAAAAACGATAAATTTGGGTTTTTATAAATAACGGCATAATTTTTACCGTTAACACTGTTGGATAATTGGTGGTTAAAATATAGTAATACGCGTGGTTGTACAGTAGCACACGGTATTACACAGTGTGATTGAATTATTGATTCGTACGTAAGAAGGCATTACTCAATAATTATTACAGTAGTTACTGTTCATTATTTTATTATATTGATTCAATAATTGCTGCATTGTTAGTTTATATTATTATTGTTTCAATAATTGTCACTGCACAATATTTCTTATTATCAGATCAATAATTCATATTATTTGAATAATATTATTAAATAGCATTATTGGCAATGTCTAGAAAGTTCTGTCAAGGAGAGGTTTGGTCATCTAATTGCGCGCCAGTAAGGAGAAATCCTTATTGGAAAGTCCCCTTTTTCTTGGGAACGACCTGGTTGTCATAATTGTGATTCTGTAATATTATTTAAGAATAATTAATTATTGATTCATATGATAAAGAAATATTTATTTGATGTGGATATAATTGATGAATATATGATTTTATGTGGATATAATTGAAGGAATTAATGATGATGATGTTTTATCAGTATTTTGTCGGACTTGAAGAATTAAAAATCATCCGTTTGTGAATTTCGGATAATTTTTGTTTGGAATTTGAAAAAAAAAATCTTTTCTGTAAAGTTGTAGAGAATTAAAATTCCTATAAAATATAGCGAGATTTGAATTTTCTGACAAAGTGGCTATTTATTGTGAATTATTGAAGTTCCGGGGTTCCAAAATAATTAATTTTTGAAAGTTTAATTATTTTTTATTTCAAAAATGTTTTTTTATTTTTTTCTATAAGGTGGGCATGTGGGAAATGCTAAAATCAGATTCCTTGGTGGTAGGCTTGAATATTTGGTAAATATTAATATTTTATTAATTTAGTCTCATTTGGCGTTCTAGCATTTTTCTATAAATAGAGGGCTAAGTTAGAATTAAAAATCACACCAGAAATAAGTTTTTTTTTTCTCTCTCTATATTATCGAGCGTATTCTTGTGAGTATACTTTGAGTGTTGCTATACGGTGCGAGTTTCTGTCAGCACTATACCCGAAATTCAGTCAGAAATACGGTTATTTTGAGGTAAGGGATATTATCTTCTTCTTAAATGATATTTTCTTCAATATCATTATGCCAAAATATTGGTATGAACTTTTTATCAAATTTGAAACTTTTTGTGTTGGAGTTACTATTCACGTATACGAAACTATTCACGTATACGACATTATTCACGAATACGGCACTATTCACCGAAAAATGAAAATTTTCCTTTTTGTCCAAGATGTCTATTTTGGCTACTATATTTGATTGTATCCATGTTTTGATCGTTATTTTTGAATTCTGCTTCAAAATTGGTTAGTATGGAGTATTATTGATCTTGGATAAAACTGTTATACGAATCCCTAATATTTATCCTTCTATCTCACTGGATTCATTCTTAAAAATATTTTTCAATCATTCTCAGTCCTTAATGATGATATTATTGAATATCTTTGGCCTTTAGTGCAAAGATAAATGATTATTGATGAATATCTTTGGCCCGTAGTGCAAAGATGAACAAGTGTTGAGATGAACATGACCAACCGGTGATATAAATGAATATCTTTGGCATGTAGTGCAAAGATGATTAAAGCTGTATATTGATTGTTGTTACAGGAATAAAATATTGATGATGGACTCTTAAATATTAGAAGATAGTAGAATCATCCTCTACGTGACTCTTCCAATGGATTGTTGTTTCCGCTGTATTTGTTGATCTAAAACTTGTTGTCTATTATATTTTATCAGATTTTTTTCCCTGTTAAAGACTAACGATAATTTGTTGTATATTATCTTAGTTATAATATTCTTTATTGGGCTAGTTGAGCTCACCCTTTTCTTTTTTGTTCTATTTTTCTTCTCAGGAGGTGAGAACATAGCAGGATCGAGTCTGGGTATTGAGTGAAATTTCTAGAAAGATGTTTAGCAGTCCTCACTATTTCTGTAAAATAGTGTTTGAATAATTGTAATGATGACTTATTTACGTGGGATATTGTCTAGAGATAATATTTGTATTTAAAACTCACAGTATGTATTGTCGTATTTCACACGACATTTGTATTATTGAAGTTGTAGTTGCTTTATGTACCACGTATTTGGTGACTCAGATATAGGTGTTGTATACCTGTTTTGGGGGCGTCACAAGAGTTTCTTATTCTATCATGATGACATGGTATAAATAAACATATACATTTAACACTTGATAACAGTCTTGATACAAGCTTATAATTATCTGTTACTAACAAACTTTCTATGATAATTGGTTACTAACAAGCTTGTAGATAAGTAGGACACTTTTATATGTACATTTAACAATTGATGTTTGTCCTGATACAAGCTTGAAACTATCTGGTTAATAATAACAGCAACCATAATGTAACATAATAAAACAGTAACCACATAATTATATGATAGTAACCAGAATAGGTTTTAATGATAACTAAAATAGAAACATCATGTAATGAAACCCAATTTAGGCAATCCATGTATATTAAACAATTACATATTAACCAGAATAAAAAATAAAAGTATCCAAAAATCCCACATTGATGACACAATAATAGTAGTCAGACCATAAGGTAACAATAATCAAAACATAATAAAGAAGTAACCAAATAATTATATGAAAAGTAACCAGAACATGTTTTAATGGTAACCAAAACAGAAACAACCTGTATATCCAACCAAGTTTTAGGCAACCATGTATACTCACACATCTACATTTAACCGTAACTTTTCCAATGAATTTTCTAGAAGAGCATAACCCTTGTAGAAGATATTTGAAGGAATTTACAAAAATATACATCAATGTACATTAAGCAAATACATGATTTATTATGACTTGGGTTTATTATTTACAAAAATAATACATCCATAAACTAATGAGCCTTAAACTTCATCAACTGTCTTGGGTTCATTTAATTTTTGGTAATAATGTCGGGGACTTCATGTCACACACCAATTATATAACTTTTTCAATGAATTTTCTATTGCATTTCTCATAGTAAAAGATTCCATAACTGCAAATAAATAAAATTAGATTTACACAATCATTAGTAATCAGATATAGATAATATTTATATCATAACAGTTTACCAAGCAAATACATTGTACCAAAACAACATATAAAAGTAACCAAAATCTCAATTGAGGAAAAAAAGAATGGTGACTAAATCATAGCAACATAGTAATAAAAATATACTAATGAAGTAATCAAACAGTTATATGTTTAGTAACAAAAATATATATTAATGGTAATCAATACATAAATAACATATAGACCAAACAAAGTTTAATCAACCCATATATACTAAGCAATATATGGTAACCAAAACAACAAAAAACAGTAACCAAAATCTCAACTCAAGGAAACAAAATAGAATCCAAATCAAAAACTAACAGTAACAAAAATATACTAAAGAAGTAACCAAATATTTATTGATAGTAACCAAAACATATTTTAATAGTAACCAATACATAAACAGCATGTACACCAAAATTAGTTTAGTCAACCATGTACTACTAAGCAAATACATGGTAACCATAACAACATAAAAAAGTAAACCAAAATACCAAATCAAGGTAACAAAAATGGTATCCAAATCTCAAGCTAACAATAACCAAAACATAATGCAAAAGTACACAAATAGTTATATGATAGTATCTATTTTTATGCTTGACGTACTACAACGTAAGCTTACATCAAGCCCCCAAAAATTAGTCTTGTGTCAATATATGATGCAGAAGTAAAATGACAAAATAAAGATGAAACATCATGATCATTCAACAGCATACTAGATATGTTAAGAGCCTAAATAATTTGAAAATAATTATCCACTTTAACAAATATTATGATGTTAATAATGTCTATCGCAAAATAACCCAGGGGGGGGGGGTGGCATACGAGAATAAAAAAAAATATAGACGTTCAGGCCATGATCACCATATAGACGGTTCAATGCACCTTAAATTAAGGGCTAGAAGAAACAAGTGGGAAAGAAAATATATCAGCAGAAGAATGATGGAAAAGTCAGTAAATGAAAACACACAAAATGAAATAGTAGTAGCACTACAAACCGGTGAAGTGGTCTTCAACGTGGATGGGGCTATCTAAATCGATAGTGTTCTCATTAATGCTGTGAAATAACAGAAGATGAAGAAATACCAATAGATTTTAGAAATATCAATAGATGAAGAAGAAGAAGATTTTAGAGAGAGAAATACCAGCACAAAAGTTACGGGAGTCGGGAGAAAAAGAAGGTTCACGCATTTCAAAAAAAAAAAACCCCCCACCAGATTTGTTATATCATCCCCTAAATTAAGAAATTCTAATTGCACTAATATTATAAATAAATATGAAAAAGTGTATTATTTTTATAATTATTTTATATATGCACCATTATTGTAATTATTTCTAAAAATGTACTACAATATATTTAATCCAAAAAAGTAGCATAAAATAAGTATGAATTGGTCTCGGCCCACGGGCCAGCCCGGCTCGGCCGCCACGGGTCAAAAGAATTTTAGCCCAACAAAACCTGAACCTTTTTAGTTTGGGCCGCCACTCGCGTTTGGGCTTGATTAGTCTATCGACAAGGATCTTCTCTATTTTAAATTAATAGATTTTTTTTAGGATATACATTTAAAATATGTTAAATGTATTTGTGAGAGAAATAATTTTAAAATAAAGAATGACCATTTATTTAAAACGGGGAAAATCCTATTTTAGTCCAGGGTGACTGGGGGGAAAGAGAATGGGATAAGGTGCAGTCTCTGGGGTTAAAATTATTTGGTACAGCGGAAAACCATGGCTGGGCTTAGCAGCACCACTTTCCCCTTCAAACCACTCCCCTCCAGACTCAATTCACTCTCTGTCTCTTCTTTTCACTCTAATAAACTTTTCGGACTCCGCTTTAATTTCCCCACTTCCTCATCCCATCTAGAATTTGCTATATCCGTCCCACAACTCCATCGCCGCCCGCTACGGTGGCAGTGGCGGGGGCTTTTCCCGTCCAGGATCCGGCGACTTCAGTCGGTCTCGGCAGGGAAACTCTGATGACGATCAAGCTCTGGATATCTCCAGTATTAGGTAATTTTACAAAACTCTTGAGCTAAACTTCCAAGTTGAATTTCATGTCTTTGCTGTTTGATGGTTTAAAATAGGTCAGAAAATGTCCGGCTGATAGATGACAAACAAAATATGGTAAGTATTTGATGCATTTAGATATATGACAGAGTGGGTGAATTACTCCATTTGATTCACTTTGTTATGTGCAGATTGGAATAGTGTCCAAGGGTGAGGCTCTTCAAAGGGCTGACGATGCTGAACTTGACCTGGTACCTACTTACATTGGATTTTTTTCCCTTTCTAGTTTCTATTGCTTCAATGAATTACCACATGCTTTAATTTATATTAGTATTACTTGGGACCAAAGGGGAGTGCTCTCTGTTGACAATTTTTTTATTTAAAAATGTAATATTTGTCTATTAAAGGGGCAAATATATTGAGTGGCCTTGCGAGTAGCAAGGATGTTCTGCCAGACTATGTTGTTGATGTGAAACTTAAGCACAGTTTATGAGCGAGATTATGCTGCTTTAATATGAGTTTTTTTTGGGGGAGTGGGTTTTGGGGATTTTTTTTGGGGTTTTATTTTCTTTGGATAAGAACAAAACTTGTATGAAGAAGACCTCAATAAATTCCAACCGTGGGTGAATTCCTTGTTCATTTTTGGATTATTAGAGATAGGAGTGAGCAAAAAACGGATAAAATCGAATTACCGAACATAACCGAATTTTTTTAACCGATTATTTCGGTTTTTCGTTTTTTTTTTCCAATTTTATGCTTGGTATTTGGTTTCGGATTCGGTTTTAAAAAACAGGTTATTCGGACCGAACTTATTAATAACTGCACAAGATAAAGGGGCTTTGCATTTATTCTGTAAATGCCCATTTGCTGGTGCAATATGGTTTAGTAGTAATCTGGGTCTGCAACCTTCCCAAGTTCAAATCTATCTACCCGACAATGGTTGCATTAGAGGACAGTCCTGTGGCTTACCTGGAAGCAGTGGTGTGATGTTGTGTTTAAGGGGGTTTTCAAGATCCTGGGGCTATTTTGAATAAGGTGCAGGAGATTACCCAGCAATGGAATCAGGCCTCAATTATTAAAAATGTCAAGCCGAATCCCAGTCCTCTTTCTCATAATGTTTAGTAACAGTCGTCGGTTTGGGCGAGGTATAGTATAGTATTACATTGAGCAGGATAACATCAGTTTCTGAAAGTCGAGGGAGGAGAATGTTAAACATTTGTGGTCCTATGGCGGCTGGGTTCCAAGCGGCACTAGGATGGACATGGCATGGAATAGAAACAGGTCTTGTCTGTATGACACTTCCTATTGTGGCCATGTGATCTGCACTGATGCAGAAGCCGTTGGCTCTTCATCATGCCCGTATTAAATTCGGTTTTTTAACCGAATAACCAATTTCGGTATCGTATATTTGGTTAGTAATTCGGATACTTAAAACAGTTGAATTTCGAAAATATAACCGAAAAGCTTATTCGGCTCCGGGTAATAACCGAATGCTCACTCTAATTAGAGAGAGGAGGATCAGATAAATTGGTAACTCAACAATAGTAAGTAGAATTTCTTATTTAAATGGATGTTCCCTTTGGCGATTCACTTCATAAAATTACTTTGCTAGATCTGATGATGACATTTAGTAGGTAGTTATGGTCAAGTATCCTTGATAGCCTCTTTGATATAGCACGTGTGAAGTATTTGACCATACTGTTTTGAGAGGGATAAAAAACATGGAAGAGCACAAGTTGATCAAGTGGAAGAAGCAATAAAAGAATGTGGGCAAAATTGACGGGAAGAATTAGAGATAAGAAGAAAGGAAAAAAGTAAAATGACAGTTGAAATCATCTCAAGGAAGGCATGATAAGAAGAATGAAGCCTAGTCTGTATCAGAAGCGTGAAGATATAGACTCAAACTTTATATGCATCTGATTTTAGTAGGAAATCTAAATAAGCTAACTTGAATCAAGAGGATTAGCATGAGGAAGAATGCCAAAAAGCTTTCTACTTCAAACAAATTCATAAGCTATTTTTTTCATCTAGTAATTTCAGAATGCCTCAAGTGTGCGAAATTGGGTATGGGGTCTTGGTCTCTTTTTTCTGTTTGATTTAGCTAGTTCCATTAGGTTTGGGACGCAGGAGGCATGGATCATCAATGTTCTTGTTGTGCTGGCTTAATTTAATTTGCAGTTATGTTTGTGGTGTGTGTGTGTATATATATATATATATATATATTCTCATTTTGTGTGTGTGTGTTTGTCTAAGTGTGTTCAAAATAAAATTGTATAATTTCCAACTCAATGTATCAACTAAAAGTAAAGAGCAAAAGAAATATATCTTTCCTACTTGAGAGAAATAGAAGTATAAGTGGGAAGAACTGAAGACCTAATGCCTAGAAAAACTCAATCTACAAACATTGCTATTGGGACCT